>WBMW01002129.1:479071-507218 GCA_013396635.1 Penelope pileata | reverse complement strand
GGAAGGGGCGCGGGGCGGGGGGAAGGGTTCTGCCTCTGTCCGAGTCTACGGGGAGCTGCCATAATTACACGTGCAGAGGGGGCTTGCAGGAAAGATCGGGAGAGACTCTATATCAGGGAGTGTAGCAATGGGGCAAGGCAGAACGGCTTTAAAATAATAACAGTGAGGTTTAGGTTAGGTATAAGGAAAAAGTTCTTCACTCAGAGGGCAGTGAGGCCGTGGCACAGCTGCCCAGAGAGCTGTGGGTGCCCCATCCCTGGAGGTGCCCAAGGCCAGGCTGGGTGGGCCCTGGGCAGCCTGAGCTGGTGGGTGGCAGCCCTGCCCACGGCAGGGGTTGGGGCTGGGTGGGCTGTAAGGTCCCTTCCACCCCAAACCATTCTGTGATTCTATTAAATTAATGCTCTGTAAACACATAAAGGGTTCATAGCAGGTCTCTGAATGGGGATTTCAGGCCCTCACTGTCCATGCTTTCTGGGGAAAACTCAGTCCCTGGGGTGTGGAATACAGGCCAGCATCTACTGGGAAGGAGCAATGGGGCCCCAGATGTCACCAGACAGAAATGCGATGTGTTCATGGCACAGCTTTCCCATGCCCTGAGTGGCTGCTCTCCTGCTCTCCCTGTCTCCGAGCTCATTTCTCTTTCACTTCAGAATGAACAGTACAATATACACACAAGTGAAGACACCAACTCAGCAGAACTCGCAGCTCAGACATTAAATTCACCCCACCACTTTGCTGTGCGTACCGCCCTGCCCAGGGGCTCTCCTCCCACGGGGCAGCACGCTGTGTGCTGCAGGCAGGGTCTCGTTGTTGTGCGGTTACGGCCCCGTCCACACGTGCAGCAGTGGCACTCCTGGTGAGCACTGCTGGGGTCCTGCTGAGCCGGCACTCACGGCAGGCATGGATGGGGTCCAGGTGGGTTTGTGATCTGTAGCTAATGCTGGGCGGCTCAATCAAGTTTTATGGAGTCCTCTGGGCACGTGCACACAGATCCACTCAGAGAAGTGACGAAAGCTCCTGGTTGTGAGGCCACATGCCACATGGCCTTCCCCTGCCCAGGGGCTTCCTAAGGACACCCAGGGGAGAGTGAGGAGTGTTGGGGACCTACAAGGTGGCAGATATAGCTGCCAGCCTGGGAGACCTGGGCACAAATGCCCATGGGCTGCACCCTAAAGCCCACCTTGCCCTTCGGCAGCTGTGCCCCAGTAGGGCATCCCAGAGAAACTTCTGTGCCCGGTGCCTATCTGATCAGGCTGATGTGGTCTCATATGGCAGGGCAGTCATGGGATATAGCCTTATTTCCCGGGAATGTGATAACTTCCTTATTCCTGCCTGTGCTCAAACACGCTGTGCTCGCATCTGTCTGCAGTCTGAAGTGCCAAGCGCCATCCCCACAGCACCAGCAGCCTCTTATCCTTAAAGGACCTTCCTTAAAGGTTTGTCTTCTCTGCTGAAAAAGATGACAACCCCCACCTCCCCCCACCACACCATGCTGAATGTCAACCTTGAGTTACAAAGACAGCGGAGAGCTGACGACATGCTGAGAGCACCCCTCCGGACGGCGCTGAGGACCCCGATGAGACAGGCACTGACAGGTTTCACTGCGATGGTTCAGGGGATGGAGACGTCTCACTGTTACTGTTTCCCTCCCGTTTACTCCAGCCCAGCTACGCAGACACCATGTCGCTGCCTTTGCACCTGCCCCCAGTGAGCCCCCAGCACCCCCAGCAGCCACTGGTTTCCAGGCAGCAGCAACGCCCCTTGTCATGTCCAAAGACATCACCACCAGGAGCCCCTTGATGAGAGGCTTACAGGTACACAGCCTTCCACTGCTCTCTTTTTGCACTAGAGCTTGAAAGGACCTACTGGCCGTGTTAAAACAGTGCAATAACTGAGAAAGCCCAAATCCACACACTGTGTTAATCAGACTGCCAAGACCTATCCCATGGAAAAGCAAATCAGTGCTGGCATGGAGTTTCTCCCCTCAATAAATGTTTTAGCGAAAGATTATCACGCCTTGGCTTCTGACTGCAGAGCTATTGCACTCTGAAAGATAATTCATGCTATTATCACACCTAATTAAAAGCTACTGAGTTGCAGAACGGGGTCTCTGCTTTATTTTTAGATTCCGTGCGGAGGTGAAATTATCTGCGGCAGATAATTCACATAAACTTGTTTTTGTTAAACATCCAGAAGAGAGATCAGTGGCCTGTAAGGATGAATGGTGAAATGTTTCACGACTCCAACAAACAAAAATATTCCTTGTATTGTCATGTGAAAAGAAAGTGATGAGAAATGTAAGCAGCGAGTGACTTTAACGAAGGTGAGCAGAGCAGCTTCCAGCACAGTTTTGAGCTGAAAGCACTGCTGTTGGTGTTCTGGAGCACGCTGCTGCAGCTGCAGAGAGGTGGCAGAAGAGCCTCACACATGGAAAAGCAACACAGCGAGAAGTGTGTGGCTGGGAGCAGGCTGTGACAGGGAGCAGTGTGATCAGGGCTGGGTGCGACCCTGATGGAGCTGGGCTGGCACAGCTCTGTCCCTCGTGCTTAAACAAGCACCCCAATGTGTGCAAATCTGCTCCTTGCAATAGAACACCGTGCCTTTGGGCACAGCTATTAGTTTAGACAGCATAAATTTAGGAAAAAAAAATAGAAGGGAAGCATCTTCATGTTAATGACACTGTCTTGGGCCCACAGGGGCACCAGATGGGAGGCCGGGATCAAGCAATGTGCAGGGTGGGTATCGCCAGCCTGTGTCATTTGGTCTCAGGATCAGAGAGCGGCTCCTGGCTGTGTTTGCTTAGCATTAAACACAGAACTGGTGGTGCCAGAAGGCTGTGCAAGGCTTATTTCTCTGCAGAAATATGCAAGAGGAATGATCTGAGTTCAGCTTTGCAGAGTACAGGGGAGCAATGCAAGTCAAAATATGTATATATGTAGGTGCTCCCCCCAACATGTTTGGATCAATCTGCAGCATCACATTAAGGCTGCCCGCTCCATAAGGCTTCTCAGAGGTCTCTGCACCAGAGCAGAAGCATCTCAGACTGCACAAGAGAGGGTGCACAGAGCAGCTCCTGGGATTCATCCCCCAGAGCACGAGCACTGCCAGGGGCACGGGTAAGGAAAGCAGTGAGAGAGCGGGTGGGTGCCCAGCAGAGCCTGCTGCAGTGAGAGGGTCATCTAGTTGTACTTAAACTTCCCCTTAGACTCCAGCAGCTAAAACCTGAGTGCTCACATTCTTGTGCTGGAATAAAGCCATCTGATGTTGACCTACGCATCTCCTGGTTTTGAATTGCTGTAATAACATAAGCTCTGTTATACTGCATCAACACGGGGGCTGAGCACGTCACTTAAAGTGTTATCAGTGCAATTAAAGTGGGACAAATATTGTGTCAAGATAAACGCTGAGGGGCTGGCTTGCACTGGGACTGCTATTCTGCTCAACAGGGGAGCACCTGGCTTGTCACAAAGCTGTGCAGGAAAGGTGTAGTGGGGCTCTGCATCAGTTCCAGCTAAATCAGTTGATTCCCTCACCTGTGAATGCTGGCTGGCTAATTTAATGAGAAATAAAGTGCTGCAGCCAGAGCAAATCTATCATGGAAAGCAAACAGTCTGGCCAGAAAATATCAGCTCCATCTGTCAGGTCAATTGCTCCTTGATTCAAAATTAGGAGTATCTGGTACACTGAAATTGCTAGTGGCTGAAAACCCCACAAAAACATATTGCATTAGGCATGGTAACAGCAATAACCAGGGTGGGTTTTTTTGAGTGGAGTGCAAATGAGTGCTGAGGATGAGTGCAAACACTCTTTTTTAAATGGCTCTGATTATTTTAAGCTATAAATTCAAAGTCTTCTGGGATCACAACAGTTGCCTCTTTGAGCTGTGTTCCTGCTTGATAACAGCAGCGAAACACTGCAGACAGATGATAAAGCAGTTTGATGTGAGCTCTTGTGAGTGACACCACAGAAGAAATCTGTCTCAGGAGAGCCGAGGAATCCCAACCACAGCGAAGAGCAATCATGGTCAGATAACAACGGCAGCTTGCTCAGCGCATCGACCTCCTGTCGGAATAAATAGAATCCAATACACTTGCTTGAGCTAAGGGGATTTTTCATGTGAGCGATTTCCAATCATTATGAGTAAGATTGCACAATTTAAGTAACAAATGCCCAGTTCTTTCTTATTTATTTTTTTTTCCAGATTTGTATTAAAGAGGCATTACAGTAGAGGAAAACATTGTGATAGTCTGAGCAATGTGACTCTATGCATTTTATGAATTCTCATTGATTTTTTCATTTGCTCTGTGCACACATTGGCAGCAATCTGCAGGCCTGCATCCGCTGCCTTTTGGGCCACAGCTCTGAACAATTCCCATTCAAACAGCAGCATCCAAGGCAAGAGGATGCTCACACCCCACAGGCGCCGTCTCCCTCCTGCTCCTCAGCCAGGAGGCATCACTGATGGGCTGGCAGAGCCCAGAGCAAGGAGCTCTGGTCTCAAACCCAGCATGCTCTGTAGGGAGTGACCACCGTCAGACATCCTGGTAGCTGCTCACACAGCCTGGGCTGCTACCAGGTAAGTAACACCTGGAGATGCTCTGAGCCCTTGCAGCATTGCCGGAGCCCAGCACAGCCCCACGAGCAGAGGCCCAGCTGCCTGCACGGTGAGCTGCACCCGCAGCTGGGTGCTGTGCTGGCTGGGGTGGAGTGTGCGGGGTTCACGCCTGTAGGGAGCTCAGCTCCACCACTGATCTCTCACAGCCCCTCCTCAGCAGGGGGACGGGGTAGAAAATGTGATGGAAAAAGCTCACAGGTTGAGGTGGTGACGGGGAGATCACTCACTATCATGGACAGAACAGACCCAGCCTGGGGAGATTATTTTCTATTGGTGACAGACCAGAGCAGTGAGAACTAAAAGCAAAGCACACCACCTTCCTCCCATCCACCCTCTCCTACCTTCTCACCCAACTGGGGAATGGGGCTGCAGTCAGTCCCTAACGCTTTGTCTCTGCCACCCCCCATGGTCACCGTGTCCCTGCTCCATGTGGGGTCCCTCCCATGGATGCTGTTCTTCCTGAACTGATCCTGTGTGGGCTCTCCACAGGCTGCAGCTCTCAAGCACTGCTCCAACATGGCTCTGTACCACAGGGCCCACCCCTCAGGCCCAGCGCAGGGCCCCAGGAGCAGCAGCTCCAGCCCGGGGCCTGCTCCTGCAGGGGTTCTCCATGGCTGCGGCCTCCTCCGGGCCGCACCCACCAGTGCTCCGTGGGCTCCTCCATGGCTGCATGTGGAGATTTGCTCCATGTAGTGCCCATGGGCCCTACAGGGTGAAGAGGAGAAAGGCTTCAACTTCTATCATAGCTGTCAGATTAGCTTGTGTGTTGCGCAGCTCTGGGGTCAGAAGGCAGCTGGTCCCACAGAAAGCCACCCCTACCACCCAGCCAGACAGCTCCCCATCATCCCCAAGCACCCAGCTCAAGGGCTGTGTAAGGGAACAGGCAGGAGGGAGTGGGCTGGGGAACAGTGGGCAGAGAGAGCCCCTTCCCCACCTGACAGTGGCTGTGAAACCACAGCCTGAGCCGACTGCACTGGCTCACTGCACTGAGCCCACACCCACTGCGCGCACTGCAGAAACAAAGGGGAGAACGAAAGGACAGGTGTAGGAGAGTTGTCCTGTGTGACCAGCAGAAAGCAAAGCTGCACCCCTGAACAGAAACAATGAGTAGGAGGAAGGACCTTTAAATGTGTTAAAGCTTAGATGCATTAAAATGTGTTTAAACTCTCCTCCAGAAGCACCCCTTTGTCCATCACATCCTTATCCACCTCTCAGGCCCTTGTCCCACTCGCCATGCTCACTGCTGCATTCTCCATCCTGTTCCTTGACTGGCACTTGACTCCTCTGAGGAGGAGGGAGAGGAGGAGGAAAATCTGACTATTAAAAGGAAGCAGCTCAACGCTGTCAGAAATTTTACATCAAGCATTCAGCCTTGCAGGTGAGGTGACTTGAGTTCAACGGATAGTGAAGCAATTTTTCCAATCAGAATTAACGACAAACAGGAGGATGTGTCAGGAACTTCTGAAATGCAGCTTAAATACACAGGGGCAGCGTCTAACGATGTAGAGGACGAAGAGGCAGTAGCAGGATCCTCCAACCATCCCTTGGAGGTAATGCAGGTTTCCAGAGCACTTCACTGTTCAAAAATACCTTGGTTGCTTTATCTGTGAAAACAAACACCCAGCACAAATCTCTCCCTCTGAGTGTTTTCAGTGCCTCTTTCTGACGCTGAGCATCATCTTCCTGAGCTGAACCAGCCAGGGCAATACAGTGTGAAGGACAGAGAGGAGGGAAATGGCTGGGCGTTCAGTCTCTCAGAGCGGCCAAGCTCATTTCCAGCAGTGATCTGCTTGTTAATTCTGATGGGAAAATGCTTTGCTATCCACTGCAGGGCTAACCCTCCTGCTTTTCAGGAGCATGTTCTTGGTGGGAAGGGGAGCGTGTCTTCACGCTAGCTGAAGACACTTCACAACTCTTCTGAGGCCCATGATTTGAGTTCCCGAGGCACTGAACGTTGCAGCAGGGTGAAGAGGAAAGCCCAAGCACATCCAGAACCAGAGCTTTGTATTTGATGGTGTTTGCACTGCTGGGGAGCTGGCTCTGGGGGTGCAGGCAGGCCAGCTCTGTGCGCTGCAGTGAGGGAGGGAGGAGTTCATGCAGAGGGGCTGGGAGCCCTGCCAGACCTGTGGACATTCACAGCATCCCAGTCACTAGCAGCGCAGTGCTCAAAGTGGGTTGTTTTAAAATAACATTCAAGGACAAGCTCTTCTGTTTCCTACTGGTCTGGTTTCCACCAAGGCTTTGTGAGTGAGCAGAAGGCAGTTACAGCCGATTTCTTCTGGCAGTCACTGTTTGGACCTGTGATAAATCAGACTTGCAGGAGTCACAGAGGAGAGGAGCAGAGTAGTCTCTAATAGAGCGTTAGTTTCTGTTAGGATTGTCAATTCTGAAGCCTCATAGCTCAGGATGCTCTGTAGGTAGTGACCAGGGATTGCAGAGCACGCCCAAGGACTGGCAGATCCCAGCCACTGCTGCTGGAGTAGCCTTAGGTTTGCAGCCATGTCATTGCCCATCTGTGCATCTCCTGCTTGGGGAGCTGGAAACCCTCAGAAGCAAGAACACACAGAAAACAGGACCATCTCAGCTTTGTCATGGTGTTTGGATAATAGCACTGAAGAAAATAGCAGCTGGTTTACAGTAGAGCTGCCATCACTTGTGATATTCCACTGTGGATAATTTTTAGGGAAAAGATCAGTGTGAAATAAATATGTGAGGGGGGAAGCGTAGCCACAGATGAGGAACAGGAGGAAAACAACAGCCATGCAGTCACAGCCAGGAAAGCAAAGAGAACTGACACTGAGATCCTGGAGGAGAGATGCAGGATAATGAGGCTGGCGGAGCTGTGACTGACAGCAGGGCTTGCAGCATCCCTGACTGGCACGGACACTGTTCTGGGGGATGATACCACAAATGAAGTGGAAAGAGAAATTGTGGCAGTGACTCTGACAGCTCCAAGGCAGCAGAATGCTTCAGAAAGTGCTTAACCAGGCTGGTGAGCAGCAGTGACATACACAGCAGCCACGGAGACGGGGAGCAGGGAAAAAAGAGCTCACCTGCAGCAGGGTTCTTCACGTTGTGGAGAACTGAAGATTTTGTGCTATGTATAGTACAGCAAGGACCATTATTTACACAGTGGTTATATTAAAACTGGTGCCTGCTCTTGTGTGCTGTCGTCTTCTCATCTGCCAAGAAGGGTGGTGGTGCCTGGTGTAGATTGTGGCAGCTCATTCCGGGGAGGAAGGAGCTGGGGAACTTCATTACACAGGGAGCTGAGCATAGGGGCAGTGTGGGGAAACACGGTGGGTATGGGGGGAAAACAAAATTAAAAAAGAATGGGAGAGTCTGGGAAGATCCAAGTTGTAGAAAAGTCCAGAAAGTATGAGGGAAATGTAGGATGAGGCAAAATAAATGCAGCATTAATCTGATGCAAATGTACTTGCAACCTACTTGCATTACTGAGAGACCAGAGTGCACGTCAGTGTAAAAGCTGTGTGCATTGTTCAGGATTCCTTCCAAAGCATTAACCGTTTCCAGGGAGGAATACTGTTCAGTTCATTTCCTGTAAGGAGAACATTCATATTTAAATAAAAAAGAAGTCAGGAGGAGATGAGAGGACACGTGGCATCAGTTCTCACCCTGTAAGTGGTCTCAGAGCCAGAAATCAGGTTTGAAGTACACTAACAAACTGCAGCAAGCTCGTCTTGCTGCTCTTAAAAATGAGCTCTGTGTGTAGCTCCCAGTTACAGTGACAACTATCTGTCCTCAGTGAGCAATAACTGAAAACGTGCCTTATCCCAGAAAATGAGTTACATTGACATAACTGACAGAAGTCATTTCAAAATGTGCAGGCACTTAGTGATAACCTCATTTCAAATGAGAAGTAAAACTAACATAGGAGTTGATACTCACCTGGAGAGTGTGAAAAGCCTTGGCAGAGCCATGGCACTGCTGAGCCCGGCGGCAGCAGGATGGGTGCTGCCCTGCCCTGCGTGGGTCAGCCCCTGCCTGTCGGAGGGGAACAGCATCGCCTGCAGCAGCACGCGTCTACACCTGGCCTTGTTTCCTCGTTCTGAAATCAGGTATGAGATTATATACCAAAAGGTAAAATTGTGTATGAGAAATAATATTGCTGTTAGGATGCAGTTTTATAGGATGCCTAAAAATGAGCATTTCTGCTATCACAGACTCATAGAATGGCCTGGGTTGGAAGGGGCCCCAAGGATCATTGAGTTCCAGCCTCCCTGCCACAGGCAGGGCCACCAACCTCCAGATCTGGTACTAGGTCAGGCTGCCCAGGGCCCCATCCAACCTGGCCTTGAACACCTCCAGGGATGGGGCATCCACAGCCTCTCTGGGCAGCTGTGCCAGCACCTCGCTGCCCTCAAATGGCTGGGCTGCTGCACTTGCCTTTAGTTTTTAAAAGATGGTTCTTATTAGCAAGAAATTCTTCCATAGCCTAGTGAGAAAAATCAGCTACCTAAATCTGTAAGTGTTGGGGCGCTCTGCACAACTTCATTAAATTGAAAGAGTGAATGATGCTCTCTGAGCCAACAGCTGTTTCTGCAGCGATTTGCTCTCTCTCGGTGCGGCTGAGATGCTGCTCCCTTGCTGAATTGGTCATACATGCCCAGCTCAGCCTGCCCAGAGCCTGGAGGACTTACAAAGGATTGTAATCCAGGATGAAATTGAAGTCAGATCTCGGGCATTTGTGTCTGCTGCATTGTTACTGCTGCTGTATTGTCTGCCAACGCTGCTCAATCTCTTTGCTTTCTGCACTCAGTAAATACAGTAAATACCGCCTGGAGCTTAGACCATGCTTTTGCAGTTGCAGGTCTCGAAGCTGACAACAAACAGGAGGTAAGCCTTATTAACAAGACTTTGCTGAAATCCAGGTAGAGCTATTCAAAGCAATTTTTGTGTGAGATCCCACGTGTGAGATACGACCTGCCATGTTGAAGAGCAGGCTTGTGTTTCTGTATCCGACACAAACCTCCCTGGTAAGGTTTTAATAAATGTCACCTCTTGGTCACCTCCTGAGAAGGGCTGGGGTCCAGGACAGCTGCGTCTGGGGGAGTGATGGGGAGAGCGTGTTGTTACCAAGTATTGGAGTTTTCTTCCAGTTCTGAAGATGAGCCTGGAGTTGTTCATGTGCTGAGTACACCATTGTCCAGCAGCACAGAACTGTGCAGCAGCTGCTGCAGGAGCCCGGCCGGGACCCGGCAGAGAGCTGCCGCCGGTCAGCAGGGGGCAACGCAGCCCCAGAAACACGGGGAGCTCCGCGGGGAGCGCCCAGCCCCAGCCCGCATCCCCCTCGCTCACCCGGGTAGGATGGGGCTTCCATCCACTGCAGCAAACGGGGTCGGTCAAACCTCCTTCCTCCAGGTGATGGACAAATGAAAGAACATGAAATAAGTAAAGCACACCCAGTTGCCAAGCTCCCAGCGAGATACAGGGGTGCTTTCTGTGTGCAGTAAGCAGCCAGCAGCTGGCTGTGGCAAAACCCGTGAGCTGGCTGCATGCGCCTGGAGGATGAGCTCCTACATGGGAATGGGGCAGGTGCTAAGGCAGGGAACTGAATGGGTGGAATTTCTGCTCTGGTCTTGAACACAAAATGGTAAGAAAGCAATTTTCACTACTGATGGTAATGGTACAACTTCCAGGCCAGGTCCGGGCTGTGCGCAGTTGGGTGCCGTGTGCCTGCAGTGTGGGGTGCTTGGCACCCACGTGGGGCTGGGGTTCAAGTGAGGGCAGGCACGTCCACAGCCAGGGTGCTCACTGGAAACAGGAGGAAATGGCAGCTAGGAAGCGTGGCAGGACAGAGCATCCATGGGAGATCTCTGGCCTTCTGGTTAAAAATAGCCACTGTCTGTATGCCAAGTCCCAGAGAATATAATAACCGTATCAGCTTGGATCAAATGCCCATTTATGCTGTTCTGACAATGACCAGAAGTAGATACCTAGATAAAGGTTTGAGGCAAGGAAATGCCTGTAGAGATACTGCCCAGAATATCCTGCAGCCACGTATGCTCTCTGTCAAACTCCAGCACAGATATTCTTCGTGTGAAAACAGCTGTAGCCATGCCATGAACTTTTTCTAAATTTGGCACCCACCCATATCCCCTCTAAGTTCCTGGCATCATGAAGACCCAGGTTTGGCATCAAGGATGGCTCAAGCCATGGGCAGTGTTCAGCAGCTCCTCACTGACTCCTCTGGTGACTCTGTACTCTCAGGGACCTTTGTCATTCCTTCTTCTTTATTCCCCACCCTGGAGAGGAAATGCCTGGCAAGTGACTGCCTCCTTTCCGATTCTGCAGCATCCTGCATCTCACCGCAATGGCATCTGTTCCCAGCACATCCCCGCGGGCAGAATGGCAGCTCCAGGTTTCCCAGCCATGCACAGCTTTTCCCATCTCACCACAGTTGTGCCATTCCAGCAGATCAGACATAACGCGGTTGCTGTGGAATTTGGTTTGCCCACTGCTGTTAAAGGACACTGCTAATTTAGCAGCACGCTGCTCAGGGACCAGGGCCTGGAAGTGTCCCCAGCACCTGGCACACAGAGGTAGCTGCTGTTCCTCTTCAGGTCTTGATGACCGGATTTGCATTTTCCGTATGGATTCTGATCAAACAACCACCCATTGATTATTTTTCCCTCTCTTTATGAAGCTCAATCAGCCACTAGGGATCTTTGAGCAGAATTTCCCATTTTTGGAATGGGAAAAGGCACAAACACAATCTGTAGCTTTGCTTATTACCAGTCTACTCACTACCACGGAATGCATTTGCAAACATGTGGCAGCCTTTGGATCCCACATCCCCCTGCAGCCCAGCGCACGACAATCTGCTGCAAGATGGGGCTAACTCACACATTTATTTTATCCAGCTGTTTGCTTATTGAACCCTATCTCTGAACTGATGCCGGAGAGCTTATGAGGGTTACATTTGTTGGCTGCCAGGAAAAAGACAGCATCCCGCTGGACTGAAGGAACAGGCAACCTCACTGGGGGAAGACCCAGCACAATGGACTGCCTTTGGCGTGTCACTGGAGAACCCACCTGTGAAGTCAGAAGAAAACCAGAGGCTGTCAGAGGACATGTGCTCAAACTCTGTGGTCTTCCAGGGTTGAAACATCAGGCCCAAAGTGTACGAAAGCACTGCACTACTGAGTTAGAACCCTCGTCAGTGTAAGAGAGAAGACTTGCAGCTGCTAAGTTTGACTATAGAACACAGGTTTTGTCATAGAGGAGATAGGAAATAGTTGAAGTATGTGCTCTTTTTATTTAAAAAGAAAGAAAAAGAAATAATAAATAAAAAGTTATCTTACAGAACAAGTTAGACCTGTTCAAGTGAATAACAAGTTGGCAATCAATGGCAAAGTTCTGCAATGCCTGCTCTCTTGCTATCAGCTGCCCACAGAATGGGTGGTGGAGGGCAGAGAAGTCCTTCCCCTGCTGGGGCTGAACCTGGAGAATGTGATGGGGCGGAATATTTTGAATTTGCTTGCAGCCTAAGTAAGCCTAAGTAAGTCAGAAGAAAGACTTAGAATATCAGAATGGGCTATCTTCTAATCTGCTTCATCAAACCAATACAGGAGGACAGGAATCCCTGTTAGAAAGGGACCCTCAAGCATGTTCCACATCTTCTCACCTCCAGAAAGAGCCCCAGGGGAGGACAGGGCTGTCCAGGGAAGTGCCCCATGCGGTTACACGCCGCCATGGCTGGTTAGGCAGCCTGCCATGGGGCCAGGAAAGCCCTGAGTTCAGAAAAGCAGCTAAGTCCTGCCACTGCACTGCTGCGGGGCACGAAAAGCCCTCCCAGCAATGTGCTGGTGTCCGCAGGTCCTCACTGGCCTTGCAGCTGGGCTGGTGGGACGTTAACACAGATACGTACATTTAAAAATGAGTATGTGCATTCTGATGCCTGGAAGGTATGAAACACAGGCTATCCAAGGTGAAAAATGAACACCCCATGTGTGACCTGGTATTTTGTTTGTATGTGAAACTTGCAGCTGGTCTGCGCATGGGTTCTACCAGGAAATATCATGGTCCTTTGATTAGGAAAAATAAGAAACACCGTTCTGTGCTGCCCCTGGGAGACGTTTAATTTATATGCCTTCCCAAAATCCACCATACTCTGGGAGAAGTAAAGAAGAAATACCCGTATGAACATTTAGAATCCACAGCGTGGGAACAAAACAAAACAAAACAGAGCAATAATAGTGAGGCCCCAGCATTCACCTATAGCATCCCACTCCCTTTGCACAGAGCATGCCTTGGCCTCGTGCCCGCTGAAGCGCAGCCGTGCTCAGGAAGAGCCACACATCCTCTGCCGGCACAGCGCAGGGAGGCAGTGCTGCATCGCCCGAGCTGAAACCAGCTCCATTTCCGCAAGGAGAAACACTCTTAAAACTGATTCAGAGCAAGAGACTTTATTCAACCACCTTTACTTTACTAGTGGGAGCTTTCCATTTTCCTGCCCTGTTTGAAACCACATTAATGCTTTATGATATTGATGCTTTAAGGTCAATTGGAAAAGGAAAATGTGTGCATCAAGGTTTGCAGCTCCTGCAGCATAAAGGGAGTTTGGGAACTGCTTTTTTGCATGTAGATTATGTTATCCAGTTCAGGAGGAACTGTCACTGACAGATGGCTTCAGGCGTGGAGATGTCTTTGCTGTGGATCAGGCAGATTTTATTGCTCCTGCTCCTGATCACATCAGTGTTGACGAATGGAAAGTTTGTTTTACAGTTGGGAAGCCAATTAATTTAGCTCTAGCCCCCTAGAAATGGAACTCCACTATAAATCTGTTGCAAGTGCTGCCCGGATGGTCAGGGGAGAACAACAGCCCTGTCAGAAAGCCTTTCAGGCACTGCGGTAGCAGACCTGGTCCTACGATGCACACACGTGGAGCAGCACTCCAAACCCTGAACTGTTCATCTCAGCCTGAATAATTCTGAAGAACCTGAACTCTGGAGACTCTGTCAAAATGCTTCCTGAAGTTCAGCTCATTACACTGATTTTTCATTTGTAGTTAATAATACCAAATGCTGCTTTAAGGACACCAGAAGTCACGTAGCTCCCTGTGACACATTTGCTATATTTTGTTTTCCTGGAGTTATTCAGCCTTTGTTTCTCACACAGTATCTGTCTTGTGTATCAGGACTGTGTACCAGATAGAGGAACTGCAGAGTTGGGCATGCTTGCACTTCATGTTCTTCTTCAAGGTTTCAGGGTAGAAAACATAGTGAGATGAGAAGCCATTCTCTGACTCGCAGAATATGAATAATTCAAAAGTTATTGCTTTGTTTCTTGCAGTTTGGTTAATTTGTACTCAGCTGATTAAAAATTGCCCTTTGCAAAAATAAATCTCTTCAATGACTTAATGCCAGACCACAAATCAGGATGTGTAATAATCCGTCTAATCCTTTATTCAGCTGGAGGAGAAAAAATCACAGCGAAACGAGCAAATCACAGCCTTGATGCTGCTTGCTGAGGTTCATTCACCTGCAGAGTTTTGACTTTCTTGCTTAAAAAAGCTTCACTCCTTGGGAGAAAGCAAGTGCTGCTCTCACCACCAACCCCACTGGACAGCAGTGGGACATGGGACATGGTCCTCATGCACCTCCTGCAGTCTCTGGCCACGCATGCTCCCTCCTCGGGACTGCTAGGCTGCCCTGGCTGGTGCTGCTGAGCTGCCCTCCAAGTTCATGCTGTGGAGCCCCAGAGCAGGCAGGGAGGCAGCAAACATGAACCATTAACCCCTGGATGTGTCTGCTGATATCCGTGTCCAGCTCTGTCGTAGCTGGTAGAAGACAAAGTCCCTGGCTCCTAAATTCATCTCTTTCTCTGTTGCATGGCCACAGTTCCTCTGTAACCTGAAAACCCGTCTGAACTTAATAACTGATAATTTTATCACGTATTAGCATAACAGTTCATATAAATAGATTGCTTGAATATGAATGGTCGTCACTTCACCTTCAGCAGGCACGATGAACTTGGCAGGTCTGTTAGTGATCGTTCATCATTTTTTTCTCAGCCTTTGCAAACCCTGATTTGTTTGAGAAAGGATCCTACTGTAATTGCAGGGCCTTGACATACTGTGGTGTTTGTTGTCCTGAAGACGTTGCCATGACAAAAAGATCTGACTCATGCTTTTAGGTAAGAGTTTAGGATAGATCAACAGCCAGGAACTAAGTGAGTGCAGATGGTACTGCTCTTTCCCCATTGGCAATAAAACTCTGAGAAGTTAGAAAAAAAG
The DNA here is from genome assembly GCA_013396635.1 of Penelope pileata. Lineage (NCBI taxonomy): Eukaryota > Metazoa > Chordata > Aves > Galliformes > Cracidae > Penelope > Penelope pileata. The sequence continues at coordinate 492,345 of WBMW01002129.1, read as the reverse complement.
AGCTGAGATATGAATACTGTTCACCTTCAGGATTTTTGTGTAAGACCACATGTAATGCACAGTGTGAAAAGTGGCACTCTTATGCAGTATTCATCCTCCTGCTCCTGAGCACGTTACCCCACCCCTTGCCTCTGTGTGCACATGTACATGGATTTTCTGTAACGAACGTGCCTGTGCACCATTCACTGACCGGCTGTTGTACTGCAACGTGTGCTCCAGAGTGTCCGCCTGCCACTGGGCTCACGTCCTTTCCATATGTACATGAAGGAGGCAACAAGAATAGTGCCAGATGGCAATGGGAATGGAAATGATGTGACGTACATATGTGATGCAATTTTCTTTTTTTTTTTTTCTTGTGAATAAAGCATCTTGTGAAAAGAGGAATTAGATGCCGTATTTATAACAGCCCTTCATAAACATCCCCAAATTCTAAGCAGAAGACAAAAGGCATGAATCATATCACAGCAGGCGCGATCGCTGGGGAAGTGGCCTTTATGAAGATTGCTTCCGTAATTTGGGCTCCAGAATGAAAGATAGCTGCTCTTACAAGATCTGTAGGAAGTTGATAATGGCTTATTTAATTGTAGTATCACTAATAAAATCTGGGTTTTCATCAAGAACATTTCCTTAGCTAAAAATGCCACGTTTCTTCAAGCCGTAGTTTGATCCCATTAATTTGGTCTATAAATGACGTAAAGCCAAAGAAGCATCTGGGACACTGTAGTTTCCTTTAAAAGAAAACTTTTAGACTGTGGCTGCAATTCACACTTTATGAAAGGTAAAACCCACAGTAAGCGATGTGGTAGGCAGAAATAAAACAACTACTCATAAATCAGATATTGTAAAGCATGGAAAATTATTCTTTACCAAAAACATTCACTTGTACACCTACAATAGAAAAGCATAGACAGAGTCTCTTCTAAATCACAGGGAGATGATGTAGGGCAGCGACGCCCAACTAATAGCCAGTGACTAGGTGCTGAAATGACCATGATTATCGCTGTGCCCATAAGGTTGGCTTTGTGTCCTGTTTAGTGTGTCCTGTTTCGTGCACCCTGCCTGGCTCAGTTTGGTGTTTCCTTACTTCTGTGCCACCCATCCCCCACGCACAGCCCACAGCTCAATCCAGAAGATGCACATGGGGCGCACAACATGGGTGCACCAAAAGGGTGAAGAAGATTTTCCTCTTGCATGCAGACATTTTGACAAAACCCCCCTCACCATGTTTATGGCATTCAGCAGCTGGGCATCACCAGCCACTGTACTTCGTAGCATTTATCACACCAACGTGCCAAGGGTCAGGGCAGAGGGTCAGGCAGAGCCCAAAGAGGAATCCTGTGCAGTATCATTGCCATAGTGGCTAAGCTTCAAGAAACTCTATAATCTACGAGAAACTCATTATCATCTATGAAAGATCACGGAGAACGGGAGAGGTGCCTGAAGACTGGAGGACAGCCAATGTCACTCCAGTCTTCAAAAAGGGCAAGAAGGAGGACTTAGGAAACTACAGGCCAGTCAGCCTGACCTCTGTCCCTGGGAAGGTGGTGGAAGAACTTGTTCTGTATGTCATCTTCAAGCAAGAGGAAGAGAAGAAGGTCATCAGGAGTAGCCAGCATGGATTCACCAAGAGGAGATCATGCTTGACCAACCTGGTAGCCTTCCATGATGTCACAGCTGGCTGGGTAGATGGGGGGAGAGCAGTGGATGTTGTCTACCTTGATTTCAGCAAGGCTTTTGACATAACAGCCTCATATGTAAGCTTAGAAAGTGTGGGATAGATGAGAAGATAGTGACGTGGATTGAGAACTGGCTGACTGGCAGAGCTCAGAGGGCTGTGATCGGCGGCGCAGAGTCCAGTTGGAGGCTTGTAGCTAGCAGTGCTCCCCAGGGGTCAGTTATGGGTCTGGTCTTGTTCAACATTTTTTTCATAAAGGACCTGGATGAAGGGAGAGAGTCCATTCTCAGCAAGTTTGCTGATGATACAAAGGCAGGGAGGAGTGGCTGACACGCCAGAAAGCTGTGCTGCCATTCAGCAAGAGCTGGGCAGGCTGAGAGTTGAAAGGAGAGGAACCTGATGAGGTTCAACAAAAGCGAGTGTAGAGTCCTGCACCTGGGAAGGAATAATTGTATGAATCAGTGCAGGTAGGGGGATGACCTGCTGGAGAGGAGCTCTGCGGAGAGGGACCTGGGGGTCCTGGTGGACAACAGGTTGGCCATGAGCCAGCAGTGTGCCCTGGTGGCCAAGAAGGCCAATGGGATCCTGGGGTGCATTCTAGAGACAGTCCAGCGGAGGGCCACAAAGATTATTGGGGTCTGGAGCCTCCCCCTTATGAGGAAAGGCTGAGAGACCTGGGACTGTTCAGATCAGAGAAGACTGAGAGGGGATCTTATCAATGCTTATAAATCTCTAAAGGACAAGAGTCAAGTGGATGGGGCCAGGCTCCTCTTAACAGTGCCCAGCAACAGAATAAGGGGCAACAGCCACAAACTGGAGCACAGGAAGTTCCATTTGAACCTGAGAAAGAACTTCTCTACTGTGAGGGTGACAGAGCACTGGAACAGGCTGCCCAAAGAGGTTGTGGAGTTTCCTTCTATGAAGATATTAAAAATCTGTCTGGATGCCTACCTGTGCAACCTGCTGTAGGGAACCTGCCTTAGCAGGGAGTTGGCCTAGGCAACCTCCAGAGGTCCCTTCCAACCCCTACAATTCTGTGATTCTATGAAAGCCAGAAGGAAGAGGACACAATGAGATGCTAATGGTAATACGTTGCTGAGGACTTCAGCTTGTTAGGACTGCAGTCAGAGCCATGGGAAGATAAGGCTGGGGCATTGCTTAAACTGAGGAACTGCAAACGATAGCTGACAACAGCTTGAAGTTAAAGAAGGGATAAAAGCAGAGCTTTGGCAAGCAAAGCTTCAAACCATGAAAAGGCAAAAAAATTCTCAGAGCTGTCTACTTTCAACAAATATCAGTCTGCCCACAGATCCCTCCCGACAATAATAACAGTCTCAAGGGGACAGGCAAGACAGAGTATGATGATAGGCATCAAATCAATACTGCCAGCTACCACACAAAAGGCACGACTGAAATGATAACCAGCGCTCCCTAATAGCAGTTTTACAAGCCGTGTGATATCACACCACTTTCAGGAAAGCTGATCAGCATGAAAAACAGGGTGGGAGGGAGGAAGATCTATTACACAAATTTACAGCTTAGTCGTGGCTGAAAGCTGTGTATTGCTATTGCTTTCATGCAAATTGATGGAGAAAATTTCATCGCGTTCAACACTGTGCGTATTCTCATGAGCAGGAAAAAAATTCTGCAGCCAGTATTTGGGGTAATAAGAAATTCAAAGTACAATCAGAAAATAAACATCATGTCAGTTTTTGCTAGCTGAAGAAATTGTCAGTGTTCAGAAAAAAACGGCTTTGGTGGGTAATTATTACCTCAGTCTCGGATGCGTTGTCTGGTGGGACTCAGGCTGGCTCTGATAATCCAGCACTGTCACAACGCTCTGAGGATGACAGCTTATTTCTCCTGACTGCTTGGAACACAGAACACTAACTCAAAGCACCTCACGAGGGCCAACGACAAGGAACCTGAGGCCATTAGTGGAGCACTGCAGCTGCATACATCAGCTGTGTTCCCCTGGGACGTCACAGCAGCCACTACCTTTCGCCTTCCCAAAGTAACCACGATCATTTTCTGCCTGCAAACTCACTGTCCTGCTGAGAACTTACATTTCTACATTACAAAAGGGAAATGCATAATATATCATAACAAGTGAACAGCTGCTCGCTTTGCCTTCCTAAATTCCTTTATCACCACAGAACACATTAATTTATTATAATAGCTATGCTCATGTCTTCATTTGCATCCACAAGATTCCCTCCATTATGGGCTGTGATGATACGCTTGTTACACAGGTATTGCTGTTCACAGCCCTGAAATACCACAAAATAGTTTTAGGAGAGGAGATAAAATCAGCAGAACTACAAATCCCACCTTGCTCAATTTTTTTCCATTGCAAATTCATCTTTCAAGAGAATTTTCACTGTGTTTTTGACATTTTTCCATACACTGCTCAAAAATAATATCATTTAACAGCCTGGTGATCTTACGTCTGTTTCAAGTGGGAAGAGAAAAATTTCACTTTAATAGCAAGTGACTCTTTATCTCCCTCTTGCCCTTCCTAAACTGTAGTGTATATGAGCTTCCAGCTCGTTATTTCATATACGGACTTGTACTCAAATATTAGGCAAAACATGTTTTACAGCAGTTTTTTTGAAAAAAAAAATGAAGATGGGACAGGGACAGGGAGAGGGAGGAGAAATTTCCTCCCTGCTTCCCCCTCCTTGCCATGATCTGGTAGCTGATCCTGCGTCTCCTCTCAGCTGCTACCTTCTCTGGAAGCAGAGGAAGAGGGAAGAGAGAAGAAATCTAGAAGTGACACATGACAAGCTCCATTTTCAAGATACACCATCGCTCCTCTGATCCACGTGCACCTGGCCTGGGGCTTGCTTGCTTCCTTTGCTTCCTGGCCCCCAGAATAACCCATCAGAAAATCTTTCTCACTAACATCAAGTGCACAGCTTGAGAGAAACACCAGCAGAGCACCTTCTGTCTCTGAGGCTTCTATTCTGACCTCCCAACATCTTCACGAAATTCTTGCAGCAAATCTGATCACTGAAATGGATGTCATCAAATGAGACTTTTGGGAAGATGTGCCTTGCTTTTCTCTATGGTAGACAGTGTGATTCTTTTATTTTAGATTTTTACTCCAGATTTCTACCATTTAATATTGGATTTCACATGTGATCCTGAAATCGGGCTGAATTTTCTACTATCTTGGGAACAAAATATAGTATTAAAATGCTGATAATAATAATCTTCTCTTTCATATGGTGTTCTCTGGACCCTGAAAATACACCCATTTCCTTCAGCGGCACTCATTAGAAAGGTAATTAGTATAATGGGTTTGTGAGAATCGGAGGTGATTTAATGGAAAAAAAAGTATAAAATATTTTACACTGAATTTAGCAGGAATTAACTGTGAAATTGTATTGGTCTTGGGCTGAAGGATGGAAAATTAAATCAGCCTTTGATCAGTAATTTCAGGATACTTAATTATTAAAAAAATGTATTTTGTTCCTCTCAGTTAAAGTAGGCCTGAGGCTATCTTCGTTTTAGCAAAGACAGGTAAATAATACCGACCTTACTAAGAATGAAGAATCATGCAATGCAAATTAGTCAAAATACCAGTACCAATTTTTTGTCAGAAAATGTAGAGCTCTGATGTGCTGATTACAGCTGCAATTAATAGTGTCAGCTTAACGGGCATGCATTGACAGATTTGACGTATACCTACCAGGTCAAATGCCCTTTTATCTTAAGGTAACTGGAAAAGCCAGTGTTTGTCAGCTGTCTCTTCTGGACAGTCTTTGTGTCCCCATGAGCCTGACAAGGAACACAATATTGTCACTGTCACAGTAAGCAGAAATATCTCAAAGATTTCAGGTTTTCTGAGAACCTTCAGAAAACAATTCAGCCCCACCTCAGTCACCTTTCACCTCTCCTCATACCGAACAGGCTTTGAAAGCAGCCAACAAATATCACGTATTGCCTGTGCTTTGCTCAGTAGGGCCCAGAGAAACCGTGGCAGGACTCCTGCAAACTTGAGTTCCTTTGCTCACAGCATCTTCCAGAAACAAATCAGGTGCCACAGCCACTGAAGCTATGGCTTAACAAACACTTTCAGACCCTCTGACCACAGACCTGTTGCTTGCTCCTGCACCCACACCATGAAAATAGTAATATTTAATTGAATTAAATTCCTGCTTTATTGTACCATGTGGACAGAAAAACAATTGCAGAGGACAAGTGATGGCAGAAGCAGGGGGATGCAGCAGAAGTCCACTTGGTGCACAGTGGGCAGGGTTTCTTCACAGCCCTACTGATGCTAGTCTCTGAGATATGGGCTGTCAGATCATGTTGTAGCAGAAATTTGATCCGGATTAGCTGCAGGCATTACAATCACACTTAAATTAACTTAAAATAGAGTTTCCTTTGAAGTCATGTTTTCAGACTGGCTGTACATGGCAAGGGAAGACAGCCTGTGGCTGCCATGTGGGCGCAACCCTGGAGTCAGACACCATCCAACCTGTGAAAATTCTACCAGCACAAAGCAGCCTTCGTGCTTGGAAACCTGAGTGAGGGATCCCGAAACTGGGCTTCCTGTTTTGTTAGCCCAGGGCTTATCCTTATCCTATGCGGTCGTTTAAAGACTAGTGAGAAGCCACAGCCGGGAAATAAGCTATAGCAAAGACGAACTTCAAGCTGTGGTATTTCTAAATGACCATGTCTCTGTTTATCTCTATTTTCAGTTGTTTTGTGTTGTTTTTTCTTAATACAAAAAGTAATGTATCTAGTGATGTTATAGTCGTGTCCTCAGAAAGTCTTAAACCAAAGAGGAAAGAGGATATTTCAAGTGTTCACTGTCTCACATGGCTGGCTTCTTCTGAGATAACACTATTTACACTTGAATACACCACATGAGATTGTAAATCGATTCCATGATTCTCTTTGAATTACTGAAGACATCTAGTAATGTCTTCACTAGAATCTGTCTGTTTTCAAAATAATCGAAATGTTCAGTTTTGAAAGAGCAACTTTTCCTTTGTTGTCCCAGACAATAAGTTTGGCCTCAAAAATTCATTCTAATAAAGGAGTTTTTTCTCAAGATAAACTTGAATAAACTCTGTCAATTCTAAAAGGAAAAGGCATGGAAAACTACAACAGCTTCAATATTGAGATTGAAACACCAGCAATAAAATATATCAGAGGGACAGAAGCCACCAAAGCCATTGCAAGACCTCAGCCAAAGAGAGGTGGGCAGAGCAGAAGAGCTGTACAAGACTGTAACAGCTGCAAGAGCTGTTTTTCCTGCTTGTTTTTCAAGAACTCGATAAATTTTGCAATAGGGCTCCTAAGTGCTTTGCTAGCAATCCTTCTTCACATTAAGCAGTTAAGGCGTGATGTGTAAACACAGTCCCGGGGAGCAGACAGCGTAGCTATGAACAGAGCGCATTTACAGACACGCTGTAATGCACAGTCACCAGCAAGTCTGTTTCGCAAAAACACTGGAGAGCTGCTTTGCAGTTTCTCCACCACAACCCTCACCTTAAAAATACAGTGCCTCCTATAGGGACAAATCCCCATTTTTAAGAGTTCCAAGTTAATATGTAAAACTGAATAAATAAAGGGAGATCTCCCATTCATATTCTACCCCAGCTTGAAAGCCACATGCTGCAAGATGGTTTAAGATGGTTTAAGATGATAAACATCTTCAGCCATGCCCAAAACAACAGTCCTTCCATAAAGCCTCTTGGCTGCAATGCTCTGGAGGTTGAGAGAGGTTACCAGTTACACCTGTCCTTTTTTTATTCTTCCCTATGTCTGCTCTTGGCCTCGAGCAAGAACACGGCAGGAGGCTTGGCAGCAGTTCAGGGCAGCTTATGCTAGCACATTTAAAGCCAAACCACTGACCTGCACAGGGCTTCTGGCCCTTCCCAGAGGCAGCTGGCACCTCTGAGACATGTCTTGAGAAAGTTATAGAAGATCATCTCTTCTTGCCCTCTGGAAAAGGGTGAGAGCATGTATCTTGGTGAAAATAAGAATAGCTCCGAGCAAGAAACAAAAAGAAAGGGTACGAAATAACAAGATGGTTTCCCAAGCAGGATGCAGTGCACCTTGAAGGAGAAATTTCCAGTCTGAGCTGTTGCCCACCTTAGCTGTGTTCTACCAGGTGACTCACTTGGTCACCCTGTCCCATGGCAGGGCCATGTGAGCCACGCTCCTGTCCTCAGGGAAGAAATTCTGACACAAAATAATTATGGCCATACTGAATAAACAGAAGCCCATCTAGTTCAAATTCCCCTCCTTGACACTGGCTAATGACACCTGCTTGGAAAACAGGGTGAAACTCAAGCAAATGTCCTGATGGTTCTCGGTATCCCTTCCCTGCTTCTAGGAATCAGCAGTTCAGGAACTTTTTGAACCTGGAGCTGCATCTGTCATAGTTAGGTTGCCGTGGTTAACGGTTCCCCAAAGGACATGTTCACTACATGCTTAAACCTAGTCATCACACTTGTTACTAAACCAGGTAAACTGAGTACCTCCCAGTTATGAGTGGCCCAATTTCCAAAGGAATGGAGCTGCTCTATCATTTATTTTCTCTGTGGGACAAGTAAAAAGCTTTCAGTACTACTGTAAAAGAAATTTGCTTCTTATGATGCCTAAAGCTGCATCCATGTGCCTCTCTTGAGGGTGATGGCAGATGATAGTCCTCATCTCTGGAGAGGGAACACAGCTGGCCAGTACCATCAGCTTTGCTGGGAGTGAAGAACACTTTTCTCTAGCAAACTGGAATACCCGTGGAGTATGGGAGATGACGTCCTCTGAGGCGGTCTCCTTAACCAGGTCTGCTTACATCAAGTAACAAGGAACAACAACTCAAAAGTAATTTACGAGATGTTTTTACAAGAACAGATAAAATTTAACGGCCTTCTGCAGCACACAGCCTATTTTCAGTTCCTCATTTTAAGGTACTGTTTACATGTTTAAAAAAAAAAAAAGGAAGGAGATCAACCATTTCAGATTTAAAGATTCTTGCAAGCAGCACGTTCACTTCTGCAAAGGGGTGAAGTGGAATAAAGTCCAAAGAGAGATGCACTTTGCTGATCAGGAATGCCACCAGCTGCTGGTCATCCCCACCCAGTAAACAGCTTAGCAAGGAGGGGACATAGGGTGACAGGCAGGACAGCACTAACACTGTTTTTAAAAGTGTTTTTGCAAAGATGGTGCTGAAATAGAGAAATTCCGTATTAAGCAATGCAGTCAGACACACACAACTTAACTCACCTATTTACAGTGAAAAAGAACCACGTCTAGTGCAAGAACGTAACTGAAAGCAAGACAGAAAGGAAAACAAACAAACCACAAGCAGAACCAAGAAGCTGCATTAAATAAATTGCAAATAATTGAGGTGCCTGGAAGCCACCCACAGCAGGCTTCACAGCTCCACACAGCTTTGTTAGGGACTGGATGAAACCACAGAAGGCCATTCACACACACCACGCCTGAACCCAGTCTCTTCTGCACCAAATTATTTAAACAGAAAAGCAACGAGAGTGAAGGGCTTTGAACAGAAAAAGCTAAATTTGAGATCTGGCATAATCAGAGATGAGCACTGAGGACTTGAGTATGAGAGGGGAAGTTACTGAGAAACAAAAACACTGAATAAACTGCGCTGTTTGGAGATGGCTGACACTATTTGGTATGCACAAATCAGAGGCCAGGAAGAATACTGGTTCTGTTCAGATCATCTAATTCAGATAAAATAAACACATCTTTATGTTTTACAAGCATCTGAGGACTCAAACAAATACAACTTTTCAACACAGTACTTAAAAACAGCAACAAGTACTGTACGGCATGGAATCCACGGTCAGCCATAGTGCTAGACCCGTGACAGAGCTGTTCAGAACAACACCTCAGCTGCCAGCATCACTGGGTCAATCCTTGCCCACAGATATTACCTTTCCAGTATCTTCTTCCACACCACAAGAACTCAGTCATGTTGTTTCAGATATTCTGTACTGGAAAAAAAAAAGACATAAATGTTATTTTTTATGATTATCTGTGTCTTTTAAGTTACCGTGAAGGGCCAGGGGAGACCCAGACCAAATGCTGCCCAGTGTGGCTGGAGCCAGTCAGCTCTGGGAGGAGATAGGGTGAAGGTGGGAGCCTCTCCGCTTGGGGCGCAGGTCAGGACCACCTGCTGGGGCAGGCATCTTTAGCAGTCAAAGAGTGGAGACGCCAATTTTTGGTCTTAAAACTAGTGATGGTCTGCACTGAGTGAAAATTAGCGATGTGAAACCAGCAGCGGTTTCCCCTGGGTTGGATGATGGTAATAATAGTCTCTCGTCTTTTTTTACAAAAGAGATGTGCTTCAAAAACATGCGATTGGACATTTTGCACAAATTTTCCTTACCTTTCCTTTCCTTCAGCCTCGTATTTAAATCTTCATTACTACTCCCTGTTGTCAGGGTTTGTGTTCAAGTTTCATTAGTCAACTGTGTTATAATGAAAACAAAATGAACAGCTGCATCTGAAACCAGACATGCCTCTGTAGAATTGCACAGGTTATTCCCTTCTCCCACCGAAGTACTATTTGGAGGACCATCACGTATCTCCATTTCTCATGCTACCGATCAGGATCCAAGTAATGCAAGGCTTCTGCAGAGCTGAGTTTTGTATAAAACTGCAGAAAATGTGCTTTTTTCTTAAGTTTCTTTTTCTTCATTTGTGCTAAACATTGTTATCGAGATTGCCTTGAAAGCATGAGCTGAATATTAGCAGATACAGTACTTTTTACTGTCAGTCTGTGATCCACAAATGATGTGTAGAGGTCTAAAGTTCTCCACGATCTCAATGGATTGTTAATGTGGAAAATTAAAGTCATCTCAATTTAAAGAGGTACTTAACTTCTTAGAAGGCAATTAAAATCACATTTTATGTGGCAGCACTATTTATTAAACCACTACTAATTCATTCAGGTAAAAAAAATCAGCAAATGAGACTATGCAGATCCCCAAAATGTCTCCAAATTTATTTGGATCACAAGAATTTGCCAGCAAAAAATAAATGCATTTATAGTATTATTGTTTTTTGTAAATGTACATATAACATCAAAAATGTCTTTTTTTCTTTTTTTTTTTCCCAGGGAAAAAAAAAAAAAACTATGGGAATGTTATCATAGCAATCCCCTAATGCTGTGATCTTGCCACAGAAGTCACGCACAGTTCTTTGAAGTGCTGGAGGCTTTCTTTAAAGGTTTCTATCACTGACTGTCTTTGCCCTTTGACCAATGGTGGTGTGATCTCTGAAAAGATTCCTAATGTTCTGAACTTTGAACACACATCTTCTGTAGCACATTTCTGCCTGAAATGAGAATGGCTCAAAACCTTCTGGCAGTTTTTTTCCATGCCCTGACACACAAGTGACATATCACCTTCAAACATCGGTCATGTTTGGTTTTTAAGATCATTTGACAGACAGCTCAGCAAGTGCTCCCAGCAGCCTGACCTCCCCAGGGAATACACCCGCCGCTTCAGTCCTTCACACACCGAGGATGTCAGGAAACAAGTGATTCAGGCTGTAGCGCAGCAGCCACCACGTGCCTGTGGCCTTCAGGAACACTGCTCACTGGCATGTTGCTCAGATTTGGGCCAGCGTGCCTCTTGGTGACTGGGGAGAGGCTCTGCCCTCCAGCACTGGGAAGACTGTCTGGAGGGACTGCTTGCTAAAGTCAGTTACACTCGGCACCCAGGCCTGTACTTGGACATGCATGTCTGTGAACAGTATGCTGGACTGAGCAAGAAACCTAACAGGGCTCTGGGCTCCTTCTGACGAACAAGAGAAGGCTCCCATGAGCTGAAAATCCCTCCTTCACCCCATCCAAAGAATGCTAACTGCTGGCTGGGTGACCTGAAGAGCCCGCTCACCCAGCAGCCTATTTGCATGCAATCCTCACTGGATCACTTTTGCTTTATCTTGTGACAAACAAAATATTGCCAAAGGATGAATCAGACTTTGGACTTGGATGGACAGAGAAGGACAACACTCTGTAGTGCTGAGCTCAGGGCAGAGCGTGCTTCTTCTGAGTCACTGTGTCTGTCAGCAAGCCTGTATGCCACACCAAGCCAGCCCGCCATCAAGTGACCAACGCCACTGAGCCCATACGTGACAGGCCACCGTGGCCCCTAAATTTGGGGCTGACTGGTGTGTCACATGCCAGTGAAACACATTCAGGCTTTGAGATCATATGACATACATTGCTGATGTTAAATAAGTTCAGGAAGGAACTGAAAATTCACAAAGTTATTAAAATACACTGCTTCTTGTTTCAAGAAAAAAACAACAACAGGGAATCTTTGAAGTTTGGGCATTTTATTTTATTTTATTTAGCAAATTCAGCTTCCTGCAATATTTGTGATCGATGAGCAGTATTGGAGACTGAAAGGAGGCCCTCTGTCTTCTGCTTCCTGGCTATGGCTCCTGTCCTGTACCACACCTGCAAGGAGGCCTGTAAAAGACTGTTGAAGAGTCAGACCTTAGGTTCTTGCTTTACTCAGATAATTAACAGTATATATGCCGGGCCAGCATCATGCAGGTAGAGCCCTGAACTCGGATTTTCCACACATTATATACTATGTCAACCATTGTCTCATCATTATCTCGTAACAGTGACCACAGTCTCTCATGTTCCTCTGTTCCCCTTGTTGATCTCTCCCAGGGACTGTCATCTTCTTCACTTTGTTTCGTGGTACTGTCCTCTCGACGTCCTGCTCATTCTCCATTGACAGCAGATTCTTCAAAAGTTACCTATTTACTACCTTTTCTTCTGCTCTGGTTGATGGTTGGATTTTTGCCGAACCTCGGCCTGGGGTAGGAGGCCCATAGTCTCGGGCCTCGTGAGCAGCTTACGCTGGTGACTTCTGTACTGGAACACAGGTGGGCTTTACCCAGACCTGCTTCTGTTCTCTTTTGGAACCCTGCAAAGCCCCCCTGAATTCCTGATTATGATTAGCTAATTCTCCACCAGTACTAGGCCTTTCACATTTTCCCTTATGCAAGCGAATTCCCATCTCCTACAGGCCAGCCTCACCACTGGGTGTCTCAGCAGTGCAGGGAGGAGCTCGAGGAGAGCGGGGGCCCAGCTGTGCCTGCCCAAGAGGACCCCACCTCAGGGCGAGGGGAGCCACTGTCCGCAGCCCCATGCGCAGAGAGAAGACACAGCTTCAGCTGTGCCTGTGCTGGTTGTGCACAGAACACAGCCTGGTGCATGGCAGCTCCGATGGCAGGGCACACCATCCTGTGCGTGTGGAGGCCCTGAGCTGCCCCCCAGCACAGTGCTCGCAGGCCCAGCCAACCCGCAGAGCTCGGCCTCCGCTCTCGCAGGGCCAAGGCACGTGTCATGGCAGCAGTGCCAGCAGACAAAGTCCACCTGCCTGGTCCTGGCAGCAAATGGTGGCAGCTGGACTGTGGGAAAACAGGACACACGAACTGGGGCAAACTGCTGGCTACCACGAGTGTGAAAGGGGAGAAGCTGTAACAAAACCCCTCAATACAAAGCACTCCTCCATCGCCTCGAGACGGGAACCCGCAGTGCAGCCGCGCCTGGGGCCGCACACGGAGCCCAGGCAGCCGCTAT
>WBMW01002129.1:426230-479048 GCA_013396635.1 Penelope pileata | reverse complement strand
ACCCCCAATGCCCGGGCCCAGGCCCGCTGCCCCGGGCTAGAAGTGACGCAGCCGGGAACGGCGGCTCTGCCCCACCGGCTCCCCGCGGCCCGGCCCCGCCGCCATGCCGGGGGCAAGGGAGGGCGCGCGGCGGGGGCGGCCGCGGCTGTCACCGCCGCCAGGGCGAGATGGCGGCGCCGCCCGCCGTCGTCCTCCTTCTCCTCCCGGCGGAGGGGCGGGACGGGGGCGGCGGGAGAACCGCACGGGGAGGAGTTGGGGGCAGCGCTCTGCCGAAGGGACGCGGCCGCCCTCTCACGCGGCGCCGGGACATAAACACGGGGACGGCGTGGGCAGGGGCGGGCGCGCGGCCCGGCTGAGGTGGGCGGCGGTGACTGACAGGGCGGTGACTGACAGGGCGGCCGTGACAGGGCTGCGAGCCGCGGTGACAGGGAAGTGGCCGTCCCCGAGGCGGGGCAGGTGCTGGGTGCCGGGCTGCGGCCTGCAGGCTGGGCAGCGGGTGTCCCCTTGTCTGTGAGTAACGGTGGTGTTTTGTTTCCTCTGCTGAGCAGAATTAAAGCAGCATCCAGAAATGAGGAAGGTGCTGTTGGTGGAGCCGGTCATTTTCGTCTACATGTTTGCTTTCTCCCTGATGAGCCCGGTGGTGCAGCAGTTCATTTACCGGAGGCTGTGGGAGGAGGAGTACAATTCCACCGTCATAAGCAGCAGCAATGTCAGCCACTGCGAGCAGAACAAAAGCAGCCCAACGTACGTCATGCAGAAGGTAAGAGTGACGGAAAAATACAGCTGGAAGTATAGAAATAAAACTTCCAGCCAGTAGGTGCTCTCTCAACAGAACCTCTCTTTCTATCACCTTGCTTAACCTTAAGAAAAGCAATAGTTCTGTAAACTGCTGCCACTCTGTCCCCTTGCTCTCGTGTTGCTCTGCACATAGCTTTCAAGACAGTGAATTATCTCCAGGAAGACACTGAGATAAATTCATCTTGTTAATGGTTGCAAGTCATCTTGGATTGAGCCCAAGCTGACACTGGCCTTCTGTGACAAAGGGCACAGCTGAAGGCTGTCCTTCCCCTAAGAGCTGTGCAGGTGTTTATGCACCACCAGCAGTTCTGTGACTCACAGTGTTCTATGTAACTATCTGCCGTTCAGCAACTGCCCATGATTTTCAGGAATAAGATCTAGTTTAGAATATGTTTATGTCAGAAGAATAACAAGAGTGAAGGAGGAGGGGCTATATATTTGTCTGTAATTTTAAAATGTGTAAAATGATGTCACTGATCTTTGCACAATCAAATAATTAATATTTTACCATTCTGAACAGCGCTTCTCAGCCTTGTTGAAACATAAACACGGCGCTTCTTTTGTGGTCAGTTCAATTTTTAGCGCTTTTTCATGGTATGCTGAGTGACTAGATGCTGACTGGAATCTCTGCAATGGCACTTCGGAGCAGTCTTGATGTTACACATAAGCACAACTAATGGGGGCTGTCAATAGAAGGGATGATCACACTCCGTTTTCCTTTTCACTCTCTCCCCACTGTTCTCCCCATGTGTTGTACCTGGCAGTTCTTACAGTTAGAGGTTACAGTTCGCATTGAATTGAGTGCTGGTTCAACAGAAAGCTCATCTTTTTTTGAGTTCGTGTCTGTTTTTCTGAAGCACTGAGTTGCTCTCGCACGCTCTGTAGTCACATGATCACAGCATCTAACATGGGGATGGGAGAGGGAACGTATTTGCAGAAGAGGTGCAGCAGAATCATCCTTGGCAGCAGCAACTGGAACTTGGACTGGATTAAGTGGAACCTGAAACTGCATGGTAAAGTGAGAAAAGTAGATCCCTCGGACTGTAAATTACACAGAAAATGGAGTTAAATTACACTGAACATGAAGTTAATGGAAACAGTCGGTATTCCCCAATGCTGCTGAAAGGGATTGCTGCAGTGTCACCGGTGTCACAGGCACTTGAAAAGTTTGCTCACATCCGAGATTTGAATCTGTGATGTGCTGCATGTGCGCAAGAGTGAACACCTCATCAACCTCGTTTGTCGTATATAAAATACAGTTTTAAATGGTACATGCTTCAGTTGAAGGTAACTGAAGGAAAAGGTCAGAAGTTTTAGCATGGAGTAGGTTCATCCTCATATGGCAGAAGTAGGAAGAATATGAAGATAGAGAGGTAAATAAAATTCTAGTTCAGCGTGCGTTCGGGACTGCCAGTTAGCCAGGGAAGGTAATATATGCCATCCATTGGAACTGATCTGGAGATAGCAACCAATTATTGTCTCAATGATGCTTGTATGTTCATCCCCCAAAGCTTTTTTTTTTTTTTTATTTTAGCATTAGCTCCTCATTTGGTATTTTGTGGGCATTTTGTCATACAGCATCATGTGTCAATGGAAAAGACAACTATTAGAATTAAATGTGGTGCTTGCAGTTCCAATCACAGAGTCCATCAACAAACCTACATTTCACAAACACTTCTGCACTTTCCATTTGCTAGAAACCCCCCAAATCCAACTTGGTCTTCCAACTGTGATCGCATAAGCTTCAGGATTGAAGACTTGATATCTCTTTTGGCAAAACACTGAAGCAGAGTGCTTAATTTCATCTGAGATTTAGATAGCATCTCTCGTTGATGTGACAGTGAGTTTGCAAATTACAGGATTTAAGGCATAAAGAAAGCCAAGTATGTTTCCTATAAACAAAAGAAACAGTATTTGAGAGTAGGAGTCCTTCAAGATTGTGGCTAAGTAACAGCCAATAGAACTTCTTTGTTTCCCTTTCTTGACAAATTGCCACGTTGTTTATCGTTCAGGACATGCGTTTTCCTTTGTCACTCAGTAATATTTTTTGATTTTATGAGCCTGTGTGTTTATCATGTCCTGTACATTGTAGCCTCAGGCAAAACACATCTCTCTTAATTTAATGCTTATATAAGTGAATCACATTCTCATTCTTTTAATTTTGAATTCTGTGCTTTTGACAATTACTTCTGTCCAGCCTGTATGTTTGTTTCAGAGGAAAGGGAATTTAAGACTAAAAAACGAGATCTTGATTTTCTAATTTGTGTAGTTATATTGATTTTTATAGTTACGTGATTGTAGAGCAGCTGAGGGTTTGACCAGTCATTTTCTTTATTAATTTCTGTTAACTTTATAAATACACGAAGAAGGGCAGTTGAGTTACTTACACTATAAATTGAGTTTTTCTGTACTTCTTTTAATCATCTTGTCAGTAGGCAGCAAGGTAACAGCCATTTGGGGTATCTAGATTTGTAGCCACATTCTTTGTTATACAGCAAAACAATGAGACCTAAATCTTCATTGTTTTATTCTCCTGTTCCACACTTCTATATGTTTTAGCAATAATGTTTGTGTTGGTGTGGGCTGAGAGGTTACATCATGATATTTAGTTTTGTTTCCAATGTACTAGCATTTCTGTGATTGTCGTGTCATAGAACCTGATACTTGTAAAGAAGCAATGTCAGCAACAACATGGCGTTCTCTTTACCTGACAAACTGTACGAAAAGCACAACCTGTTAAAGAACATTTTTTCCAGGCTTTATAAATGCAGGCACTCATGCCCTGGAGTTGCCTGTGCTTTGTTTGCTCTGCCCCGTTTGTTTTCAGGCTGAGTTGCTTCCTTTTGCATTGACACTGTCTTTTCAGAGCAAGTAATTTCCCATCCCATGCCAGTCCTGCTGCCTTTCTCCTCTCAGTTTAAATCCTTTCTTACAGCTTTATTCTCCAAGCTGCCTGGCTTCCCCCTGCACTGCCATATTCCATAGTCAGGGCCACTGCCCTGGCCCCTCTACCCTGTTCCTTTAAGTCCAATACTTGCTCCCAAATCTGTCGGCAGGGAAGGAGTTACAGACCCAAATATCGTTTTCCACCTCAGTTTGTTCAGTCTCTACGTTTTTGACCCTTCCAGGGTGGCTGCAGTGCTGGCCAGTGGGTGAGACATCACGAATCCTCAGGCAGTCACATACTGTAAGGGAAGAGAGTGAAGGGCTCTGCAGTGTTGGGGGACTTGTGGGCTTCCCATGAGCACTTCAGCATTAGCTGAATTTCCCTCTTACAGTAAAACCTTGTATCTTGTAAACAAAGAAAGAGGTTGGACTAGAAATTCATACTCTTTGCCTTGTAAATATGAATTCATAAGGCATTCAGCAGCCTTTAAAATTGCCCTAAGTACATTCCTGAAAGTTCTGGTTGTTTTTTTTTTTTTTTTTTCTTTTTGGATGCTACTCTGTTGGGATTCTGTTAGCTACAGAGGAAACACTTGAAAACATGGTTTGAAAGCAGGCTTAGAAAAGCTGGGGAAGACTTGCATGGCTGTACCTGCTGCTGGTCCTTGGAGAGTGCAGCCCCCTGCCCGGCTGTGTGATGCCTCTGATCTCTGATTTCAGAGTGACTCTCTGCATCTCAAAGTTTGTTTTGTGGGATGATACAGTGGAAAGGGTTTGTGTGAATGCAGTTACTGCCTTCTCTGCTGCTGCTCTTTTATCTAGGCAGGTTATTCTCTTCAAAAGGGCTGTTGTGATTGCTGTTTCTCTAGCCTGCATAAATATATTAAATGCAAGATCTGAATCACCTTGCTGAGCGTCGCTTAGCAGCCAGCTTCATAAATGTGCAAAATACTCTCTTTTTCTATTGACTTTTATGTGGTTCTTTTCTCTGCAACCATTGATGTTCTATTAACTGCTTGTTTATAAACTATATGTGATTTTTAAACTTCTTTTTGAAAGAACTGAGACACTTTTCCCGTAGTGGTTGTTTACAGTTTGTCATAGCATTGGCTGCTGTTCCTTGTGTGAGTACCTGCTGTAGCTTCTCCATAGAGATGTCTCTGCTTTGGACAGTTTCTGAGCCCAGAACTTTCCAGTGTTGTAAGGAGTTAGTTCATATATCTGTACACATGTGAAACAGCATTAAACATTAAATGGACGCATCTGTGTACTGTTACTGTTCATAACATTGCACATTAGGGTATCAGAGCAAATCCTGATCTGTTCACTTGCAGAATGTGCTAGTCAGTGAATTGCTTCTTTGTAACCCTCCCACTAGGATTATTCAGGAAAAAAAAAGATCTCTTGTGAGTAGAGAGCCTGAACTGTGTTCCCCAAAGAAAGGTTGGTTTTCTGCTGATTTCAGGAAGATTAAAATGGCCCAGTATCCTTTTGCAGTACCCTGTGCTGAAGGAGGTGCTTGCAGTATAAGCACCAGCCCTTGTAAGTGCACGTTCCGAAGAATTGTTGTTTTGTCTTCATTGAAACTGCTCTGTCAAGAGTACTTGTGAGAGCATATCTTAAGGAATAAGTTCTGTTCTAAAATGCAACAAGGGATGTTTGAGAAATATTGGAAATGAAAGTGCAAAAGTGCAATTGAATATGCAGTTCCTTTGTGTTATTAACTATTCTAATGTATAATGCCTATATTATATGATATATAGTACTGTATTTTATTGCAGCATAATATAGCATTATAAGAGATCATATAATCTTGTAAGATAATATTGTATGTTTTGTAATATATAATTTATAGTATGTAAATATTGTTTTATGTTATATATTATGCTGCATGCTTATTATTGTATAAGTGTATTATTATATGTTATATATTTATTTATTTTTACAGTGTATCACAGTGTTCACTGTTATTTCTTATTTTGTCTTTCCAGGAAGTTCAGGAAAAGACTTCTGTTTTTTATATGCAGCTGGACTTGACTGGAGCAATTCCCAGCCTTATAGTTGCCTTTATCATCGTAGCTAATGGGGATCGCCAGGGACGAAAAAAGTCTTTGGCTTTACCATCAATGGGAGCTTTGATTGCAGATATTTTCCTCACAGTAATATCATATTTTTCCTTGTCACTCTCTGTCCTGTTTGTGATTGCATTTATTTCTGGATTGTTTGGGAGTATGGCAACTTTCCTTGGAGGAGGCTTTGCTTATATAGCAGATCTGTGTCATGATGAGAAGCAGAAAACAACACGGATAGCTGTGGTTGATTTAATTATAGGAGCTGTATCTGGATTGGCAGGACTGTCTTCTGGCTACTTTTTAAGAGAAATAGGCTTTACGGGGACGTTTGTGACAGCATCTCTACTTCATCTTGTCAATATTATCTACATTATATTTTTTCTGGAAGACACAATAAGCATATCTGACTTCCAGCAGCAGGCACCAGTATCTTATAAAGAACTTCTTAAAGAGACATTTTCTGGAGTGTACATGCTTTTTAAAACTGCCCCCTCTAAAAAGAGAGTTTTAATAATTGTGTTACTTTTTACATTTATGACTTACTTATTTACCGCGTTTGGTGGGAGTTCACTTTTTACGCTGTATGAACTGGATGAGCCACTCTGCTGGAATGAAGTATACATTGGATATGGAGCAGCTGCATTCACTTCGGTCTCCCTGACCAGTTTTTTGGGAGTTTACTTATTTTCTAAGTGTCTCAAAGACATTTATATTGTATTTATTGGGATATTTTCTTACATTGGAGGAATTGTCATGGCTGCCTTTGCCAAAACGACCCTGCTCATGTTTTTAGGTGAGTTCAAAGTCCATTCTCAACTATATAAAAGAAAATTCTCCTATGTTACTTATAGTGAGTGTTGTTGGTAGATATTGGGTGCACAACCTTGAAAGGGTCATAAAGAGGTAGAATGTAGAAGGTTGAGTCATACTGATTTAGAATTTAATTAGAAGATGAATAGTGTGCAGAATGAGTGAAATCGCTTGTGATTTGGTTTTAGTGCTATATATGTATATTGGATTTAGGGAGTCCTCTGTGCTTGGATAATTACGTTTCAAGGCACACCTGGTTTGATTTATTTTATTTTTTTGCATTTACTATTTGGGAAACAGAGCACTCAGAAGTATGTGTCTAGTTCGTTTGCAATGTGTCTGTAAAATCCTGGATTTTTATTACATTGATGTCTTGTTGCTGATTTCATTGCTTTACAGTAAGAGTGCCATCTTTGCTCTGCCTTATGCCTGTTCCAGTTCTCCGATCCATGCTGTCCAAAGTGGTTCTCACCAGCGAACAGGGTGAGTGGAAGTTGTTCTTAGAAAACACTATTATGGTGTATTTCAGAACAGAGATGCACCAAGGTTACCTGTAAACAAGCAATTTGTTTCTTTCAAATATTTTCAGACTGCTTTTTTTTTCTTTTTTAAGTTCTATATAATATGACCAACATCATGACATTAATGGCTTTTGATTTTTTTGTGTTTAAAACTGAAGTTATTGCTCTAAAAATAAAGATTATGGAGAGCATAAAGCAGAAGAGTGCTCAGTATTTACACAGATGCAATGTTACAATTCCTATTGTAAATGTGAAAAACTGAACAGCTTCTTCATGTACAAGATTTTGACAGAGAAATATAAACTCCTGTTGTTTTGTCAATGTTCACGCTTTGTAATTTAGAAAGGTAAGCATTAGGTGGTCAACCTTGGAAGCACTTGAAAATAAAGGTTTAGATCCTGAGTAATGTATCAACTTCACAAGTGCCTGTGGCTACTTCATGTGTCCTGAGGGCTATAGCATATTACTTCTAGAAGTGCTTTCTTTAATAAGAGCACACACACACACACGCTCACAAAAAGCGTGAGGCCTCCAAATGTGGCTCTAGTGTCCCATATTTTGCTGTAACTAGATTTTGAGGAGCACGTCTTGTCTAGAAGCATTCTTGTGTGTTGTTTTGGTTTTATTTTTTAAAAGGCCCATCTTTAGACACTGAAACAAAGATCTCTTTGTACTGAACTATGCTAACATACACTTCTGTTTTTGCTTTTTTCTGTCATTCCTAAGGGCTTTGGATACTTGAGTAGTGTGATGCAGGAACCAGGTTGCCTCTTGCCATCCTTTTCTGCTTACCTGTTGTGATTTTGTTTATAGTCCCAAAAATATTAACGCAGCTTGGGGAAATGTGTTCAAAAATACACAGATGGGTTAGACTGACACCCCAGTGGGTAGGTTAGTGCAAATGAAAGATTGTTCCTTCCAAAAACGAGGGGGATATGGTTACATGCTGAACCAGCGGTCTTTGTTGCAAAGAGCCTTTTGCACATATAAGAGTGAAGATTAGAGAAGGAGGAAACAAGAAAGTGAGAATAGAGGACAGCTGGAAGGGGTAAAGCATGGAGCTGTGCAGAATGTGATTAGTGAGTATGAACAGTTTGAATTTCGTGTGACAAATAGATTCAATAAAGTAGGCATGGTGACAAGATAGTAGCAAAGAAAAGTAGTTTCCACTAGCAGAAAAAAATTTTTCATTTAAAAAGTCTTTTGTAGGAGTCCCCATGGAAGACACTTTCACAGCAAAGATGTATTATACTCAGGAGCTTGTTACTTGCATACTTGCTGAAATATTGCAGATAGATCTTTTGAAACAAGGTTGATCACTTTGAATGGGTTTTGGTTTGATTTTGTTTGTAATCCAATGTGATTTGTTTTTGGCAGGTGCTGTGTTTGCTTGTATTGCCTGTTTAGAAGTTGTGACTGGCACCATCTCACTTTCAGTCTTCAATACTATCTATGCAGCCACTGTTGTGTGGTTTTCAGGCTTTAGCTTCCTCTTATCAGCAGGCCTCTGTCTAATTCCTCTGAGTGCACTGTGGTAAGTACAATCAGGAGGGTGCTTCTGCCTGCTTTTACTGGTGATTTCTGTTTTGACATGAGTCAAAGCTGAAGGATTTAATGCATTCTTGAACTTCAGTATTTTCTAATGTACTGGATGTATTTTGTATGTAGCCTTCCCTTCAGTTTTCATCCAGTTTAGGAACTACTTACATATAGCAAGCATACGCAAGGTACTCTGAGGTTTGTCAGCAGGGAGCTGCTTGGAGTGGTGCAGAGCTGAGTCTAGGGGATGTAGCAGCAATAAGATGTCTTCCACTGGGGAACAGGACAGGAGGGAGCCCAGGCTGTGGAGAGCTGCTTTGCCTCACTTCTCTGAGAGGAGTGCCTCAGCTGCTGCCAGTCACTGTAGTTTTTTGCTGCTTCTCCCTTCGACACCTCCTCACCTTGTGAGAGATATCCCATCATCATTTTCTCATCATCTCATCAGTCCATTTCCAGCCCTGATCCAGCCAGCTCCCCCAGCTCCATGCTGTGAATTTGTCACCTAATTCCCCCAAAGTGAAATCTGCCCTGAATTTACAACTAGTGGAGTGCATTGTACCCTTGACTGCATGTATGTACCTTCCATTGGCTTGAGACCTCTACATGCATCTTCCATGCGGAACAAAAGAAAGAGATTGTTTGAAGGCTGTGAGCTTATTTTTGCAGTCTGAGCCCTTCTAGATGCCAGTTGGGGTTATGAACATGAGCAAACAGCAGTGAATTTTAATGGAAAGCTATCTGTCCTGGTCATTGGTCATAGATACCTTGTGACCCAGTGCCAATTGAAATATATTCTGCACTAACTTTAAGCGCCATATGAAAAAAACCTTTGGACATATTTAAAAAAATATTCCTCTACAGTATTTCCATATAATCATATTTAGTGACTATCTGGTAACATTCTCAGTGAAAGATCATTTTTTGTGAGTATTCACAAAAGCTGTGTCCACTTTACATTATTTACAGTATAAATTATGTCTTTTTAGGATGCTGAAACATAGACCTAAATGACAAAAGAGTCACTCTTCATTAGATAGATTTATATTCACAAGAAAGCACTAGTTTTCTTAATAGTATGGTACTTCTGCTGGAGGCTTGTATCTTTTTTCTTAAAGCATAGATAGCCTTTACCTCAGTCACCTTTTATCTACATCAACTGCATTTTCAGTTTTAAATAGGCAGTGATAATGCTGTAGATTGAGAACATTTGTCATAATTTCAAATCTGTGCTTATCTGTCTACAGTATTTTACTCAGTCTGTTCAGAGAAGTTGCACTAATGGGAAATCAGGTGAAGAATAAGGTAGTGATGGATCTCAGACTTCAGGGAATTGAAGCAAAGGGATCGTGTAATGCTAGTGGAGAATACTTTCTGGTAACATAATAAAAGTAGAGAAGTTCAGCTCTGTGGCTGAAGGCCCCATAAATATTTTTGCTTTGTAAAACATTAGTTTTAGTTTAGTTCAGTGCTGCATAGTAGAGAAAGTTTCTGTTAAAACAGCATTCTCTCATGACCAAAAGTTAAGTGATGCTTACCATGAAATCATCCTGCTATCAAAAGTGTTGTCCGTCATCATAACACATTTTGGAAAGCTGTTTTTTTTCCCATCATTAATGTCTCAGATTTCCCTTCCATGGTGTAACCTTTCTCTAGAACCTTCATTCTAAGAGTGTCATGCAATGTTACTCTTCGAGAGCAGAAATGTTACTAGTTCCAGACTGTAATGAATCTGGCCTGGTGATTTAGTATTTTTCACAGACAGGAGTAAGTGATACTGCCTAACTTTCCTAATAAGGGACAAGTACTGTCTTTGGTTTTAGTTACTAAGATATGTCCACTGCTTTGTGCTGCAGAAGATGGCTGTAACAGAACTACTGGCTGTGTTTGTTATTGCTGAGTCATCACGCTTTAGTCAGCAAACAATCTGTCTTATCTGTGTCTTGCAGCTGGCTTCTGTGCACAAGCTGGAATGAAGAGGACTTGGCTCTGCTTGTACCTGAGGAAGTATCCAGCATAGATAGCATTGATAGTTGAACAGAGGATTCACCACCTACTTGGCTTTTCTAATCCGACATGCAGTGGCAGAGACCATTATGTCATACAGAGACCATAGAGATAACACAAGAGTTGCAGAAGAAATCTAGAAGTGGCCCTGCAGCAATAAGCACTGAGTTGATAGCACTCTATATCCAGTCATTTTTCAGCACTGGAATAAACCTGTGTCCTGCACTTAACTATGCAAATAGGCTGGCAATGGAGATTTTAATGCTGCTTTCAGCATGGAGAAAAAGTAAGGTAGGATGATTCTCTTTTGCCACTTACCCTGTCTCAAGTTTGAAAATGTCAGCTGTGGATTTTGGTACATCTGTCAGCCTAAGTGGGGTGACAGAGATAAGCTTATCACCCCTTTAGCCAGAGGGTGTTGGCAATTCTGTTGAAGCCAGTGGAGCTCGTGTCAGTCATGCAGGCAGTCCACTGTGTACATCTCAAAAGGTCTGTCTTAACTGTGAAACCCACAAACTGTCTAAAATTACTAAATTAAAAGGTACTGTTTTTTAGAAAGCAACCAAACTGAACGCAGTAGTTGTACCTACTGTAAGACTTAGTGCTCTGTAGTTACCAGAGAATGTTTGTGCAAGTTTAATGTATGATGTGTGGACCTTGCCTGTGACTAAGTTCTTAAAATGGATTTTCACACAGAACTGTCGAACTTGGAAAATTTCCAGCTTGCAGAGTGTGAAGCTAGGCCTGTGCCTACATTCTGCAGAGGCCATATTGCACATTTATTTTTAGATTATAAATCTCTTACCACTTCTTCAGATATATTAGGGACTACATACAGACACCTCTATTTTTTTTGTCCCATAGACATTTCTTGTTTTTCAGTTAAGCTGGCTGTACTGAACTGATTTTTCTAGTGAAAAGCTGTAACAGTATTTTTTTCAGTGGATCTTTGATCACTTCTTAAAATAATTCTGAAATGAGGTGAGCAAATCCAAACTATGCATCTAAGTGTCTTGCAATGGATGTAG
The DNA here is from genome assembly GCA_013396635.1 of Penelope pileata. Classification (NCBI taxonomy): domain Eukaryota; kingdom Metazoa; phylum Chordata; class Aves; order Galliformes; family Cracidae; genus Penelope; species Penelope pileata. The sequence goes on along the minus strand of WBMW01002129.1, from coordinate 467,390 downwards.
CACGATTTATTTGCACTTTAATAACATTACTCATCTTCAAAGCACTTTACAAACGCTTCTGAGTACCTCCCTCCATAACAGGTATTATCCTCCCTGTTTCAGTGGAAGAGAAATGAAAAGAGAGGACAAGTGTCTTGTCCTAGGCCACAGTGCAAATCAGTGAGAGCTCTAAGCCCAGAAATCAGTTGTTGCATTGATTCTTCAGCTTTTTGCTTAAAATCTACAGGCCAAAACTAGCCAGAGTATTAGCTTCTCGTATGCAGAGCAGAGCAAAAGTGTGAATGTAACACCATGTTAAAGATCACTCCTATGTGTTATTTTAGGAGAGAGTTTTACAGCCAGTATTGTCTCAATCCCTGGAAGTACAGGTATGTTGTATGTGACTTTCTTCCCCCCAGAAGAAGACTAGGTAGAAAAACCAAAATAACATATCAAGAGAGATTTTCATATCTAGGGAGTAATTCTGCAGAACTTCTCAGTGGTGCTCTGCCAAAAAATATTAGTACAGTGTGACGATACTAGTAGGGATCGTTTTTGTTTGAAAGGCAGTGTTGTTTCCATGGTACACATCTTCATCACTGAGAAGATTGAAAGAAGGGTCAAATAGGGTAAAGAAGAGTTTGCATTATCCAAGAGATCATAGAATCATGGAAAGATTTGAGTTGGAAGGGACCTTACACCCCTTCCAGCCCCAACCCCTGCCATGGGCAGGGCTGCCACCCCCCAGCTCAGGCTGCCTGGGGCCCACCCAGCCTGGCCTTGAGCACCTCCAGGGATGGGGCACCCACAGCTCTCTGGGCAGCTGTGCCCAGGGCCTCACTGCCCTCTGTGCAAAAAGATCACTACCACACGTCACTGGGGAAAACAATTCAGTTTCTCCAGGACAGAGAATGCTAATAAATATAGATGGCTTTTTTGCTTCTGTTCTCATGGACCAAGGCTGATGCTGGCAGTTAAAGGCCATTAGCTTTTCCTAGCTAGTTTATACACTAGCCAGTAAATAACGCTACTTAACTCTCCTCCCCTGAGGTGTGCAAGTTGCTGCCAACTTGGAGAAGTGAGCTGAGTTTTACAGTACTTACTGGGTCCAAAACATAGCAAATATTAAAGACATTAAGAATACACTGATGTAAAGGGTTTCAGCACAAAGACTGCATTGTCTTCCTTTCCTCTTCATTATGCAGTATTGTAAGTAAGTCTTTACAGAATGAAGTATTATTTCACACAAAACTGCTTGTAAAAAGTAAAGCAAGTGGGGAAAAAAAAGAGGTGTATGCCTTCACTTCCTCTTCTTCAGGACAGGTAGCACTCTGCAGGTAACAGGCCAGTTCTGCAGCAGCCTCCTGTTGAGAATGAGAAGGTGCACTTACACGTCAGGAATGGCTTTGGTAAGGTGTGATTTTGCTGTACCAAGTATTTGCTGTTTGCAGAGTAGTTCAGGTAGACACAGTGTGTTGGACTGGCTGTAAGTTTAGGTCAAACCACATGCAGGGTAAAAAATATGTTTTTAAAGTGCCTAGCATTGTACATGTTGAGGAAATCAGATACTAATGTGCTCTATATTATTAAATCAGAATCTTCCGAGTTTGCAGTAGTTGCTTTATTTGTACATAAATGCAGATTATTTAAACATAAATAGTGAAATTTTTTTGTGAAGAGTCTTTTAAACTCTGTATTTTCAGTTCTTGGTGCAGCTTTTGACAAATGGCCAACAGGAGGGCTGGTGGAGTAACCCTTACATAAACAGAAGCAGCAGCGCTATGCTATCATCTGTTTTTGCAGTCATAACAAACAAACAGCAGTGCAGGAAGATGTGCTTTTGCTTCCCTCCTGCACTGGGGGGAGAGGAGAGGATACTGCTCAGAACATCAGCACCAACAGGAGGTGGGGGACTGCAGAGCAGGGGCAGCACTGCTGTCTGCCAGAGGTCAGCGTGGAGGCTGCAGTGCTGCACACCTGACCCCTGCACTTGGGAGCACCTTCCTCCCCTGGCCAGGCTGGTTCCAAGAGAGCAGGGCTGACCCAGCTGCCTGCACACCTCGCATGGCGTGCTCACCCCGTGCCTGCAGCACCAGTGTTGCAGAAAGAAGCCTGTGGACATAGGGAGAAGGGGCTGGACCAGAAAGACCAGCCCCCACCTCAAGCAGTGCAACATTTAGCCAGTGCAACTCTTTTTCATCTGGAAAGCACCTTGCCTCAGTCCTGTTTGACTCCCGTTACTTTTTCAACAGCATGCCACAAATACTTGTACATGCTTCCCTTATGTGCCATTCGCTTTCCATTTGGCTAACCTCTACGGTTAGCTTCCTTAGAGACGCGATGAACAATGCAACTTCTCCTTGCTCTGAATATGGCTTGATCTCACCCTGGCCTGAGCCTACTGTAACACAACACCTGCTGAAACCCAGCCTGCTTGCTTTACAACAGCTTACTCTTGCTTTATACTTAACTGCCAAGAAATTTGTCACTTATGTGGAATATCACTGTTTCCTGCTAATTTGAAATACACCAGCTCACAGAAAGCACAGCTACAGAAAACAGTGAGTAGGTCTATGCTTTCATGTTAGATTTATTAGTCCTGTTTAACCTCACTGAAGCAACAAATACAGATGAGGCATTAACTTGTACTTCATAGCAAAATCTCTAATCTCTCCAACTCTCAAAAGGCAATTTTAAGTTTTATTTCTTAAATTAAAAAAAAAAAAAAACCAGCTGGTTAAGTATCTTGTATCACCTCACTGTTTTTAATTTGCTGCAACATTTTGCAATAAATATGCATAAAAGTACTGTGACATTTACCTGAGGGTAGCTAGAAGCTTTGGTGCATACAGGTACAGAATTTGTGGCAGCTTTAAGCATACTAAAAAGCACAAGATGCTTGTGATTCTGGGATTGTGAGAAGAGGTTTAAAGCAACATTTCTGCTAAAATGATCCACAACAGAACTCTAAGTGCACTTAACACTCTACCTAAGAGTAATCAAAATCTGCTGGATAAACATAGCTCCTGCGTTAGAAGTATTGTTTCATGCTCCCTGCATATGAGCAGAGATTAGTCCTTTCAAACCACAACCCCTTTTTTTCCCCTGAGGGGGTAAGAGGGTCACAGGCATATGATGCCAGATAACATCAAAAGCAATACAATGAATACTGGAAAAGATGGCAATTTGTAAAAGCCTGTCTGGTTACTCTGTGGTTGCCTGCAGTGCCACACCACTTTAGCTGTTGTGTAAGATTTGTAAGCTGTTGTATAAGATTTGTATAAGATTTGTAAGTATGATCAGAAATAGTTGTTACAACCTTGAACTCAATGACAACACCCACAAAGCACACAAACCATCTTTCAGTGACCCACTCATTAAAAAAATGTATTTAAGTATAGGCCTCTTCTTACCTCTTTATTAAGATCTGATTTTAATAAAACCACAACATTTTTTGATCTTGTACCCCTGTATCTTCATGTTCTCATTCCAGCAGCTTTGTTAGGCACTGTCACAGTGAGGCAGCATTCCTTATTTCTGAGCACTGAAATGCCTAGGTCTAGCCGTGCTCTTCTTGATTATGTTCCCAAATGAAGTTTAAAACACTTCTTTAAACTCCAAGTGGAACTTGCTTCTACTTTCAGAAACCTAGATAGCCTCTCAGGGACACAGATTAAAAACAATCCAGAGCTTTAATTCCCCTCACACAGCAACACTCCCATTTCTACACAAACTTGGAATGGCGGACTATGAACAACCGTCACCTTAACAGGAGGGAGAAAACATATGTAGCAGGATCCCACAGACTGCAGAAATGAAAGATCTTTGAAGTAATGGCAAGAAAAAGGAACAGTGCTGTTTGTGTTGTGGATAAGAGACTCTTGGTTTAGAATTAATTATGTTTTGGAACACAAAAGTATTTATAGCAAACTTTTATTCAATGCTTAAAAAAAGTGTATGGAAGTTCCATGAACAAAGCATTACTCAAAGGAAAATATCTTCGTTTCCCCCTTAAAAAGTTCTTCTGCGAGAACATCCATTAAATGCATTTACCTACAATAATCAGTTTTAAAATGCATGGGTATTTCTGGATTTCTTGTATACATATACAGCATTCCATAGTTAAGAGACTGTTGTCCTGAGCAGTGTACGAAGAAACATTATTTCAACTGTCTAGTTACAGGACATGGATATAATTGACAACAAGCACAGAACAATTTAGAGACTTTAAATATTTAATGTGCCTTTTCATCAAGGAAGGCAAATGATATCTGTACGACTGTTGAACACTGAGTGTCGATTTAGTAATCATGTATTTAGATCTGCAGTATAAAGACACACAAAACATTTTTGAGGAGTACATTTTGTTACAATAAACCAAGTTTGTATTCCATCATCATGTGGGGCTCTCCCATAACTTCACTTTGTGAAGGATCTGGAAAAAAGACGTCAACAGCATTAGACTTCAACCAAGCTACAAAGACCAATACTAACTATGAAAATAACCATCTTAATTTCTTTTCATCATAATGCTTTGTGCAAAAATTACTCCATTGATGCTTGACAGTGCTGCACAGTGCAGGTCTGCCCAAAGCAACAATGAGATAACTAGCACACCTACAGTGGAACAGTGATAGCAGTTTTGTAAGGAAGTAGGGAACGGAACTATTCAAGTAAAACTAAACAGTTCTACAAAAGCACAACATCTTGCAGCCCGACTCTTAAGGCTGACTGAGATTTGTGCCTAATAAAATGCAAGTCTGACCAAAGCTTCTCCCACAGGTCCCATACATCTTCCCAATGCAACTTGGTTTTGGGTTCTATCTCAACAGGAGCTCATCCTTCAGCCCATCTGCTAGCTGAGACATGACTGTGTTTTCTCCAACTGCCTAATTTCATGAAAATTCTATGCCCTTAACTGTCTTTGAGATGCCTCTGTTCTGTAAAGTATGGCTCTTATTAGCCACTGTATTGAAAAGCTATCCAGGACCATTCAGGGAACACAAGATATACCCATCAGCATCTCTCCTCTAGCCTTCCTTTCTTTCTAATTATAGTTTATAAAAACAGATCTTTGTAACCTCTGTCAAAATCTCTGTAAGTAGGTCAAAAATGCCTGGGGAAACAGGCACACAACGTAAGAGCATTCTCTCTTCTGCTCCTTAAGAAACCCAGCCTGAAAGCAAATACAGACTTCCTCGGTATTTCAAAGTAACTTCCACACAGCTAGCAGCTGAACCACATCTATTCCTCCTTCCCCTGATGCTTCTTTGCCTCTAGGAATTCCATTTTTTATTTGCATTATGTGTGTTTAAAATTCTTATTCCCTAGTGGCAAAGCAGTTCACAATTCCAAAATTTTACCTTTAAATTTTTCTACAGTACTCAAACCAATGTATTTACCATTAAGAATATCCTCAAAGCCAATGCATTCATCGTTTCCCCTCAGAGTATCCAGTGCCATATTTGAGCTGTGAAGAAATGGGAGACGCTGGGCCTGTATAAAGACAGCAGAAGTTAACGTTTTTGCAAGACTGAAATTGAGATGTTTGAATTTCTTTCTGAAGCGACTGGGAAAAGTGACAGGCAGAGTCACCTCTTCCTTTGAGAGCAATGTTGAAATGAGTGAACTACCAGCACATATCAATATCAAAACCTACCCAACACCACCACCTTCTGTTCTTTATCACTGTTTTGAGAAGAGCAGCCTTTCACTAGATTTGTAGATTTCACTGCAGTACAGTTACTAGTAGTCAAAAGAAAAGCTTTTGTTTTTTTCCTCCCCTGCTCTGTTCCCACAAAGATCACTGCAATATATCTACGCCCTGAGGTCAGTTTTGGAGACTGACTTGCAAAGCCTGGAAACCACACTGAATTTCCTCTCTCTGACAAGTCAGAAGCATCAGTGAAAGAGCCAAGCTATTTCTCACACCTAACCGTAATCTTCCTTACAATCAAACTAAATTTATCTGACCCCCACCAGTTCTTAAGCTTTAAGTCCACTCCCAGTTACTTTCAAGTTTATTCTCTGCACACTTCACACATAGTATAAAAAATAAAAATCAAGTGGTTACACACAATGTTCAGACTGAACATTCAGAGGCTGGCGTAGCTGTCCTCACAACTGCGTTCACTACTAGTAGTATGACTAATAAAGAAACCTCAGTTATATCATGAGCATCTTTTGCAAACAGAAAAGTAAAATGTAACTACCTTTTAAACATAACAATATGTCAATATTTCCTTAATAACTACCCACAAAATTGTCAGATGTTCCAATACACACACTATTCCCTTAAACATTTCAGAAAGGTAAAATTAAACCACAAGGGAGCTTGTATATCTAACATGAGACACAAAAGCCAGGAGCAAACAGACTTCTAAATGACCCTATTGCCCACCCTCAGCAATGTTTGTAGGGACATACCAGCATCTTTGTCCTCACCTGCCTCAGTTTCTGCACAGCAGTTACGAAAAAGATTTTTCCCTCACAAGGGAGTACAGTTGAGATTAAGGGATGTTTTCATATATCCTGTCTGCCTTCTTCCACGTTCAGAACAAGAAATTTCTACCAAGTTTAATGTAGCTCACTGTGGTTCAATAGCACATGATCCACTAGAAGGCAGTATGAAATTACTCCCACTGAATTGGAGAAGCAGCTCTTAATAGCTTGACCATCTTCAGTAAGCAAAAAAAATTCACTAGGACCACTGAACTTCCTGTGTTCCCTAAGGGACAAAGCCAGCCACCTTCCAGTTATTCTCCATCCTAGAGTATAAGAAGGAAAAGGAGGCAGCCTCAGCTTCCCAACTGAAAGTTAAAACCTTTTAACTTCCTGTAGATTTTCCCTGATCTTACAAGAATGGCTGCAGAATAATAATAAGCACATATCAGATTTCCTGCTTCAGGTTTCACATTACCTCTATGATCCACTCCCAAATCACTGCCCCAAGCTCTCTTTTTCCTACAGATGCAGAGATCCCTTCTTAACGAAGGTGACATGCGACACACAGGAAAGCATTAATTTTAGAATTAACAGGAAAGACAGGAAGCTAGTCCACAGAAAACCTGAAGTGCTTGCCACTTCCCCAGGTAACCAATAAAACAGCAACAGCAGAAGGCCTTTACCAAATTGACTGCTCTGGAAATTACTAATTGCAATAATTGTTTTTAAATAAAAGCAGTTCAGTGAAAACTACTTTTGGAAACAAATGGTTGTATTTCAAAACAGAGACATCTTTCTGAAACCATACATTCCTAGATAACAATGCCTTCAAGTGGTTTATGTTGTGCCAGTTAGATAAAAATACCTACCTGTTTCACTGCTCTGAGCTCCATCTGCAGCTTTAAAGGTGCGTGGAGTCCTTGAATATTTCTCAGCATGGCAAAGTTTGTTTTATCTTGATTTAACTGGAACTATAATAAACAACATTGTTTATCAGAAAAAGCTACTTTCAAGTACAACTATAAAAAAGATCTGCGACATCCAACTTAAATGAACACGCTTATTAAACGTAGATGTAAAAAACTCAGTGACACCATCACGTTTCTCAAATGCACATGGAATAGAGTGATGCAGTAACATTGGTTTCATAAAATTGAAACTGGGTTTTGCTGGATCATATTATAAATCAAGCATAGATATTTTGTTCTGTTTGACAATCAGGACAGGTAACTCCACCAAGTGGTGTAGTTGTGCACTACCTTGCTACAATATTGTAAGCACAGAAATGGGAAGCTAAACCTGGGTTAATGTAAGAGCACAAAGTAGAAAGCCACAATTGCTGCTATTTTTAGCTATTAAAGCCTGCTTGAACAGAAAAATACTTGATTTCATTATATACTCTGAATATATATATAACGCTGAAAAACAACAAAGAGTTAATAATTTTAGCAACTGTTCTAAAGCAGATCAGTAAGATGAAGAAAATGCTTTTATCTGCCTGATAGAGGGTTTTTTTAAATGGAAAAGTGCTGGGTTTTGACTACTGAAACATACTAAAGAAATTTCTCAATAGTTCTGAAGCTTGAGTCATCCAGCTTCAGTTTTGGCTTTGACAATACTAACGACATGCCTGTAATGTTTTACTTTATAATTGTGTCGACAAAAAAAAAAATACAAGTAAAACAAAAAAACCCCAATGCCTTATTTTAAAACCTGTACTCAGTGACCATAACAAAACCTTGAACTAACGACCCACAGACCACTCTTCAGTAGCCACAAGTGATGAGTAAGTTGGAGAAGATTAAACTTAAAACAAACTGTATATGTAAAATTTCTAAATGGGATCAAGTGAAAAGTATTTATGGGGTCACAGACGAAGTCTGAAAAATGAAGATATATGGCAAATTTGAAGACAAAATAGGAAGATTAGCCTTGTAGAGGTGCCATGTATGCCACTCACCTAACTACAGAGGTCGCATACCCAGCCTTTGGATGACTACAGGGTACTCAATGAACACCAACTGGAAGCCCACTTAGGTACTCCAAGAGTCACAAGTGGAAGGTTAAATGTTAAACAAAGTTGCCAGCAATGTTACTTGCACAAATAAAATGTTACTGTTATTAAACACTTCAGTTTGCTAAAGGCAAACTCCTCCTGCTACTCACTGCTGCACAAAGCAGCCCCAGCAACCATCCTGCTAAATTAAACTCCAGAATTAGCTAAGAAGGAAACAGACTACATTTAACATTACACTTACGTTTTTTTCAGACAGCTCCAGTGGGTGGCTGGGCAACAACTCACTTTTCACACATGTAAAGCTAGAAATGCAAAGAAAAATTGAACTTCAAAAAAACATTCATCAGGCTACTTTTTTTTTTTTTTTTTTTTTAAGTTGCATTCCAGAAATCCCAGATACAAACATCAATCCACAAAGAGCACAGTTTGAACTATTAAACTTAATAGTTTAAACCTAATTGAACTCCCTTCTGAAACAGAGAAAAATACTAATGAAAACTGTGTGAGTTTCATGATGTCCCAGGTACACTGTGTATCTGATTTTCAGAAGTCTGCAAGCTTGGTAACTGAAATATACAGTGCACTTTAGGCAGACTGAGATATACTGATTCTGATAAAGTTTACTTTTCGTACCAACGCTGAAGTTACTCATTTCACGCACTGCCAAAGTCCACTTGGATACATGTATATTGCAGCTAGTGTATCTGTCATAATGATTAATACTTGGCCATCTCTTTCCTAAAAAGGAGCACCAAAGAGGTGGAAGTCCATTAATATTACCTACTTCTTGAAAGGATGTTTAGCAGAAAATTTAAGCTTGATAGAATCTGACTAAACACGTGGGCTTTAGGCTATAGCTTTTAAGATTCATCTGCCAAGAGTCTTCTTTAAAAAACAAAGATTTGACACAGGCTTTCCTCCTATATTTGAAGTTCAACAGTAGCTATGGCACAATGTAACAATCAAAAAGCAAAGCATACCCTCTACGCAGAAGATCAAGACCTTCAAATGGTCCAGAAACTGAAAATTCAGTAACAGGGATACTGTCCTTCAGCAGAGAAGCAGCTCCTCTGGACTCCTGGAACACAAAGGGAGGGTTAATTTCACAGAATGAGATCCCTTTTACACGTGCTGCTAGACCAGGGAAATGAAAAACTGCTCAAAGGCTCCTCAGACTATTTGTGCACAAGTTCTAGACTTCAGAGTCTCTTAAAAAAGAAATCCACTAATTAAGAATTCTTTCAGAGAGTCTTTTGGCTAAAGGTAGTGACAAAACGTTTTGGGGACCTGGTCGAAACAGAGACTCACTATTACCCCCTATTAGATCCCAACCTGTACAGCAGGGATGGAAAGGAAGATGGCAGATCATGCTCAGCTTCAGTACAGACACAACCAGTGATGAACAAACTGATTTTGTCCATGTTTTAGGGCTCCCCATAGAGAGGAGATGTACTCCAGCTCTCTTGTATGGTAGTTCACAGAAAGAGCAAAGGAGAGATAGGCACATGTAGCAGAACCTAGAACACCACACCTCCACAGATGCACTATATAAAGCCACCTTAACCCAGAATTTAAAGCTAACCTGTCTAATTTTATTAAAGCGATTTCAGCACTATTCACATGAAGTGTCTCACCACCAGACTAACATCTCTGCAAGGTGACAGCAATAATTTCTAGAAAGTGACAGTGATGAGCCGTTCAGTGCAAGAGTTTCCCTCAGCAACAATGTTGGATTAAACAGAAACCAGAAGGTCAATGGTACCCTGGGCTCCACCAGAAGAGGGGTGGCAGCAGTGAGAGGAAGGGGATTGTCCCCCTCTGCTCTGCCCTCGTGAAGCCCCATCTGGAGCACTGCGTCCAGGCCTGGGGCCCCCAACATCAGAAAGACACGGAACTGTTGGATTGGGTCCAGAGAAGGGCCACAAAGATGATCAGAGGGCTGGAGCACCTCCCCTGTGAGGACAGGCTGAGGGAGCTGGGCTTGTTCAGCCTGGAGAAGAGAGGCAGTGAGACCCCCCCTGGCTGCGGGGGGATCTCACTGCAGCCTTCCGGCACCTAATGGGGGCCTACAGGGAAGAGGGGGTGGGACTCTTCATCAAGGAGCGAAGTGATTCAGAGAAAAAGTAACAGCTTTAAACTATAAGAAGGGAGGTTTAAAGTAGATACAAGGAAGAAATCCTTCACTCATGGTGGTGAGGCCCTGGCACAGCTGCCCAGAGCTGTGGGTGCCCCATCCCTGGAGGTGCCCAAGGCTAGGCTGGGTGGGCCCTGGGCAGCCTGAGCTGGGGGGTGGCAGCCCTGCCCACGGCAGGGGTTGGGGCTGGGTGAGCTGTAGGGTCCCTTCCAACCCAAACAGTTCTGTGATTCCACACAGATCATCGACCAACCGATGTACTCAACACTGACCAGACCTTTGTGACATTGCTGTAGGCGAACGCACAGCAGAGATGCATCCACTGCGGAGGAACGGGGCCCAGCCCCTGGGCCTAGGGCACGGCCCTCCACCCCTCGGCCGCCACCTCCACACGAAGCTCGGCATTCCCGGGCCGCCCCATCCCGCAGAGAGCGGCCCGGGCCCAGCCCCGCCACGGCCGCGCCTGATCCCCATGACTCAGCACGGCCCCGCCGCCCACCCAGCGCCCGCCGCCCCGTCAGCGGGGGCACCCAGCGGCCGGGACGGGGGACGGGTCCGCCACCCCAACCCCTCCGCGGCAGGAACAGCAGCAGCGGCATCGCAGCAGCGCCCCGCCGTCCCCCACACTCACCATCTCGACCCCGCGCTCGCGGCCACTTCCGGCTGCTCCACGGCCTCACTTCCGCCCCGCCCCCGGCGCTGCGTCAGGCGCGAGCAGGGGGCGGCATTCAGCCCCCTGGCGGCGGCCGCGCTGGGGGGCGGGGCCCCCTGGAGGCGGGCGGGGCCTCATGGGAGGGACGGGGCTGCGCTGAGGAAGCGGCCGTTGGTGGCCGTGTGGTTGCGCGGCCTCGCGGTGCTGTGAGGGCGGTGGTCCCCTCCCTGGCCGCAGCCTCTCCTGACTGGGCAAGCGAAGCCCTGCGCTTTCCCTGGGCGCAGTCTGCCTTCCCCCAGGGCTGTTGCTCATTGGGTCGCACCGGCCTTGCCGGTGCTCCCCCACACCTGCCGGCAGCCGTGTTGTGGTGCCGGGAGCCAGCGCTGCGCTCTGCTGCGGGCAGACCCTTTTGTTTCTCTGCGGGCCGCAAGCGTGTCCCAGCAGCACGTAGAGGGAGCGCGGCCACCCTCAGCCCCATCAGTGCTGAGGGAGCGCAAGGAAGCACCGGTAACAGCATGGACACTGGGATGGCGTTAGCTTCTACTCAGAGAGGTTTGGAAGGAGCCCAGCAGTGACCCAGTTTGCCACAGGTGCTGCTGCAGGGCGCCAGGTGTGCGTCGGGCACGTCCCGTTTCCACGCCGCTTTTGAGGCCTGCAGCTTGCTCAGCCCTTTCAGATTCTGCCCCAAGTTGCCATGGGTGCTACAAATTTCGTAAGTGACAATTAAACACCACAACTTGAACCAAAAAATCATATCAATACAGGAATTACATACATTTTTATTGCATGGTCAGCTCTGGGTAATAATTACTGTGCAATTCATACCCATTAAAAGCAGTTCTCCTCTATCTTGGGCAAAATCAGATCACTTAAAGAAAACGTTCTCAGCCAAGGCTCTGGTCTTTTGTATTAAGGTCTCAGGCTTAAAGCACAGACTTCAAAAGAATGTGGATGGGGAATTGGGTTTTTTAAGTCATTTTTAGGAAAATGGGTACCACAAAGATTTCTCTGATCTTCTAATGGGTACTCGGATATTGTGGCGCTGGGTTCGTTATTGTACAACAGACACGAACACAAAGAACAAATCGAGTTCCTGTTTAGCTGCAGCTTACAGAAAAGCTAGGTTTGTCACCAAATGTATTTATTTATTGACCGGGTTTGTTGATCAGGATATGACTGTAGAGATGAAACATTTAACTATCAAAGTCGTTCTTGCAGGACGCAGACAGGATACGGTCACTCCATGTACATTTTTGACATCACTGCAATCCAGTCGAGGCTGCATAACATAAAAGAACGTACATTGCAAGAAGGATCTGCTTGTCCTTTCAAGGCTGGCTTCCATGCTAGGAAAACTCCCAGACATAAACACAAGTTGCACATGTATTTTCTCATTAAATTATCAAGAATTTCAAGTTTGAGCAAGGCTTAAGTTCTATCAGCTTTTTGTTTGAATGAAACTCACAGGGAGCATCTCACTAGCGGATGGTTTTAGCAGTATCATTCCTACCCGTGGCTCTGCTGCAAGTTAGCAGGAGTTCCATTAGCAATTGTCAGGCCAACCAAGCCTCAGATGAGAAAAGAGAGCGCGTGGTGAGCAATGAGTGCTCCGAAGCGATGGGTAAGGCTGTCCTCTGTGCTGCAGCTGATTCCAAGGCTGCCCTGAAACTGGCTGAGCGCAGCGCAGACGGCAGCCCATGGGCACGAATGGCCCGAGTGCTGCTTGCTGAAGCCGGGCTGCTATGGTGCATGGTTGGCCTGAAGGTCCATCTGTCTGTCTGTCTGTCTGGAGGCATCTGCCAGGCTGGTGGTAACAGGGTGGGAAGTGGGATGCAGCAACTGTGGCTGCTCAGGAGGCTGTTCTTTTGGTGTTTGTGGATACGCTAAAATTAGTGTGAAAATAACCACCGCTCCTCTAAAATTACTGCTTCATTCAAGTTAAGATGGTGAACTTCACATGTTGCTTGTAAAGAGAACTTGAAAATTATAGTTGTATTTATGAACTCTTTTTTTTTTATTTTTTTATTTTTTTTGACATTTTGTGCAGGGAAGATCTGAAATGTGTGAATATTTTAAATTCTTTTGTGCGTGTTTTTTACCTCAGCATTTTTGGAATGTCAGATCTGGTCTGCTTGGTTTAGCTAGGGGACTTCCTTAAGGCTTCAAGGGGTATACAGACCATGAATTCTTTTATCTTATTGTGAGGAAAGTACCTACTCTTTTAAGAAAACATACTTTGCTTCAGATGCTCTTTTAGCAGTTAAATTGGTATTAGCAAACATAAAACCTCATTAAACAAGGTTTTAGACAGTCTGACTTAAAGTAAATTCCTGTTTCAGTGACTTAGCTCCTTCCTGCCTGGATCCCAGCACGGCATCATTCCATGTGAGGTCTGTCCATTCACCCTGAAGCACAGGGAGAGGCTTTCCAGGCAGACTGGAAACTTGTGATGGCAGAGGTCCATCGTGGCCAGCTGGACCACGGCTGCAACATCCAAGCTTCTGCCCAGGCCTGTGGAACCCACCTCGTACCTGGGAGCTGTGCTGCCCTGTTAAAGCAGTTTTTGAGCTTCTCTGGTAAATCAAATGGTGCTTTTCCGGTAAATTACATGGTGCTTTTTACCTCTCCCATTCCCAGATCTTTTTGTTTGTTTGTTTGCTTGAAGAGATAGAAGATACAGAAATACCCACTTATTTACAGCATCAATCCTACTTAACAACAGCAAAAAGAGCATGTTGTCTAGGAATCTTGCCTTTTATCCATAGCTTTTAATATTGATGCAGCTTTGTCGCTTTTCAAAATACAGTTCTTGTGACGTGTCAGTGGGCAATCGGTTCTGAGTACGTGAACCTCTACCAGAAGAAAACCTTTATCCTGTGGGCTGGGAAACTCTTTCAGTGGTTTCTGTCAACAGGCAGTTATAACCTGTTAAAGTGAAAGTACTTTGTTTTTAATCAAATCAAATAAACACACTTTCTTTGATCTTTAAGAAGCCCATTCTTGTTAACTTGCTTTATACTTTTATGTTTTGGCATTCATTGTAAATCTAATTATTTAAAAAGTTATTTTGTTTTAAATTATTAAACCTTCTCTGAATGAAGATAAACAGGGGCATGTTTTGTTAAAGATTAAAAATAAATTTCACACAAAACTGCAAAATGAAGCAAAGATAATAATGTGTAGGCGTCAGAGTGTTCCAAAACAAGACTCTCTAGGGGCTCTTCTGAACACACGGCTACGTTAAAGCCGTGTTCTGAAAAGGCTCAGGAAACCCCTGACTCTAACCCACCCTTTCCTGAAGCTGGTGAAAGTATTTAGAAAAAAAGTTACTGTTGTAGGGGAAAAAAAAAAAAAAGAATGTCACATTGCCAAAGCAGATGATTTTTTCCTGTTTGTTTACCAGCAAACTCTACAGTGTGCAGGATTTTCTGGAGTTAAACCTCATCCATCCTCATCGTTCAAATGGAACAAGCAGCCCCATCTCTGACACAAGGTCATTGTTCTCTGTCAACGCAAAGTCAATTTTGGTAATGTGCTGTAGGATCTAGTGGGAAAATGGTACCAACCATCCCCTGTTTGATCTGCAAGTCAGAGCTAATTTTAAATGAAAGGATAAGTGTATCTTTGGAAATGACTTTAGTTCCTGTTTTGGTAGATGAGGTAGGTACTGCTCATTGCTTTTTTATTCAGCTTAGGTTCTTGGAAAGAGATCCTTGTTATCTTGAAGCGGTGACTCGTTTTGGATCTTCTCAGTGCTTCTGTAAGCCTGGGGGTGGCATCTGTACTCTTTCTTCTTTATTTGTAATAATCTCTTTGAGACTGAGAAATCCAGACTCTCTTTTCCATGCCCGTTTTGTGGAGCCAGGGAAGCAGGAGGCTGCAGCGGGCAGAGGCAGCCGCTTGGGGATGCTCGGGAGCTGGACACCCAGGCACTGCCTTCCTCGGTGGTGCTTGCTGCTGCCTCTGCTCAGCCTGTCTGCGTTACGTGCTTGTGGCATATTTTAAGCAGTTTTCCCCTTCATTTGCAAGGCAATGAGAATTATGAAAAAAACAGGGTCAAAAGTTAAGAAGCAAGGTATATGTAACAGCTGAAGCTACAAGGACGGTACCTGGGGAAATGCTGGTAGGAGTGTTTCACTGTGGATGAACTATCTCCAGTGAGCTCCATGCAGCAATGCTAGTCTTAAATTAATCCTTCAGCCTGAGTTTAACCTACCTTCATGTGGTCAGGGCACCGAAACCAAGTCTCTCACGAGAATTCACCGAAAGCCATTTTTATCTTCCCCCTCAGCCTGGAGTGATTTGCCTCCCACGAACACAGCCGCCCTGCACACATAGGTGAGACTGAGAGCACGTTTCCTGTGAGAGTGTCTTCCTAAGGGAAACCTTGAACATAATTAATGGTAGTCACAGCTGAAAGAATTGAATGGAACATTACTTCCCATTCCTGCTACTGTGCAGGAAAAAAAATCCCCTAAGAGTTTGCTGAAATGCCTAGCAGTGAGAGGGGCTCTGAGACTGCTCTGAGTCATAACCATATCCATTAAGCAGCGAGATAATCAGAAGCCACCCGAATTTCCTCTTACAGCTGAAGACAATAAATAAGCCAGCAGTCACCAAACAGAAATGTTCCCATTTTGCATTGAAAACACACAATCTCAGCAAAACCGTATGTATCTCTGAGGATTATATTTCTTGTCACCATAAGAAACTGTCAATTGAAATTCTTCTCCATGTTCTTCCGTCATTTTAAAAACAAAACAAAAGAGCAACAAAGTGTCTGATCCAACCGTAATGCACTTCTTAAGAATTCTGTAATTAGTCACAGAGGTGGCATGGCAATGGCTGGCTTAGAAATAGTTAAGGCTCAGGTCTCCAAGGGTAATGATGTGTTGAGCGTCTCAGGATGTGAACCTGCCTAGTTTTAGCCAGCAAAAGCAGAAGTGGGTCTAGAGCCTCCTGAATTTGGGCCAAGCTTAGGGCTGAATTTGATGACTCATTTCTGATAGAAAACTGCAGTTTGCTTCCATGTACACAAACAGAAGCAGCAGCTTACAGTAAGCAGCCTGTGTGTGGACCCTGGCACTTGGAGAGAGCTTGCTTGAATTTCTGAGGGTTCCACATGGATGCAGCGATCCCACAGATTCACTGAGTTGAGATGCAAGCAAAACAGCGACTTTGGTTTTGTGCAAAGGAATTATTCTCGTGTTTCTTCAGGAGGAGCTTCTACTAAATTCAAAGCTATTATATTTTAAAGGGTGTTGGTGGTTAATAAATTGTTTATATGGAGAAAACGATGTATTCAAATTTTTATTTTTGTTCATTTTTCTGGAAACGATGATTATACATTTTCCATGATGATTTATTTTATTCATAAGTCCTCACCGTAGGTCCACACAGTAGGCTGAACATTTTTTTGTTTTTTGTATTGCACCTCTTAATTCTGCATTTCTACAGCTACCTGCCGTTTTATGAAACAAATTACTTCTTTTGCTCTGTTTGCTGTACTAACACTTTAAATCCTATTTCTCTGCTCAGATTTAATGTTGGAAGATGCTGAAAATGTGCTGCTGGAACTTCATTTTCCAATGAGATTTCCTGTAGAGCATCATTAAGAAAGGCTTGTGGCAGAAACTTTCAGTGAATTTCAGCAGTGGCAGCCCTATGCTCATTGAATAAGGAATGTTGCAGCAGACAACTGATAGAAGTTTATTTACACTAGATTATATAAGCATGTTCAATTTTGTAGAGGTTTTTGGTTTTTTTTTAACCTATTGAACTATAAAACTAAAGACAAAAGAAATAAATTAAGATAATGCCACCAGGCAATTTTTCTATTTTTAGTTCTGGAACTCTATTTTAGTAAAGGAGGATTATGAATTGCATTCAGAAGGACATTCAAGGCAAAAAAAAAAAAAAGTATTATAAAATATTATAAAAATATTTAAAATATTTTAAAGAATTAAATTTAAGCTGGAACAAGGAAGATGCAAATGAACAGAAAACTCATGTGGTTTCTTTTTCAGGAGAACTTTTTCAAGTTTTAAAAGTTTACCGGAAAAACAAACCCCAAGTCGTTTATTCAAAGGAGCAAACAGTCCTAAAAGGGTTTGGGAAATGTATACAGTGGACATTTCATGAGAGACTGTCATATCCTCCTCTGAGAGTAAATTTGTGTGAATACCTTTGTGGTGGAGGATCTGAGTGGGCAGATCAAAGTAATACACGGGCTCAAGGGAGATGAGAGGGGGAGGGGAGGTTGACATAGGATCGCGTTTGGATTCAAAGGCTCCTCTTGGCTCATTGAGTCCTGTCCACTGCTTTTCCGAAATGCCATGTTATATAATTATTTTCCGAACATCTTAATAAACTTCCATATTAAGTTAACTCGATCCTGTTCCTCTTCCTTCTTCCTTTACTGTTCTTATTCTGGGAAGCTGCACTGGAACCTCATTGCTCTGGTCATAAAAGCTTCGTGGCTGGGCAGACATCCTCTACAGCCAGTTTATACCTATTGATCTTACTGCTACACTGGCTCTTAGCTTGCAAGGTTCTTCCTCCATGAAGAGGACACGAAGCCTCCAGGCTGTCTATTCTCCTGATAATCCCAGTAACTCTTCCCAGAACGTGCTCCCATTTTACATATCTTGAACATGAGTAATCAGAATTTTGTACGATCTTTTGTATGAGGTCACATCAGTGCCTACAGAGCTGCATTAATGCAATTGTCCCATTGCAATTCAGGATCACATTTTCTGTTTTTCACAGCTGCATCACTACTGCTTTGCAGGCTAGTCTCAGACTTTCTCTTCACCTGAGATCTTTAATTGGCAAGCTCCTGATTTGCTGTGGAGATTCTTTTTCTTACCCTCTTGTCATTGACCTTGTTCTATTCTGTTACTTTTCTGTTAGTCTAATGTAATCTTTGTGTGACTTCTCTGATGTTCCTCTGGTTTGAGATCTCCTGAATTTCTGAACTACCATGAACTTTAACTAGCAGATTCGTTCTTCTTGTGGAGCCATCAGTTATAGAAATATCATGTAAGAGTGGTCCTAAAACCAATCCCTCAGGAGCTCTGACAAACTTGATTCATCCCGCTTCAAGGCAGTTCAGATTACTGACTGTTCTTATCTAGCATACTGTTTCCCACTCATTCTGAAATATCACTCCTGGGTGTACCAGTAGTCGATAGATAGAACCAACAAGGATTTGTACCATTTATTGCAAGATTTGCAATTGCTGTGCTTGTTCTTTGAATATTTGAAGATGATTACCTAGACAATTAAATTTTGCCCATTCAACTTCTAATATTTACCCATCAGTCTTGCTGCTATGTTCTACCTTTTCATTCTGTTTGAAAACAGAGGCAGAATGCTCATTTTTTGAGCTGTGCTCTGGACAGAAACTGGATCTACACCAGATTTCATGAACTATATCTATATTAAAATTGTTATTTTTTTTTTTCAAATCTGATTTTCCTTCTGATTTCCTATTAAATCTAATTGTAGTGAAAGCTTCAGATTTTGGCTTCTGTTCGACAATATCATGCTGACCATACTGAAAAGATGAAAAAAAAAAATCCTTTGATAAAGAAAGGAAGGAAGAGTGTCTGGAGCCTTCTCCTCTGGGATTCTTCTGTCTAAAGAGCTTAAATAGGAATTATGTCCTAAAAGGTGTGCAGTATTGTAGCTTCTCAGTGCACAAGCTTTGCCTTGGGAGATCAGAATTTTCTTTCTGAAGTAATGAGGTGACATGTGGATCTGTTCTGTGTCCAGGAGAAACAATTTCCATTGTATGCTGAGAACTAGCCTCACATGCAGATGCCATACAGAGATGATAACTATGCTGTTCCTGTGTTAGCCACAAAATTCTTAAGCCAAAACATATCGAGTGTATTTCCAAAGCTCTACAGATCAGCATTTGCCTGCTCCTAAAATAGAGAAAATATTACAGGCATCAGGTTTATTTTAGCATTTTACTTCACCTGTATTTAGCTCTGCCTGCCAAAGTTTATTTCATTCCTTGAAGCTGTCCTCATATCCGGCTTAAAACATGTGCCCTTGCACCACTACTAGGTGATTTTTGAAGACTGACTGAAAACCAGACTGTGTCTTTGAGATATACACTGAGACATCCCCTAATTGGAGATCACTGGTTCATTTTACTAATAATCTCAGATAGCTTCTTACTCGTCTGAAAATGAGAATCTAATACATTAAGCTGATATTCTGTCTTGATGCTGCATTTCCACACACTTTTTCTGGCAGTTTTCTTTAAAGACTTATGAAGTTAATCATCCTTAGTTTCATACCTGATGTTCTGTGAACTTACACTTTCTTTAGTCTAATGGCATACATAACATAAAAATCCGTTGTTAGTTGGTATCTTCATCTGCTCTGCTTTCAGCTACAGTTCACACATGTTGTGGGAACTGATAACTTATGGAGTTAGCTGCAGTTTGCTATCGCTGTGGTTTCCAGAAAAGTTGCCCCAGATTCCAGAAGCAGAGGAGAATGCCTCTGAATGAAGATTACAAAGATAAGGAGCAGAAATTACGTGTTTGTCTTTCCTTCTTAGATACACTTATCTATTATTAACTACTGTCTGGCATATATGAACATAATACGAAGTGAATGTTAAGTGATAAGAAGAGTGGATTTCAAGATTATTTCTCTGTTCAAAGGATTCTGTGTCTATCTCACCCCTACTCCCTCCCACTCCCCCAACCCTTTCTTGCATTTTAGAACTGCAAGCTGTGAAATTATAGTAGGTAAAACATCACAACATTAATATTCATACTATTTCTAAAATATTTTCATCATTTGGAAGATGATGGAGAAAGAAACTCAACTGAGTAGGTTTACTGATGTAGGTTTACTGTGTAGGTGTTAAAAGTCAAGCACAAATCACAGAACTCCTTGAACTTGTATCTATGCTTATTCATTAGAAAATTCAACTGTCTTATAGTCAAGGGGAGGATGTTATGTTTCCAGTTAATGAAATATGACAGCTAGAAAACAGTTTTCCATTGTATCCCTCTCACATGTTATTCTTGCTTTTCTGAGAATTTTCCTGTAGCAAAATGTGAGATGCTGACTTTGCAAAATATGTTATTAAAATTTTGGAAAACATTTCCTGTTTTCTATCCAAATTATGTGAATGTAACAGTGCCAGCTTTTCCTTGTAACTTTGAGAGTCCAGGGAGTCGGTGTTTAAGCAGGGACTCATGGCATTTATTTGGAAAATCCCCTCTCGTTGTCATGGCTATCTCTATGGTCTCTTACTTTCTTTTTCTTTTTCTGAATACAGAGCCTTTTGCTTCTCTTGGAATCCATATTCAGCCTTGGCTTTCCTCCTTACCAGTAGTGAAATCCATATTACAGGTGTGTTTTACAAGACTTTTTCTCAAGCAGGAGAGGACAGAAGGGGAAAACAATAAAGACTTAGAGCACTTGCTTTTTGTCATCTAGGTGAAGATTATACAAAGACTCATTTATAACAGGCTATGAGCCTTAATTACAAATTTTATAGGTAGGTGGTCCTCACATTGCAGCCTCTTCCTTCCTCACTAGGTCACTGTTCCTTGGAGCTCACAATGCGCTTCCATTTTCCTAAAAAATCAGTGCATCTTCCTCTGCAGGAAATGGCTTGTTCTTTTATAGCAAAGCCAATCTTTGTCCTCCTAAAAGGCCATATATCCTCTGCTGTCTAGGGACGACACCCCTAAATACATCTGTCTAGACGTACTAGAGCCTGCCGTCCCTCTTCCTATACTGAAAAATGGGCTTTCCCATAAAACTGGCTTTATAGCATATTTCTGTCCAAGAAGTACCATGCAGAGCTGTGATTTTGAGGGGAGTCTATGCTTATGCTGTCACATGGTTTTCTTCATAAATATGCCTGTATTATGAACTTGAATTTTTTATATGTAAGCCTGTATGGGTCACTTCTTGTTCGTTCTTTCCCATGCTACAAAACAAAACAAAATAAAATGCATCGTAGTATTTTTTGAGTAAGCCGGACCTTAACTTGCCAAAAATAAAGGACTGCCTATTAGTTCCCTGTTGATTCTTTGTGGTCCACTGGTAGGGAATGCGGGGTGTCCTATAAATGTTATTTGATAAAAGCTGAGGCTAGGCACCCTGCTGTTTTTAAGGATCACGCTGAGACAAACTGCTGGTAGGATATGCAAGACAGCGGATTTGTTTATCCTTATTTCTCCGCTCACATCCCTGAGCACACATGGTTGCTGTTTTTGTTTTGACTAATTTTGACTTTTTTAAATGTGAGAAAAGTGGTTTAAATGATGTAATCCCCGTCTGAAGTTCGGACGCGTGTGAAAGAGTGGAAATGCTGACAGCTCTGGCTCGAGCTGTCCCGCAGGCTGAGTGCTGCCGGACCGTCTCAGCCCCCTTCGCTTCATTGTTCTCGGACGCGGCATGGAGGAAACCAGGCAGCAGCGTAAGGAAGCACGCACGCCTCAAACGTGCAGTTCCAGTGGATCCTGTTGGATTTCAGAGGGATTGCCCAAGACCTAGTATCAGCCCAGAATGTGATATCTTTGTTGTTCTTATTCGCTTGAATCTACCTTATGGCTTCCCCAAGACCCAATCAGTTGTGGTTTTAACCATTTTAATTTACATCCAGCCATCAGCATTTTCCAACCATGACAACACATTTTGACCATTTTGTCTCCTGGATTTTACTTGTCATTCTACGTGTAGATTTTACTGCTTTCTTAAGCTGTAAGTCATTTCCTTCCCATTCAGGTTTTCTCTTGTACACACACACAGTTTTGCTCATAGATATTAGTTACTGGTATTAGCACAAAACACACAGGCAATCTGATAGTGGACAAGGATTGCATTGCCATAGGCAGAGAGAATGGAAAGGTAATTTCTACTGCAACATGTTTACAATCCAAGCATAAGAAAAAATTCGAGAGGAGAATTTTGTAGACCAGCCCTACAGCCTTTGATCTTTAGTCACAGATTAGTAAGTGATGTGGATTGAAAATTCCCTAGGCACAGACTAAGATGCCCTTAGGATTATAGGTGCATGCTTAAAGAATGTACATAATCCTGCGGTAGAACATGTGTACATCTTTATGCTAATTAGATTGTCAGCCGAATAGGAGCTGTAATTTTGGGAAGAATGTCAAAGAGAGCTGAGCTGGGACTTTCTGGAAATGTGGTTACGAAAATAGACTTGGCAGCAGGCAACAAGTTGGTAAACTCAGACTGCTTTTGAGAGAACTCAGTATCTATATGTCGGTGATGAAGTCACTGAAGAAGATGAATTTTTTCTTTATTGAACTAGGGCTTGTGGTAGAAGTTCACTTTTGCTTCACTCGTATGTTCTTTTACTTATGTCCCATAGCTCGAGAGGTAATAATCAAGTTGGGATGGGTGGAAAGCACTGGCAGACGGGCCATCAGTTTTAAACAAGGGGTGCAGTCTCTACTGAACATATGGAAGAAGTCATGTCTCATTTTGCGGTGATATTGACATTCTAATAGTGCAGTGCAAATTGAAAAGTGCAAGGGATTTGTGCTGTATAAGGAACTAGCAAAGATCTCTCCAGTGTTATGTAGCAGTCAACGTATTTGTCTTAGGACAATTCCAAAGGTATTTTTCCCAACCATCATTTAGATTTAGCTCAAGTTTAATTTGAACCGTTTGTTTTTCATCCAGAAGCTTGTTTCTTGGAAGTCATTGGGGCAGCTTTGTGATTGTAATAACCATTGTTGGTTTTTAATACAGATTATCACGTGCTTTTGTGGACATAGTACATCCATCCCGCTTCTGATTCTATTCTGATTAATGCTGCATTTGAATGTTTCTGGCATGAGGCAGAAGTTTTACGTCATAGCTTCCTGGGTGAGATCCTTCTAACCAAATGCAGATGTCTACGTGATAGATGTCTACCCTGGAGCGAAGCCTCCCAGCTTTACTGTCAATGACACTCTTATGGCACATTTTGTTTTACACTAAGACAAGTGACTCAAAACAAGGAAATGCATCCTATCCTTTGCTCTGTTGGATTCCACTTTTGAACTTCATTTTAATGTTATTCGTGGGACTCACAAATAACTAAGTATTAATGGATTTATCCTGTTATACTTAATAAGTCAGCGGCTGATTTATAGTGAGATTAAGTTATTTACCCCAAGACACAGAAGGGCTTTTATTAGATCTGGAAATGAAAAACAATCTCCTTGTTTTCAATCTGGCAGATTAGACAGAACATCTTTTCCCTCTTTCTGAATTTTCAAAGCTATATATATAGGAACTTTATCTCTGTGTGTCATGCAGCTTTATCTACCTCTTGATTCTGATTCAGAAATAATTCAAACACATGCTTAAATACCACTGAAACTAAGCTGGATTTTGTTGTGTGGCTTAGGTGCTCCTCTGTATTGTGCTCCTGTCATCATCTTGTAAATTATACAATACTTCAGGTTGGAAGGGGTCTTGGGATGTTATCTGGTCTAAACCCCTTCCTCCCTCAGCTTTGAAATTACACCATGTTGCTCAGGGCCTTGAGTATCTCTGAAGACAAGGAATCTGTAGGAATCTGTTCTCCCACCTGAGTGCCTTACCAAGAAGATTTTTTTTCCTTATAACTAATAAAAATTTCCCTGTCTGCAGCTTGCCTCTCTAAGAAGAATGCTTTCTATAACCACCTATTAATTAGTTATAGAGAGCAATCAGATTCATCCTTAGCATCCTGTTCTCCAAGTTGAAAGAATCCGGTTCTCCCACCCTTTCTTCCTATGTCATGTAGTCCAATCCCTCAAAAATGTTGTAGCTCTTCTGCTAGTCTTGCTCTAGTTTGTCTGTGTTTTTGTACTGAAGATCCCCAGACCGGACACAGTAATTCAAATTTATCTCATAAATACAGAGCAGAGGGGGAAAATTCCTTTCCTCAGTCTACAGGCTATGCTCTTACTAATGCAGCACATGGTCATCATTCACTGCTGCAGGGGAAGACTGCTGCAGAGCAGTCAATATGGTGGAGAGGATAGATACCACAAGCACTATGCAGGTCCTGCTTTTATTCACAGCCGTGTGAGATCATTTCTGTTAGTTGCCTGAGGGCTGTTTCGCTGCCACAGACAAGAAGTCCAGAATAAGAAAATGCCACAAGTTCATTGCATGCTGCCTGCCTTGGGACTTTGGTTCCAAACCCTTTTTGGTTTCAAAACCGTATTAGGTGATTTATTCTGTTTTGTCAGTGCTTAATGGGATGAGTTGTTTTAATGTACGTTTTCCAAGAGTCTCAGCTGATGGGTGAATTGTTCTCAGTGCAAAACTGTCTTGCCCTTATAAAGCAATAGCATTCTTGGCAGGTGCTGAATGCTTTGGGTAAGGGTTGTACTCAGTGAGACTTTGGCAAATTCAAGTACTCCAGCAAAATGATCCCTTGACTACAACCAAACAGACCAGCCTAAGCTGTGTCAAAGGAGAGAAGATCTCTGCGTGCACTGTCTGTGGCTCCTCAGGAAGAGGCAGTGGTTCCAAACACAGGTACAGAGAAGTCATGTGTCTGAGTGCTACTGTCCACCTCCTCCTTTTATTTAAACTCCTGTTCATTTTTTGGTGATGTGTTATTGTTCACAGCCTTCTGTGGCCCCTGACTGACATTTCCTATTATTTAAGCAGCTAATCAGCCTTATTTTAAGTGTAAATGTTTTTCCTTGCTTTGACTGGCAAACACTAATCTCTAAACTTCAGCAGCAGGTAGGAATTTATTGCCTGTTAATTGTGCCCTAGGGCATAGTGACTTTTAAAAGTGAAATAACCATCATTATGTCTCCTTCTATATGTGCACATACATATATATATATATTACTGCAATGCCTGTGTTGCAGCATCTATCTAGCTGGCATTATCAGTCTTTTAGAGGGCAGCCATTTAAAATTATACTGATTTTTTCAAACAAGGTGGAGTTTTGGATACTAATACTAATAAGAAATACGAAGATATCTGGTTGCTATGCTTCAGACTGCAAGTGGTTGCTTAAAAATGGCTTCACTTTGTTGTTGTTGCTGATGTAACTGTCCTAATCTCAGCACAAGTGCCAGATTGTGGGGATGTTACATGACTTTACTTTTTATGCATAACGATTTTAAAGCCTCTTTAAAGCCTCTTCTGCTGCTTCTGTAAGAGCTTGTTTGGCGTTATACAATATTCTTTTGATATTTTAGATGTTCTGTGTCAACAGAAGTGCTTCTTAATGTGTGACTCACTGATAACACACTGAGTTTTTACTTCACTTTTCAATGCATTTGCCTTTATGTCACAAATGCTGAATATTTTGTGGGATGTTATTCAGCCACCCACTCTTCCTTGTACAGACTTTTTCTCAGAAATGATAAATTAGTCAAGATTCCCTTGACTTGTCTTTAAATACATTGCTTAATGCAACAATGAAGTCATGCAAGGATTCATTGTCAGTTTAGGGCCAATTTAATACCTATTCTCTTTATTTTCGAAGCTAATGTACGTCCTTGGAAGATGTACCAGGTGAAAAACTGTGAAGGGTCTGGAAGAATGACACCGTGCTCTAAACGCTGAATATTTTGGTCAGGGACTTCCGATGTCAGTTTCTATTGAATAAAGTTAATGCATTGCTTACACCTTTTGGAATCCCTATGTGATTCCCTTAGAACTCCTAAGGAAATGACTCCATAACTGTGAGTGATTAGATACAATATAGAGAGCGTGTGTGTGTGATTGGAAGGGGAAGCAGTGTCCTTGATCACACAGTTTTATTCTTTTTGGACCTCATTCCCAAGCATCTAAAAATATGCTGTGCTGATCCCTTTTATTCTGAAGCTATATCCTACCTCTTACTTCAGCTGCCACTTCCTTTTGGCTTACCTTCTTGGAGTTCTGAGCCTGCAAGATATACTTTCTAAAACCGCTTCAGTCGTAGATGTCTAAAACCAGACAACCAAGTGGGCCGCTGTGTCCTGTTATTCCAAAGGATACAGGACATTTGTACCTCCCATTAACTTCATTTGACAATGTCAGTTCCTAGCACCTTTAGAGCTAAGGAAATGTGTTTTCATGCTAAGAGAAGAACCTCAGTATGAACCTTCTAGCCTGTGTCACTCTTAAAAGTCTTTGTCACAGGATAAGACTGTGCAAGCAGAAAAAGTAACATAGAATTCTGTATTAATCCTTCAGATCAGGCTACAAAGTAGATTGTGTCTTTGTTTTCTGTTCAGAAAATAAACATTTCAATGGCAAACTAATGTTGCCGCCTACCTATTGCAGTGCTGCACCAGTAGGTTGCACGTGGATGGGTTTCAATGGGTAAAGGAAAACAAAGAGAGACACAGCAAAGGTCTTCCAAAGTGCGTACAGAAATACCACATCATTTTGCATACATTGCAAAGCATACACAAAAGCAAAATTGAAACAGATAGACCTTGTACTGTAAGTTATGTTGTCGGGAGGAAGGGCGGTAGGGAGTGAAGCCATACAGAATAACACATAATAACAGTCATTCTGACAGCAAAAATAGTAAGCAGGAGATACTGGGGCTTTTTAAGAATATTTTTCTCAATTTCCCCTCCAAAACATGCCTTTTCCATCTATTTGGAATCTTTCTGCTATCCCTTTAGACCAGCAATACAGGAGGGAAAGGATAATCGAGAAGACAAAAGGCTTTCAGAAGGGCTGGGGGAATGTCAGGCTTTTGTGGTGTTACAGGAGGGAATATCGCATCTCGCCTGTGATGTGGCATCAGTGCGTTCTGTGCACCAGCTGGTGCAGGCTGGGGAAACAAACCTTCTGCATTCACCTGTGCACTCCGTTTCCATTCTAATTTTATTTTCTTTTGATTTGTTTTATTTTGTTACTTCTCCGAAAGTCTAAGATGAAGTATTTAACTGCTTTTGCTAGCAGGAATGGGAAGGGCAATTCTACAGTTACTGTGTGGGCTGGCGTGGAGGTTTTTACGCTTCTGCTCAAGTTTCTTCCTCATTAGCTCAACAGTTTCCTGGCTGACACCACTGTGTCTGTGTTTTACAGTCAGGGACTGCCCTTTCCCCATATTGCGGTCCTGTCTCCTGACATTGCTGTCATCTCTGTCTTCTCTGCTGCCGCTCCTCAAAAAGTTATGAAGTAACTGCAGCATTTAGTGATTGTCAGAGATGATTTTGTTGCCTAATTCGTAGAATCACAGAATCCTTAAGAGTCGGAAGGGACCTTTAAAGGTCATCTGGTCCAGCTCCCTGCAGTGCACAGGTACACTACATCTAGCTCAGGGTGCTCAGAGCCCCATCCAGCCTGACTGTGAACGTCTCCAGGGTCGGGGCTTCCACCACCTCTCTTGGCAGCCTGTTCCAGTGCTTCACCATCCTTACCGTAAAAAACTTTTTCCTTATATCCAACCTAAATTTCCCCTCTTTTAGTCTGAAGCCATTTCCCTTGTCCTGTCATCACAGACCCTGCCAAAGAGTCTGTCCCCCTCTTTCTTGTAGCCCCCCTTTAGGTACTGACAGGTCGCTGTCAGCTCTCCCTGAAGCTTTCTCTTCTCCAGGCTGAACAGCCGCAGCTCTCTCAGCCTGTCCTTGCAGGGGAGGTGCTCCATCCCTTGGAATCTTGGTGGCAACTTACATGACAAGAGTTTCCAAAACTCCTGAATTTCAGAACCTGGTACTTTCTGAAGATCAGATCCACTTAATATACTTCTAGTTGGGCACTCATGATTAGGAAGTCCAACACCATTACTTGTGTGGAAATTTCCAAATTATTACTTGCATTTGACCAAGTGTACAGAGCTGGAAGAGGTCCCAGTGAGAGTGAAATACAGATGAGTATGAGATTTCTTCAGAATACTGGAGAAGCATATTTGGACAATGGTAACATAGCCTACGTAGCGTTACTCAGAAAAGGGCATTGGGTTATTTGAAAATCTTTATTGTCTAGTTCTTTACTATTACAATTCAGAAATTACACTGAAGTGGAGGGGACCTCAGATCAATACTGCTATTATTTAAATTAACCCTAAAGAAGCCAATTTCCCCCCAGCGTTTCAGACCATTTAACAATGCCAGGCTCTGTTCTAGTCTTTATGTGCCCTTTCAAGGAGATACGGCAGCAGAAAAGGAGGGATGTGTGAGTTCATGATTTTTTGTTATCAGTTTCTGTATTTACTGAAATCTGGGTTTGCCATACATTGTTTCAGTTATAAGGCTTGAGAATGGCTTTAAATCTGGCCAGTTGAATAAAAATATGTTGAATGAGAAGCTTGGGCTAGGTTAGGGATGGTGATTCAACAGCAACATGGGTTTGTGGATGTCTGCAGTCTTTCTTGGCTAGAAAAGGGTAAATACCCTTTGTTCTTGGCCTTTTTCTTCAAAAAATGAAGAAATATAAGTAGAAATAAATGCAGATAAGCAGACTTTTCAATAAAATGTGTTTGTATACGTTTTGATATTTTTCTAAATCTACTCTCCTCCTTCATAATGTTTGTTCTGCAGATCCTGCTCACAGTGCTCAGAAGCCTGTTGTTGGCTAGATGAAATTCTGGGCTTTGGAAGAGAAAAATTTATCTTCTTGCTTAGTAGTCTTTAGGAATTTCCAGTTACCTGAGGAGAAGAGATAGATTTTATTTTACCTTAGCTTTAGTGGGGATTTTGACTGTAGGATCTCCATGGGTCTCTTCAAACCCCTTTGATTCTGCGATTCTGTGATATTTCCCATATTTCTTCCCAAAGAAAAAAAAAAAAATACTGACAAAGGATTGGTTCATCTTCCTGCTGGTAACTGTCAGATTATCTATTTTGAGAGTATTTTCAGCTGATTTTTATGGGACTGTTTTTTACATCTTTCCTGTTTCTACAGCATTAGTTTCTCTGGTGTTCTGTGAATGTGATGTTAGTCTTATTTTTCTTTTCCTGTGATTAGTTAATGACTACTTCCATTTCCATAGCAATCATGTTACTATTGTTTTTATGTCTTTGTGTCTAGGGCTACTGCTGTCTGTCAACATACTTCGTGTTTTCTTTTTTAATTAGTAGCTGAAAACACTACGCAGAGAAGCATAAAATGATGTATTGCTGTGTTCTGGAACAGTGGCTGTGTCATAACTTAGAGGAAGGACTCTGTAAAACTATTCAAAAATTTTTTAAGTTTTAATGATTTAAATCATTAACATTTAAAAGGGTGAAGTGATTTATGACCTGGACATTTTTCTTCTGTTATTATAGGAATTTGGAAGAGAGATTGAGGAAAAGATAAAGGTGTACTTATAATGCTTTAGCAAGATGGTATGGGCTCTATATTCTGGTCTGTGACAGACATTTTGTGTTACACTGCAGGTTGCTTAGGTCGCTTTCAGCTGACCCTGATAGATTTAACCCTGCAATAACCATTTGTAGTTTGTAGGTAAATAGAACTTATGTCGAGATAACTAAGAGCAGTGTCTAAGAAGGATAACAAATGAAAGAAAACATCACTCCTTTTAGGTAAAGAAGAAGTTAAAAGTCTCTTTGAAATAAATAACAAAAGCCCTACAAAAAAAAAAATGATGACGAAGAAATGTATTGAAAATGTAACGTAAGAAGTTGTGGTCACTCATGGAAGAGAGAAAAGTGGAATGCTCTGTCAGACCAGCAGTCTCCTGGCTTGCAAATTCATGCCAAGCAGTATGAGTCCTTGGAAACAAGGGGGAGAGAGAGAGCCTGTAGGAAGAACAGCCTTAAAGAATGCCATCTGAAAATGAAACATCGTGTTAGATGCTATAACATTTCTGATCACAACTGAAGTGAAATATGCCAAAAAAAAAAAAATCACAAGAAAGGTGCAGGTGAGGATTAACTTATGGGGAAACACTTAAGAGTCATGGTGGCAGTGATGAGGAAACATCATTAAGTCTCTGTTCTCTTAAATAAAAGGAAGTTGTAAACACAATGACAAAGAAAGGTGACCAAAGCGATTGTGACATCTGAGCATGTGTTCTGTTCTGTTCAGAGACAGACAAGCTTTCTGCAATGTTATCCAAAGTAGAGTAGAGGAAACAACTGATGACAAATAAGGGAAGCACAGAAGATCAGTTCTTCAGCCAGAATTCCTCAAGCTACTGCCTGTGAGTTAATTTTCATTCTGGAAACAGTAAACCACAGAATAATTCTAATTCCCATATTTCAGCCAGAAGAACACACACACACACATTCTCCACTCAGGTAGGCAAGCCAAATGAATCAGGGGAGAATAAACATAAAAGCAGCTCAGCCTACTTTTCACTGAAGCGAAAAAAAAGACGTCCCAACCCTACAAGAGACTCTCTTCAGATTTCCTTTTCTTCTGAAAGGCTGGGTATTCTGTGAATTAGTGCAAGATTGACAAACCCTGAAACAGTGTTAAACAGAAAAAAGAAAAGCAGACAGGAGACAGTCCTCATTCAGCTTATGGGTGTAGAGACAACATTTAGGCAACCACAATACCCACACATTTGGGAATATCTTAGGTGTTGTGACGTGTCATTATAACAATGACATTCATCAGTGCTTTATGTCAAGTTTCAGAAAGCAGAAGTTGCAGCAGTTTGCAGTACGGTGTCTGAGCTCAGAAAAAAGCTTCAATCAAACATGGCTGTGCTGTTTCCAGATCCAGGCTGGCTCATTTCAGCCAACTGAATGCATTCAGCTCCTTGGTTTTTCCAGTTCAAAGGTTAATGATGCTGCTGCTTTGGGTTCAGCCCTATCTGTATCCACTGCTGTGATGGTGTCCTTCAGTCAGGGGAACCAAAGCCCACTTTGGTCTCGGTGCCTTGCACTGCCCATTGGCTTGCTCCAGGCCCTGGAACTGTGCAGGCAGCAGAGTAACATCAGTTACAAGGACTTTGTCTAAAGCTAGGCCTAAATGCCTTTGAAAGTAAATTCCTTAGAAAGCACCAGGTATTAAGTGGTATTAAATTTCAACAAATTTCAAAAGAGCTCGGCAGCGTCTTATCTCTAACATTAGCCAGAAGAGAAGAAGGAGCTTCCTGAGACACGTTCATAAGGAAGCCTGAGGGACAATTCAATTGTCCCAACGCTGGCATACAGACATTGCTCCAGATGTTGCTCCTGAAGGACCTGGGCGTCCCAGACCCGTCCCACCCCTGGGTGAATGGCTCCCATGCCCCAGGTTGTTGCAGGTGGGATTACACACCTGTGTTTGGCAACCACATTGAACCCTGTGTGTAGGCCAAAATAGGGGAGCTGTTAAAGAAACGTGATTCAGTAAGCATTCCTCTCCTCAGCGGGGTTCAGGGGAGGAATATGTAACATCACAGGGCTCCAAGGAGATCTCCATCCCGGACAGACAGGCTGGTGAAGCTGTCTTGTGCCCTCAGTGGGATGTTGTTGCAGAGAAGCAGGGTGGTTCAGAGCACAGTGTGTTTCCCTCACCGAGATGTTGCAGATTTTAGTCTGCTGATTTTTTGACAGAGCTTCAGGATCCTTAAGTGGGAGGAGAAACAGAAAGAGAAGCTTTTCCTGTGAAGCATGAAACTAGGCATTCACTTTTAGATCCGTGTATTTGTTTCTGAATAGACTGTAGTTTTGCAGGCACCTTGTTTTTTGTGTCAATTGTGCAGCTGTCTTCTGAAACAGTGTGCAGTTCTGGTGGTTGGAAACTTTCAGCGACCTTTTTTGTGTTTTCTCTCCTGGAATAAGTGTGTTTTACTTTGCTTTACCTTGCAATACTCTGCTTTTCTGCAGAGTGCCCGTCTCTTTCCTCAGCGAGGTGAAACAAAACTTCTTGATTCTCATCTCACATTATAAATTACTGTGTAGAGATGTAGGAAAGGATAGAAAATCTCCAAAAGAAAAAACGTTCCCACCTTTCAAAATGGAATAGTTTTGTATATAAGAAGAAAAATGAGTTAAAACTGGAATAGATGTAGGGAGCATCCACTATGACAATCTGGTCCTATGTAAGGGGGAAATTATAGTAAAAATAAAGTTGATTGTGTTTGAAATAAATATTTATAAATGAAAAAATACCATTAGATAGCATTTAAGCTAGAAAGACAATGTTAGCAAAAAAATCCCAGCAAAGTGTAGAATTGGCATGGATTTGCTTAGGTTGGAAATCAGAAGAATTTCTCTAAGGTAGGGGAAAAAGGTTTTGCTACAGTTTTTCTTCAGAAAGAATGGGGACAGCAAAAAATGTAAGCAAGTAGAACTGTTTTATAAAGAAATTACAGAGCTGTGTGAGCACCTGTGTGTACCTACATGGTTCTTACCTCACCAAAAAAGCCCTTTGGAATCTGTGGTCCGGTTTTAATTAAAGCTGATATAAAGGAATAGGTTTTAAAGCTAATTATATTTCTGCAGATTTCATGAAAATTGGGGCCAGGTAGAGCAAGGAGAACCCATAAGAGAAACAACTGAGGGAAAGGCTTTGGTGTGAACTCGCACCTCATTAGTCATCCACGAGTCCCTGGGCTCGCTTGGGCGTTTAAGTGCCTTTGAATGCTCACCCACGGGAAAAGCACTGAACAGAGCTCACGCTTTCTCAAACACTGAAACCTCAAGCTACATAGGAAACCAGGTTTCCGTCGTTCCTGTGGTCACGGCGCTACATTTCTAGCACTGGAGCCTGCTGCATGCTGAAAGGGACTAACGACGCGTCTGCCCACAGAAGGATTAGTTTTGATGACTTGAGTAAGAGAGTTCATTTTCTGACACCGTCGCTCATGCTGTGTGTAATTGGACAAATCATTTGATCTGTAAGAGACCTCTTAAATTACAGCGTTTGTGCAAATTTACCCCCCCACAAAGGAGACAACTGAAGACCTCAGTGTTTGACTGGCATCTGTTAATAATGATGATGGAGGTTTTTTGGAGTCATACTGATGATAAACTGTTACAAATTTTGCCCCATCCAGATGCATTGCTTATTTCAAAGGCACTGAATTTTTTACATAGCTTGGACTGTACTGAGAAATCACAGGTAGGGGAGAGATTACCTCCCGGATGGATTTTTTCTTGCATGGTTATGAAATATTTCTGTGGCAACTTCAACAATAGCTTTCATGGAACAGGAAAAACAAAGAGTTTATTTTTAGGTGCTCATTTGGTATATCCTATTCCTTAGGGCTGTGCCTATTTCCTCTCTTAATAAGCCTCATCCATCTCACCAAAATGATGGACGTCTTAACTCCACTGCTGGCTGAATGCAGTAAAGCAGGAGATGATGGGCAGGGGCTAGCCACTTCCTGTGTTTCTAGATTTGAAAGTGCACTTCGTATTTTGCCACGAGGAGTTCAGGCACGTACAGACATAGCTGGGTGTGAGGACAGCATCCCTCCTGTTTCCAGTCCAATCCCAGCTGGGATCCAAGTTTTGCTAAGTGTTTTTTCTGTATCTTGGTGACAGAGGTTTTAGTATGGGTTGTGCGATACCCGGTGATCAGCCATCATCTCAGGGGCAGGAGGAACATGCCTCCAACGTTATGAATTTTCTTCTGGTGTCACGCAGAAGCACAAGCGAGCTGAATGCAGTCTTTCAGTGGAGCCCTAGCTCCTGGGTGGTTGGGTACCCCATAGCACGGATGCTGAGCGATAGCAGCATCAACAGCAGTAGTCACAACCAGGGAAGCCCTGCTCAGCTGTGTCAGCCTGCAGGTACTTACGTGCTCTCTGTTACACAAATCGTGAGCAACTCTGTCGATTATCAGAGGTGTTTAGACAACCACATCCCTCATTCTGATGGGAGTTAGGCACTTCAATGCCTTTAAGGATATGTGCCTCTGGGGCTTATTCTAGATAACAGAAGTCTGTGGCAGAGTCTGTGGGAGATAAACTTGAATTGCCCACATCTAAGGGCTGGGGGAAGGGCAGGCGGTACCAGGGGCAGGAGCGCAGCTTTTCCTGCCTGGAGGGAGCCTGGGAGCGGGAGTGCTGACAGCCTGAGGAGCTGCTGGGGCTGGGCCGAGGTGGGAGCTGGGGGCCCCAGGCTGGGGTCAGGCACAGCATTAGGAGCAGCAGAGCCAAACCTGGGTCTCGGTGCAGGGGAGTGAGGGGGTGTAAATGCAGCTGCAGTGCTGGAGGGCCACTGGTGTATGCACCATCGTTTGCAGCCAGCTGTATCCAGCAGCAAGCACCTTGCTAGCCAAGGCAGACCCATGCAACCTGATTTGCTCTGGGGTTTTTGTTCTGGTTTTTTGGGGTTTTTTTTCCTTCCCACAGCAAAGGAGACACAAAAATTGAGCAAGATTTAGGGTTTTTTACATGAACCCTGCTCTTGGACATGGGAAATGCCGTTGTATTTTTATACAGTTATTCTTGAAGGTTCCCCACACCCTCTTTCCCTAAAATGCCCTTAAATCAGCCTGTCTATGTGTGTAAAGAGGAACATTAGGTTTTCTTCTTGATGGCAAATGGGTACATTTAAAGAAAATTATTTGCATTTTCTTGTAATGAGCCACTGTAGGTCCTTAGTCTCAGAGCATCTCCGTTGTCTTAGTTTCTAACAGAAGTTACTTCTCTCACAGTGTCTGGTATGAAGTTATGTTTTGTTTTCAGAAGAGAAACTTTCTCTGTGAGAGAAGTAACTTCTGTTAGAAGCTAAGACACCGTCCTGCCCAGAGCTGCCAGAAAACAGTCAAAGTGAGAGGCTGACCCTGCTGCTCCTGCTGGACATGGACTTCCCTTGGAAATGGGTTCGGTGTCCCACTGAGAAAGGCAGGAACTCGCCTTTAGTAAGAACTAATAAGAAAGTTTATAGGAACTATTTTGAGAACGTGAAATGTTCTTGTAAGGAAACATTAAATCTTCAAAATTATTTAATGGGGGATAGCATGATCAGCAAGGGAGCAGCAACACAGAATGAACCCAAGCAATCAAATGTCCTCTTTTGGACTGAAGTGATGCTACTATAGTAGGAATAAAGTCTTCCAGACTTTATCACTTATTTAAGGGAAAGAAAACTTATATTTTTAAAGCCTCTGACAGGAAAGTGTGCCTCCCAAAGTGCCTTTGGACGCAGTGCGGCTCTTCAGATCTGACTTATCTTTTCCTGCTAAGGACGGCTGGGGCTTGCAGCTGGCCCTGGCACCATGTGCCCCAGCTCGGGGGGGTCCAGGCCCCTGCACTGAGCAGGGTGGCAGCTGCTCCCCCGGGATGGAGTGAGGAAGGAAGGGGCTCTTAGTCCCAGCTTGCACATGTTGGAAGCAGGGCTGGAGCTGGCTCATTGCTCTCTGTGGAAAAGCGAACACGCTCGCAGGCACCTGGGCGCATCCTGGGTGTCTGAGCAGGGTTGGAGGTACAGGGAGGGGCTCTGGTGCCCACCCCACATCCCTCCCAGCCCCCGGCACGCACCCAATTTTCTATATTTTTTTTTTCCTTTTTCCTCCCCCAAAGATCAAAAGCTCCTTGCTGTTGCACAAGGACTATTTTCTCAGGCGTCCTTCCCCACCATGGCTTTGTGCGAAGGACAATAGACTCCTGTGTCAGTGCTGTTGGCACCAGCCTTGCATAATACAGGAAGCAGCATTTCCTTTCGGGGGTGGAAAATTAACTTGGATCGTGCGTTTCTCTTTTTATTGCTGACCGTACACACCCCGGGAAATTCGGCTCTCGGGAAGGGAAGCGGCAGCGGCCTCCTCGCCGCATCCTCCGGGCGCAGGGGAAGAGCCGAGCCCAGTGCTCTGCCCAGAAAGGCCTCACTCCTGGTGGTAAAGCGTGAAATGCCTTCCTGAGCCGGTCCTGGGGATGCTCAGAGGGGCACAGCCATGGGATTACAGGGGTAAAGGAGACCTAGCACAGACATAGACCTTTGGGGAAAGCTTCACCTCAAGAAAAGCTGTGTATAAAGTGTTATGGACTTTCCACAGTATGACTGTTCTTCCAATACTTATAGAACAGAATCACGGAATGGTTTGGGTTGGAAGGGACCTTACAGCCCACCCAGCTCCAACCCCTGCCATGGGCAGGGCTGCCACCCACCATCTCAGGCTGCCCAGGGCCCACCCAGCCTGGCCTTGGGCACCTCCAAGGTTACTGATGTGGTCTTCATTGCTATGTGGTGTGCAGGCAAATGTGGGGTTTTAGTCAGTGGCCATAGCTGAGTTCGGGCTTCCCTGTGCCACTCTCTGCCCCTTGCTGGGCCTGGCAAGAAGTCCCCGCAGACTGAGGATCCCAGAACTCCAGCCACGGAGGCCTTCTGGTCTACTCTTGTCTTTCCTCTTTCACAATCAGCAGCTTAAATCTCAGCTTCAGGGCACCTCCTGAGGTCTGCAGCTTCAAGAGGTCAGGACACCCATGAGCTGTACCAGCAGCCCCCAGTGCCTGTGTGATCACCTTCTGCCCAGCCTGTTCTCCCTGCTGGATCCCACTGCTGGGCCTGGTGACAAGGGAGCATTCCAGGGGGTCTCAAGTTGCCAGCTGGGTGCTCTGAGGCTTGCCGAGTCAGCAGGGAGCCCCTTCTGCCCCCACACTGTGCTGACCTGCCCATTATGGCTTTCCTGCCTTGAGGAAACAAAGATACTAATTTCATCGAGTGGAAATGACACTGTTGCATCACATAGGTAATAACCTCCCTCGTCACCCTGAGAATGGGAAGTGAAATGATCCTTTAACTTTTCTTATCACCAGTTTCTTGTTTCTATTTTTATTTTTATTTTCCTTTGTTTTTGGACTCTAGCTTTTAAAATTATTTTCAGGACAACTTCCATGGAAAAGAGCTATCTTGAAAATATTGTCCTGAAAATCTCAGCCGTGACTGAAGAAGGAAAGAAAAGAGAACTCGAGTGCGTTACAAAGGAAACTCTTCCACTTCCCCAGGCTTGCGCAGCTCCCGCTTGCCTTCCCCTGGAAAGCACCATCCTCGCTCCCTGCTGCTGGCACCCTGAGCCAGACTGGTTCTGAGGGTTCTCCCCTCTTTTTTCTTTCCACCTATCTGAGGGAGTCACATTGCTACTGTTCTGGCTTAGCTGGATATCCCCAGAGCCCAGGGCTCCAAACTTGTGCCCTGAATCCTCCCTCCTGCGATTGCTCTGATTGCAGTCTTGTAAGTGAACCAGCACCTGGGGCAAGGATCTCACCAGCCCTGCAGTTTGGGATGCGTGAGATAACCATGTGCACCACCTCAGTGCTGCAAGGCCTGGACAGTGCTGCATGCATCCCACATTTCCCACTGCAGCTCCTCAGATGCTCCTGTGAACATCGTTTCTGCGGTCGGATAGCTGTTTGCTTTCCTTCACATTTGGTGTCCGATTTGTTCCAAAATAATCAGGACATGCTATTCGTGCACATCACTGAGTCACCGGCTCCTCTGCGGGCAGCAGCTGCGTGGCTCCCAGGTTTGTGTAACTGTGAGGGAAACACCGAGCCTCCAGGGGTGACTGCTTGGGGTGGTGAGAGGAAAAGAGCTCTTCATTGTAAGGCTGGTTTTCTTTTCATGGCCTGATATTTTCTTGGGTAGTTTTCCCTTTTTGACATGTTTTGGTTTGGTTTTGTGGCTCTTTTGCTGACCTTCTGGTTGTCTTTCCCACTGAAATGCAGTGACCTTGGCCTCATTCCACGGGGAGGAGATGCAATTGCTCCTTTCATGTGGTCTTGCCTCTTTCTGAACGCTTATCCTGGTGCATTCATATAGCGATGGCTCCAGGGAAAGCATATATATACCCTCCCAGATAAAGGGAAGGAGTGGTGCTGGGGGACGGGGTTTGAGCATCCTGGGAGATGCAGATGGGAGCACTGTATCCCCCCCACACTGACCCGGGCAGCCCCCGTGGGCTGTGCCCGTATTGACGCAGGTGTGCCCGCCCGCGGGGGGGTCCGGCCCACGTGCATACACACGCGGTGGGAATGCTTACTGGCATCCTTCTATTGTACTTGCGTTTTCCAGGGACAAAAAATCTCCTTCCACTCTTTTTTCTTTCCTGTTTGGTGAAATAGCGCTGAATGCACATATAAAACCAATTGTGTAGTATTTTGAAAGAAAATGTGTGTTGTAGTAGATTTTGCTTCCAGTAACAGGGACAAAATCACTGGCGTCCTGCCACGTGGGCCCGAGAGGAGGGCAGCAGGGGAGGAGTGGCAGAGGCAGAGTCACAGTGGCACAGAACCGGGCATGGATGTGGCTGCAGATACCCGACAGAGATATGGCACAAGCAGGGGTTGGTGGTATGGCCTCAGCTTAAAAGCAGGCCCCAGGGCAGGAGAGGCAGACCCTCACCTCTGGCTTTCTCACTATTTTTTTGTCAGCAAAGGATCTGACTTTGCCAGCAGAACTCTGAACTCAGCCAATGGAAGTCCTCCAAGGAGCTCTGTGTCAGGACAGGGTGTTTGGGGCCTGCCCCAGGGATTGCTGGAGCTCCTACTGATGAGCTTCCTGGCTTCCCAATCGCCAACAACCTGACTGTCTGCTCGTGCCACTTGACTAATTGTGATAAAAATTCACAGAAGAGCAGCAGCATGAGCTCCTGTTGCCTCTACTTTCTTGCCATGGTTAGAGAGCTGCCTGCTTTGCCTGCCCACAGCAGGGGTTGGAACTGGGTGGGGTTTAAGATCCCTTCCAACCCAAACCACTCTGTGATTCCGTGCTTCTGTGATTCCACAACTCCATGACTGTACGGTTCTACGTGCCAGGTGAGCAGGTGCCGGTGGCCGTTACATCAACGCTGTCGGGCAGAGATGAGGTCTTCCAGCTTTCTCCTCTCACGGTGCTGAAGAAAACTGAGCAAACGTACCTTGGTCTAAACACAGATTTGAATGTAGTGGCAGCTCTTGTTCACCCATAGTTAATCCAGATAACAACAGCTAGAATTGTAACAGTGATGGCAAATGGGACTGACTGGACAACGTGCTGCTTTGACTCTGTCCCTGCCATAGGGGGATGGAACTAAAGGGCATAAATATAATGGTGACTGAAAATACCTCACTGAAAAGAGCAAGGAAGAGTCAGAGGAAGCCTTTGGGTAGTGTATGCCTGTTTCAACCAGGATATTGCTCCGGGCTGCAATTTCCCTGTAGCTGGATCACTACAAAAAGCTCCAACATTCTTCCAGCTGTCCCAGCTCACCGCGTCTCCTTTTGTGGGGGTGTGCTGTACGCCGAATCCCTGGAACAACCCAGGCTGTGCGTGCCCCTCCATAGAAAACAGGCACGTTACAGCCTGGATTGTTTCCCCAAACTCTTTTACACTGAGCTCCAGAAAGAGTTGTGCCAGCACAAGTGGGGGACTGCAGCATGGGGAAGGAGGAGGCTCCTGCTGGGGGCAGGGAGCGCTCTCTGAAATACTTTAATGCTTTCAGACAATCAACTGCAATACTGCTTTCCTTAAATTTTCACTTTTAGGAGCACACAGTCCTCTTAAAAGAAGTCAGTGGGCAGCTGCAGATTCCTGGAAGACCTGCAGAGGGAGATCCAATCTGCGCTGCTTTGCCATCTTTCCCTCTTTCCCAACAGCTGGAGCTGGAGAGCATCTCTGAGTCAGTCTGTGCTGCTCCTGCGAGATCTCTGCCCCTGGGATCAGACAAGTCATGGGGTCCCTTAGCTCTGACCCCAGCCCATGCAGCCCTGAGGGCTGGCACCTGCTGTGCAGGTGCTGGTGTAACCTTTTGGGTAATGCTCTGAGCACTGCCACCAGTGCCACTGGGAGCTATTCTGAGCATCAGTGCAATTAAAAAATTGCTTCCATGACTGGAAAGAGTCAGGTCAGGTTGGGAGGGTATCGGCACTGGTGTGAGCAGGATTTTCCAGGCTCTTTATTTTTGCCAGGCCCACTGGAGCTGCCCATGTGATTCCTCCCAGGAGACTTGGCTAAACCCTTAACTCAGGATGTTCCGAGTGTCCTGCTTCCAACGGGGAGCAGAATCCGCAGCCTCAGGATGTGTCCCAGTGTCTCCTCTCACTCATATCCGGGTTGAGAGGGCCCTCCACCCCACCTAGCTCTTGAAACCAGACACACCAGAGTCGTCAAGGCTGGCAGGGAGCAGAGGTGATGCCCTCGTTAAGCATTCAGCCATGAGAGGTCCTATGAGCTCAGTCTGTTCCTTTGCAGCGTAGCAGTCTGCTGCTGGAGGTGGCCCTGGAGCTGGGTTTGGTCCCTTTCCAACCGAACGCCCCAATTACTCATCTCCTCGATCCCGTTTCCTATTGCCTGCTTGCTGTGTCGTTCCAGCGAGGTGCTGGCGAGGGAGGGGCAAGGGATGCACACTGGGGAGCTGGTGCTTGACAGCTTGGTTATCTTGGTGCCAGATGTACGGGCTGCTCAGGCTGGAGGCTTGGCGGAAGCCATCTTCCTCCAGAGCAGGGTAGACTTCATCACCAGCAAATGTGAAAAGCTGACGGTGTCTGCTGCAAAGGCTGTTACTTCTCTGTCTGTCACAGCTTCTGTAGTGCTGGAGAGGAACAGCCCTGCAGCAAAGATGTTTGCCTGATACATTTCAGAGAGCGCTGCTAAATCTGGGTGATTTCCTTTTGAGTATTTAGTGACAGCCTTTTTAACAAATGCTAGAAAAGGGAAAATTTCCACATTTCACATCTGAAGAAAACACAACTGCCTCTGAAACACCCAAGGATAAATATTGTCCTCGGATATGCCACCTGCACCTTGGTGTCAGC
The DNA here is from genome assembly GCA_013396635.1 of Penelope pileata. NCBI lineage: Eukaryota > Metazoa > Chordata > Aves > Galliformes > Cracidae > Penelope > Penelope pileata. Next base: position 426,586 of record WBMW01002129.1, on the reverse strand, counting down.
CCTATGCTCTGACCAGTGCTCTTCCCACTGTGTTCTCACTCTGTTGCCAGTTATGCTGTGATACACAAAGTTAGCAACTACCCTCGCCTTCACACGTGCTCGTCCATCTGTGCAGATGCCTCAGCTACAGTGACAGAGATGCCTTGCATCCAGGCACACGCTCCCTGCTACATTTCCACTCTCCTTCATGGGAATGCTTGCTGCCTCTTCCTTCCCTGCAGCTCACTCCTGAGGTCCATCCTGCCCTCCTGGAAGCTCCATGCCTCTCTCTCCCTGGCTTTAGCACAAGGAGAGTGGAGAGGGGTTGTGGGCAGGTCTTCAGGTTTGCCCTTGCTGCTCCTCAGCTCCTTGGGTGG
>WBMW01002129.1:237703-425379 GCA_013396635.1 Penelope pileata | reverse complement strand
GGGGCGGGCGGGGAGGGCTGTGGGGCCGCTGGATGCTGATCCCGCGCAGCGCCGTTATCTCCGCCACCGCGGGAGGAGCCCGGCACCGAGGAGAGCCCGTCGGAGCCCGCCCGGCGCCTCCGCCTCGCCGCCGTCGGTAGGGGAAGAGCCCCGCGCTGCCCCGGGCGGGACCATGCCCCGTCAGCNGTCCCAGTGTCTCCTCTCACTCATATCCGGGTTGAGAGGGCCCTCCACCCCACCTAGCTCTTGAAACCAGACACACCAGAGTCGTCAAGGCTGGCAGGGAGCAGAGGTGATGCCCTCGTTAAGCATTCAGCCGTGAGAGGTCCTATGAGCTCAGTCTGTTCCTTTGCAGCGTAGCAGTCTGCTGCTGGAGGTGGACCCTGGAGCTGGGTTTGGTCCCTTTCCAACCGAACGCCCCAATTACTCATCTCCTCGATCCCGTTTCCTATTGCCTGCTTGCTGTGCCGTTCCAGCGAGGTGCTGGCGAGGGAGGGGCAAGGGATGCACACTGGGGAGCTGGTGCTTGACAGCTTGGTTATCTTGGTGCCAGATGTACGGGCTGCTCAGGCTGGAGGCTTGGCGGAAGCCATCTTCCTCCAGAGCAGGGTAGACTTCATCACCAGCAAATGTGAAAAGCTGACGGTGTCTGCTGCAAAGGCTGTTACTTCTCTGTCTGTCACAGCTTCTGTAGTGCTGGAGAGGAACAGCCCTGCAGCAAAGATGTTTGCCTGATACATTTCAGAGAGCGCTGCTAAATCTGGGTGATTTCCTTTTGAGTATTTAGTGACAGCCTTTTTAACAAATGCTAGAAAAGGGAAAATTTCCACATTTCACATCTGAAGAAAACACAACTGCCTCTGAAACACCCAAGGATAAATATTGTCCTCGGATATGCCACCTGCACCTTGGTGTCAGCCCTATGCTCTGACCAGTGCTCTTCCCACTGTGTTCTCACTCTGTTGCCAGTTATGCTGTGATACACAAAGTTAGCAACTACCCTCGCCTTCACACGTGCTCGTCCATCTGTGCAGATGCCTCAGCTACAGTGACAGAGATGCCTTGCATCCAGGCACACGCTCCCTGCTACATTTCCACTCTCCTTCATGGGAATGCTTGCTGCCTCTTCCTTCCCTGCAGCTCACTCCTGAGGTCCATCCTGCCCTCCTGGAAGCTCCATGCCTCTCTCTCCCTGGCTTTAGCACAAGGAGAGTGGAGAGGGGTTGTGGGCAGGTCTTCAGGTTTGCCCTTGCTGCTCCTCAGCTCCTTGGGTGGGTCAGGCTGATGACATCCTTTGGAGAAGGAAGGAGGTACATCTTGCCAGAGTGCTGTGGTCTTGGGAGGCCATGACTGGATGGATGCAGCTGCGATGTAGGAGGTGTGAAGAGGGCGGGGAGCTGGTGTGGCACGGCTGCGGGGCTCGTGGTGGGGCGTGCATCATCTTGGACTCAGCACGTACTCAGCACTGGGTAGGGCAGAGGCAGGGGCATTCTGTTCCCTTGCACAGGGAGCCCTTGCTCCTAGGGGGTCCGAGCTGTCAGGATGCCCAGTGTCCTCGTCCTGTCCTCACCGAGCAGCTGTTTTCCCAGCTGCTGTCCTCTGCTCCGGAGGAGGTGACTTCTTATGAGTCATCCTCTTCGGGAAAGCAACTTCTGGGTTCTTCCCCCCATGGAGTGAGCAGATGAGGGGGAAGGTATCCATTGCTATTTTATTTTCAAGGTCTCAGCTGGGGGCAGGAAGGTTGGAAAATGCAGCTTTAGCTTATGAATTCTTAGCTTAGGGTGTCACTTGTGAATGGGAGTGGGACAGCAGCGTGCAGGAAATATTCTCGCCAACTTTAGACTTGAAAGTTAAACAGTTCCCAAGTTAAAAACAACACCAACTTCTCATCTTTTTTGTTGCACAGGATGGTCTGGTGGGACACAGGAGATCTCAGTTCTATTTCTGGCTTCTGTCTCCAGCTTCCTTTGGCCTTGGAGGAGCTGCCTAGTTGCCTACGTGCCCCTATTTCCTTCTCCTTAAATGGGGTGATCCCATTCACCTGCTCGTGCAGATGCTTTTGAGACTTACTTTGTATCATAAAAATATGGGAAGGGCCACACTGGGTTGGGCCAAAGACCTAATTCACCCCCCAGCCCTCCTCTGCCTGTTCAGGGAAAAAGTGTCAACACGGGGCTTGAGTTCTGCAGACTCCCTCCCCTTGGTCTTTCCCAAAATAAAATACATATGGAACACACGAGGTAAGAGCACAGAAACGTATTTCTAGCTGAGACCTGGCCCACCAGCAGCATGGCAGGGCGGGCTCCCGGGACATCCCCAGCGCTGGGGACATCCTTCACGCTGTCCCCCACCGCGGCTCGGCCGCTCGGAGCTGCTCGCGGGGCTCTCAGCCCCGGTTCCTCGGGCAGCGCTCGGGGCACTGTGCCGGGGCGCGGAGCGGGGCTGGAAACTCCGCGGCCCCGGGGCCAGGAGCCCCGCAGGGAGCGGCCCGGTGCCGCCGTCGGCGGGGAGGCGGCCCGGGGAGGGCGTGCTCCCGGCGGAGGATGTGCCGGGGGCGGGCGGGGGTGCGCGGTGAGGGGTGGGGAAGTTATAAATCGGCGGGGCCGGGGCCGGCCGCTAATTGATGTCCGCGGGAGGTGNGCTCTCAGGGACCGTGCTGCTGGGAGCCGCCTTCCTGCTCGCAGGTAGGGCTCCGCCGGCCCCAGGCTCGCCGCGACGCGTCCCCTCGGCAGCGGTCCCCGCTGGAGCCGGAGGGCACCTGCCCGCCCGCCGCCCCCGTTCCCCGCGTGGGGCGGAGAGCCCGGCTCCTCGGGTAGCGGCCGCGCAGCCTCCGGTACTCGCGGGGGTCCGGGGGTGCCTCCCTCCCCCGGCCCGGGCCGGGGGACGAGCACGGGGAATCGCGGTGTCCGGACCCGCGCGTCACGGAGGGAACACGAGCTGTGGCTGCAGGGCAGGTTTCGTTCCAGCCCGCTTTGTCGCCGAGTGCCGACGGCTCCCGGCCGTGCCCGTTAGGCGGAAGGGTGCCCATTCCCTCGACGACACCCGGGTCCCGCTGCCCCCGGTGCGGGGCGCGGCTCGGGGCCGGCCCCGGGGAGCGGCGCGTTCCGTGCGGGGTAGCGTGGGGCATCCCGCGGGGCTGCGTGTGCCGGGGTGGCTCCGCTCTCCGGGAGAAGACTGGTTTCTCCCAATCGAGATTTTTATTCGGTTCGTTACTTCGGCTTTTCTCGCTGTGATGGGGAGCGGTTCCCCGCCTTGCTTTGCGTGGGGCTCCAGGTGAGAAGCGAAGCATCGCAGGGCTGGCCGGGAGCCAGGCAAACCCTGGGGGAAGAGAATGGAAAAATCCCAGCTCTGCCCGGAACGGGCTCTGGATCCAGCTGAGCCCGAGCTGAGGCTGAGCCCCGCGGGAGCGGCCCCGGCGCAGCGCTGCCGGTGCTGCGGGGCTGCCCCGGAGGAAAGGATTCTGTGAAAGCCTCGGGGCTGCGTCGCCAAGACGTCTTCCTGCTCGGGAAGTGCTGATTCATCAACTTTGATACAGATATATAGGTATTCTTCTATATTCTTTTTCCCCAGGAAGGTGCTAATTTCCCCACATTATTTCTTTCTGTCAAAGAGGCTGTTATGCCCTCATTGGCATAAGGATGAAATAGGCACAAGCATGGGACTCTCATCCTGGATACAGGAAACATGGGCTGAATTCCTTGCCAGGCTTCCTTCACAGCTTGAGCTTGAACTTCGGTGTCCCTCTCCCACATGGGCTCCCGCGGTGCCGAGCTGCGCCGGGGCACAGGCTTCCTCTTTCCTGTCGGGAAGGTTTCCCATTGTGCGAACCGTGGCAAACCCGCTGTCCTGGGAGAAAGAAGGTGGACTCTGTGATCCGGGGGCTGTCAGAACCTCCGGCTCACCTTCCTGTTCCAGGGACTGGTGGGGCACTGCACCCTGCCCCAGCTCCAGTGGGAAGAAGTTGGCTCATTCACAGGGGAAAGCCGCTGCTCCGGATGCTGGGCTGCGGGGATGCTGCCCTGGGGATGGCTCAGGTGTGGTAGGCACGGGAGCGGTGCTTCTCCACTGTGTGGCTGAATGCCTTAACAGCCAGTTTGCTGGAAATTTATGCGTCTTTCCTCCCTTAAATGTATGGGAGATTTAGCTGCAAACCAGGATTCAGACTTTTTCAACCTCTTAGAATTTTTTATTTTTGAAAAGAAAATCATTTTGTGGAGGTTTGACTGGACACCCCAGATGGGTTGATCATGTTTCTTCTGGGCCAGTACCAAAACTCCCCGTGCTCACATTGCATAGAGCATTTCAAAGTCGTCGGTGAAGCGGCGGGGTGTTCTCTGCCATTCATCTCTGTGTTTCTTCCCATCTCACCCCCCTTCACTGCCTGCTTACCTTACACTCCTACTCATGCTGTCCAGCACTTCCCCTTTTAAGTGTTCTTAACGATCTGCTCTTGTAATTCAGTCTCTGCAGGTGCCGGCTGAGTTCCCATTTACTCACAGGTACTGCAGAAGATGCACAGAGGCAGTGGTTTGGGCGTTAGTACAGACAGCTTCAGTAGGAAGGGACAGGAAGAGCTCTTCTAGCTTGAATAGGGCTTTTTAGTAATTCAATTTTCCCCAAAGCAACATGAAAACTAAAAGCCATGAGAGTTTCCATGTGAAAAATGAGATAAAGGAAATTACATTTCTTTGACTTGTGAGTCTTGAGCACTTCAGCCCTTTGGTGTTTCTATGCACATTTGTATTTTGCCTATTAGAGGAAAGAATAATTTTTTGTCTCTCTTTTGCACAATACTTGCATGTATTTCCTTTGTAGTTTGTATATATTTATTCCAAAAATTATACTGTGTATATTCATGCTGAAGACTGTACACACAATGGCCAACATTACCACTTTGGTGCCATATTTAGGTTGGGTCACAGATTTTGTATGACAATTATTTTAGTCGATAGCGTTTGGGAGGACTGGGTTTCAGCCCTGAAAAGATCACCTTCTGCAGCCTGGACCAAGGGTCATGTGTCCATATTTCCAGAAACACGAGACAGATAAATCGGCTTTATTTCCTGCTGTCAACACACTGCCAATACCTCACAATTACCGGCTAGAAGGTAAAGAGAATCTGTGACAATCTTATCTGTGGACGCTGCTATCCAAGCCTGAGTTACCCCAGTTGGAGCTAGCTCAACAAAATCTCCGGCGAATGATGGATTTTTCAATTTCATGGTCAGCTGGAAAAAAATGATGGAAGAAATTCTAGGTCAAGTCTGAGCAGTGTTGAGGTTAATTTCTTGCAATAACTAACCCGGCTTCCCCGAAAGCGCTGCTCAGACGGCAGGTCGTGTGCTCAGGTTTCTGCTTGATTTGCGTGCTCAGCTGAAACAGCCGTGCAGATGTGCAGCTGCATTGCTCTGAGATAGGTCTAGGGCTGGAAGTCTCAATGATCTGCTGGAAAACTGAATTTCCCACTTTTTCTGGAAGTTGGGATTCCTTGAAAATGTCAAACTGCATTCATGATAGGCAGAAGGGTTGACCCTGTTGTATAACATAGATGTAAAGAGAAGTTGTATGCGGTGGCATGCTTGTTGGCATTACTGAAGAAGATCCATTAAATCCCTTGCCAATGTTTTACCAGGCAGATGCTGTGCTCTCATGCTCTACAGAAATCTAGATTTCATCCTCTGATAGTCAGTGTGATCTGGCGCAATTGCTTTGGGCTAAGCAAGCATGTTCTTGCTTTAGGTTCATGCACGAGGAAATGAGTATTTGGCACGTACCCTACTAAAGATCTTCACATCTAGAAGCACCCAATACATTTAGAACCCTAAACAAAAAAAAAAAGGGAGAATTGGAGATTTTTTGGTTGTGATTTGATGGGGTTTTTTTAGATGTGAACAATAACAAACAAGCTGAGCTATTTTTTGTCGGATGCTTCAAAGACCCAAACCAGTAGCCCTTCACATTGCGTGGGTGTACAGGACAAAAGGAAATTGTCCAGATTTCCAGGACAGTTGCTGAGTCCCTCCACTTTAATGTGGTTTGGAAACTTCAAGCACAAATGTTTATCAAGTTGCTAGCTTTTGTGTCCGGCTGAGATTGGGAAAGGAAGAGGCTCAGTAGATGAGGCTGAAGGCTCGGCATTTCAAAAATCTGTGTCCAGTGGGGCTGTGGTGGGGCTTTATCAGCAAAACTGCTCCTTTGAATCCCCTAGAAGTAGGAGCTGAGGCTTCCTGTTGCAGTCCCAGAGGGAATGGAAAGCCAGGCTCCAGGCTGCTGCGAGAGGAGCTCTGCCATGAAGCACTGGCTTCTTCGTCCTCGTGGTGCTTCCTCACCACACATAGCCCTCAAGTGGGAAACGACCTTCCCCAGGCATGCCAAGCCACGAGTGACCTGACTTCTCATTCCACCATGCAGGAACTGCTCATCGAATAATTGGTTCAGGGATGGACAGGAAGGCGCCCGTGTAGCTTTCTCTTACGAAGATCCCAAAGTTCAGTTTCACTGCTCCATGGTTGCAGGCAGCCCTGTGTAAATCCTTGTAGTTAAAAGAATAAGTCAGGTATGCTGCAAGAAGCAGTTTGAAAAGTGAAAATCCAGGCATTAGGGCTCGCTCCGAAGCCAAACATGATTCAGTATTGTGCCCATTGTGACTGGCAGAGTGAATTCATGATGGAGATAAGAAAAGCTTTAACGGATTGAGGAAACACAAGGGCATGGGAGAAAAAAATCAAAACTGCATATCAGGGGTACTTTTGCCTGAAACTTAAGTCCTGAACCATTAGGATATCTGGCAGAGCTTGGACTGGGCACTTAGATGACTATTTCTTCTGTTTTACATCATGTTTGGTGGTGGTCTTTTTTTTGTTTTGTGGCGTGGTGGCTGGAGCTTTGCCACCTGAATCATGGAGAGGAGGATATTGCTAACGGCACATTTGTATTACTCAAGACTGCGATAGATTCTTGCAAAACAGTTTATTGACTTATTCACCACCTACCCTAGATTTGGTTTGGTTTGTGTTAATGGAGAAGCAAAAGGTTCACATTCATGGTGACCTCATTTTACTGTCCCTATTGTTTTGCTATCAAACCGCAGCTGATTTTCATAACCCAGATCAGTTCACCCGTACCCCCAGTGTTAAGTCATTTCCGTACCACGTTTCAAGCACAATCCAGTGTGGTGGGATTGACACCGGCTTCTGTTCCCATGATTTCAATGTTCTCCTAGGTGATGGGGATACCATTCTAGCATCCATAGATATGAGTGTAAGCCTTCCTAGATGCAATCCCTTTTAAGTCATATTCTCTCTTTTGGAACTGCTGCCTTGAAACAAGGTGTTCCTTGATGCTGTTAGAAGCTGGAGGCTGGGGAGGTGCTCGGGAGGAAACTGTTTCCAGGATTTCGGTGGTTTGGAGATGCAATGTGCTGACACTACTTCTGCCCCACGCCCGGAAGTGGAGGCGGATGGGCATGGTGGCCCTTGCAGAGCCAGGGACCCTGAGCAGATGTCCCCCTCCCGGGAAGCTCCCTCGGGAAGCTCTGGGAACGGGACACCCTGTGCAGTGCGTGGGGAGCGGCGAGGGAGGGAGGAGCACGAGGGCACTCCGTGAGAGGAATTCCACAGCTTCACATAGCTCGCCTGAGCGTCCTTCCTGTGGGATTCTTCTCTGCCACAGGACTAAGGAATTTGTTCCTTTTGTTCCCATTGTCCTTTCTCCATGGAAAAAACTCTCCTCAGGGTCACTGCAAACCAGCGGTAACAGAAGTGTGAGAACTGCCATCCTGGGTCAGACATGGGCTCTCTGTAGCTTCGTGTTGTGTCTTCGGTGGTGTCCAACGTCTGATCTTCAGGAAAGGCTCAAGAAACCTTGCAGGAAAAGCAGTTACTCGGTAAAATTCTCCAGAGATAAATTTTTTATTTTTGTTTTTTTGGTAGTATGATCTAAAGTCCGCTATGATTTACTAAGAACATGGAATTGAGGGTCAATATAACCAGAATTAGTCTGCCAGAATTCAGGTGTTGTCTATGTTTATGGCAAATGGATATACTGTAGTGGGGCTATATTGCATTGCATTAAATAATACGCACAATTTTCTTTTGTTGTGCTGGTAGAGTTTGGTGTGAAAACCTACCTGCCTTTGTTTCATGCAATGCTATAGTTCACATTCATTCTAAGCATTAATCATTATAATTTTCTGTTGTAAAACAAGCCACAGGTGTGCTTGCCAGAAGATTTCTACGTGTGCACCTACCATAGACTTTGTATTTTATATACCATTTTATTAATTGTAAAATGGGCTTAGCCTCTTGACTCATTCATGAACACACGCATTTTACATGCCAAAAAGCCAAACATGATCCAATATTTTATGTTAGTGCTGTCCTCACCTTGGCTGGTCTAAAGTCCACAAGCCAACAAAACCAACTGGAGCAGTGACCTGTTTCAGATCAGCCCTTGGTGAGAGGGCTGGCTTCATGATGAAGAAGGATGGAAGGGTCCCCTCTGTGGAGCCTGGAGGAGTCACCAGCCAGAGGGAGCAGTCCCAGCTGTAACATCAGCTTCAGGAGGAGGCTCACTATGGACGTTCTTGCCTTACTTTAGATTAATTTATTAGCAAAATTAATCTTCAGTGTAGATGTGGTCCTAGAGCAACAGAGAGAGTCCTCTGTATGGAGCCTTCTGGTTCCGCTCAGCTCTCTGGTTTAGATTGTTGCATTGTATTAGTTATTTTTTCGTTTCCAACCTTTACAGCTCTGTTTTAGAGGTTAAATTAGAGTGGGTAGAAAACTGGTTCCCAACTACGTATTTTTCTTTTTCTTAGTTATAGGATGGTTCAGCTGCAATGATAGAACGTCAGAAATAACTGGCAGCCCCCAAGCAAAGTGGAAATCCTGCAGTTGTGCTTTAATTTTTATTTGACTTAGTTCTGAATTTATTCCTGCGTGCACAGCTTAACGAACAGTGTGGTCTCAAATGGATTTAGAAGGGCTGTGTTGCTGCCTGAGCTGGCAGATTATTGGCAGCTAGGCAGTTTGCCACCTTAGACATTTATCTGAATCAATCTTCCAGTTCAGCCCTATTATACTGCTTAATTTGTCTTGTCAGGGAATCTGTAACACATCTTACGCGTCAAATTGGTAAAGAAATTGGGTTTGGTCAAAGAAAATTACCCCCTTAATACCTAAGTATAGGAATTTTAAATGATTTGTGTGCTTTTAATGTGCTTGCTTGGCCTTTATACTCTGTCAATACTTTTCTAATATGTTGTTATTGGAATAACTGGCACGTGTCCACACAGGTTTGCAGTTGAAGTGTTTGTACTGCTTTGAATAGTTTGTAATAGAGGCACTAAGCTATGCGTTTGGATTCCTACCTTCAATTCCATGTGCTTGATGGGGAGAAAAAAACTTTGTACCCGTGGCTGATTTCACTTCTCTAATGGCTTTCTCTTTGTATAGTCCATGAAACAAGCACCTTTGCCGCGCTAGATAGTGACATTTCAGAGTCTCATTTCATTTCAGATGCTAAGTTTCCAGATGTAGTATAATTGAATGGATAACTAAGATTTTTTTTCACTCAGGTTCCCTGAATGTTGAATTCTAAAATTTATTTTTGACTGTAAAGTGTCCATGCCTAACAGTCACCTGGTGACCTTAGGGCAGATGGGACACAAGATTTGATGAGCTGGGGATGTGAGTGCCTTCCAACAGATATCGCCTGGACACAACGCACTGAGCAGCATCACCTTGGCTGTCCTTGCAGCTTTCCAGCTGCCTGGGTATGACAGGAAGTTGTGATGCTTTCAATTGGTTGTACCTGGTGTTACATTTTTTTCTAATTAACAAGCTCAAATCACAGTTGGTTAATTTCTAGATCTACATTTCTAAATATCTAAATGAACAATTAAAATGTCTGTATCACAGGCATTAGGAAGGATCACCTTAATGCTTACTTAGCTAGAGCAAAACATTGGCAAAATATTTGGCAGATGAGTGGCAAACATTGGGGAAACACGTTTGCTTATATTTATGGCTATTGGCCATACTGACACAGCAGTGCATGCTGCTCAGATGTGCTAACGAAGTGCTATCAGAATTGTACTTTATTTTTAGACACTTGGTGTCATGCCTTGCCTCTACAGCATCTAATCTTGTATCAGCATGTTTACACATCTATGCACAGTAAGTGCACACACGCAGTAAATGAACTCTTATCACTTGCTCTGAGACCCAGAACGGAGCAGGGGAAGACACTGGCTCAAATAATAGGCACACATCATCTTGTGCCTGTGGAGACCTTTCCCAGGCAGCAGCATGTCTGTTTGCCCTGCTGACATTTTTAATTCCAGGGTATGGAGTCAGGGTCAAGGCATTTTAGCCCCACAGGACTCTTCAGGTCTACAGTCATAAACCTGATGCTTTTTGGACTCTGTTGCGATGCAGTATCATGCAGAAGCCCAGCTCTCTTGTCCATTAACCAATCCATTTTACTGGCTGACTGTTCCACCCTGATAGTACTTTAAATTCTTAAATTATAGTTGAGATTCATCAGCTTCAAGTGCTTGATCAAGAAATCACTGGGTATGTGTTTTGCAGAGCATCAGACCAGATAATTGGAGTGTCCCTTCTGGACCTGAAAGGGATTAATCAATTTTTATGAATCAATGTGCATTTTGTAAATGAATAACTTCTAAACAGTTTTCTTTGTCCTGAAAGCAAATGAGAGTGCATTTCAGCCATGGCAGAGGCATGTGCAAAGGATGGATCCATTGAGAAGTGAGACAGCTTGAAGCATTTACCCTGCCCGCAGTGTTCTCCCGCTTGCCAGCACGCACAGTGCCTCTCTCCTCTCCTTGCACTGGAGCAAACAGGAAATGGGGACTAAGCCACCTCACGGCCCATAGGCCTGTGTCTGTTAACCCTCACCAGTCTCTGTGCCCTTGATGGCCCTGCAAAGTTCTGCTTGGACCAAGACAAGGGTTACACTGTTCTGCTTTGGATCAGGGGCTTGCTCAGCTGGAAGAAGGTCAGCATCAGCTTGTGTCATAGGCCTGCCTCCATGCTCCCTTGCAGATAAGCTGTCCTAGTTCCCCTTCTGCTAAGTTTAGGTGTGGGGTTTGGATTTGCTTCAGAGATGTGGTGTGAAATCAGGTGTATGAAGGACTGTGAGGCTTCCTTCAGAGCAGGGGCCTAGGTTGCACCTCAAGGCCTGCAGGTACTGAGCCTCAGGGAGGCTCATGGTTTGGTACTGCGGGCCGTCCCTGGAGGCTCTTTCTAAATGTGGACAGTGGAGGCAGTGCTTTTAGCTCTGGGTACAGGAACAAGGCCGTGCTGCCTGCTCTGCCTATGTCTGAGCTCCAGAGACCCAGCAGAGCACACGAGATGGGGCTGTTGCTGCCATGGGAAGGGACGAGCAGCTTCTCCCAGCAGCAGCTCTTCCCAGCCACTGGCAGTCACAGAAGTAAAAAGCTTCATTATCCAGGGTGAGGCCTTCTCCTTCTTGTCCTGTAGAAAAAGTAACCCAGACTTTCATGTCTTGGGCATGAAAATTTTTCCAGGCACCAGTTATATTTTTGATACAATTCAGCCTAGAAACAGTTCTGTCATATAAATGCAAGTATTGAAGCTGATGGGAATTTCAGTGCTGATTAAGCTAGGAGGAACCGTTGGTCAATATTTCTCGTTATGGTTGGGTGTAAACCACAGCTTTAAATAGCTCTTTGGAGTTTACAAGAAGTTCCTTTTCCTCCTTCTCTCTTATGTTTTAGATAGTGATTTGCCATCATGATGTAAACGGAGTTATGATAGAAAGATTCAACTGTCTGCCAAAAAAACAAAAAACACTCTGTATTTGCCCACCTCTGAAATACCTTTAGAAGAGATGCCAATACAATAGCTTGCCAAAAAGAACTCTGAAACAATGAAAACTACCACTGTCCCAGATTTTACAAAACGAAGTAACCATACACCCCATATGAGACTAGCTTGTGGCTGTGTTCTGGTTAAGGTGCTGCAGGTCTGTCAGCTTGTTCTCGCTGGAAACACACTGCAGGTCAGCCCTCTGGGTGACTACCGTGCTCCCAAGCATTTTGGCCAGACCCTGCACTTGCTTACCAGCTGCACACATGTGGCTATCCCCATTCTCTTCAATGGAATGACTCATCAGGAAATGCTCACAAGCAAGAGTAAAGTCCTGGGCTGCATTTGGACTGAATGACACACGTTTTAAGAAGCATGGAGAGGTGAAGACCCTATTAAGAAATCACGTGCATTCTTTTTCGAGTACTGTCCCACACAAAACACGTTTTTGCTGAATGTGTTTGAATCAGGAGGAAATGATATTTGATGGTAAAAATCACAAAGGATCAGCTATGTTTAATGAGCTTTAACACACGTGCAAGTCCAACAATGACTGAAACAATTACTTCTTGATGGATAACTTTATTGCCCACAGATGGCACTTTAAACCCAGAAGGTCAGATTCTTTGTATACTCTGAAGTTGCAAAGATAAACTGAACATTCTCCTTAACCTCTCATTGTGCAGGTGAAAACAGATTAGTCAACATGTTCAGGATAACTGTAGTGGCTGGAAGGTCACTTAGCCTCAAATTATGAAAAAGATGTTAAAGACCTCCAAGCCTACTAGACTCAAGGCAGTTCCTAATAACTTCAAATGTAGTTTGTTTCTTTGAACTAAGACACAGAGGTAGCTTTTGCGTTTATTTTCCTTAGTCTAAAGTAACAGAAATTCAAGGTTTTTAAAAAGAAAATTTAAAAGCAGAAGCTGGAAAAATTAGAAAAGAGGCAATAATCCAGAACATGGTTCTGATTTTGAGTTCAGCAGATTGATATTTTAAGAGAAACTGAGGTTTAGCTAAAATCAGTGGAAGGTTGGTCATACCTGCGTGGTTACTTGGATGTCTGTAAAACTGAACTCACACGCCATACTGGAAAAATATATTCAGATTCAGTTATTTTTATCTTTTTTTTGTTTAATTACTCGTAGTCTATGTGTTTGATTAGCAAATAATTTAGATTTCTGTTTTCTTCATTCAGGAAGAATATTGTGCTTTTTTTTTTTTTGCAAGGCAGAAAATAATTGAACAAAGTTTATTCTTTTGTTTCTTTGCAAATTACAGATTGTATCCTCTGCTTTCTTAAAAAAAAAATAATTCTTTCCATATTTTTAGGCAGACCAATTTCTGCAGTCTAAATTGATGTCTGCTTGTTAATTAAGCAATCAGATTGACTGACTCTCACATGTATCTAATAAGCCTTCCGAAACAAACAGAACATGCAAAAAAAATCACCCCTTTCCCTGTGGGGGGGAGATTCCTCAGTTATCAGGATTAATTAGTTCTCTTGTTGTCACATGAAAAGAAGCTGCACCCCCCAATGTAGGTCAGTGTGAGGGTAGGTTGCTGATGGTCGCCTAGTGACAGGCATAATGATAAGTGAACATCTCCTGTTGAGCCATGACCCTGCAGAAAAGACAGTGTCAAGCAAAATGCCCAGAGAAGGTACAGCGAAGGCATAATCTGCTTCTAAATATTGACAGTAGGAATTTCCCTGCTATTCTCCTTTCCTTTTCTTTTCTAGTAAACATGTCAAGTTCCATTGCATTTGTACTCTGCATCAGTTTTGTAGCATTTAAAAACGTAACAAAGCTAATGACCCATAAATGGATAGGATGTCCAATTAAGTTATTTTTCTTCAGACTTAGAATCTTTGCGAAGTACTGGTGTAAGTACTGCCTGGTCTACTAGTGAAAGCAACAATATTGGCCAGAAATACAATCTTTTACTTCAGCTTTTTTCAGTAGAAAACTAAATTAATTAATATATAAAAAATCTGATATGCCAAATACACTGTTGCTAGATCTTGAATATTAGTATGATTAAATACTGGAGTTGTGTCTAAAATGTACTCAAAATCAATGGTGAAACTCTGGCTTATATCAATGGGAGCAAAGTTAGACAAACACTAAGCACTCCTTAAGGTCCCACACACAAAATTTACAAATACTTCGGTGTCTTTCAGGTACATGTAATATGTATAAAAGGGCAAAAGCTTCAATCTGTATCCAACATATCTGGCTTTCTTTTTTGCCTACAGGATGGGGGTGAAAAGATTATTTTTTTCTTTTCATTTGATTTTAATAACTCTAAAGCAGCTCTTCTGAGATGCATGCTGCCAGGTTGTCTTGCCTCACGTGCTTAATTTAAGGCAGATCTTGAGATTTTCATGTGGACGTCTCTTCTTACATCAATGTAGAGTTACCAAGAGAAAAGTTTGCAACCTTTGCAGCGTTTTCTTGTCCTTCACCTTTGGCAGACTTAGAAAACATCAGCAGCACACATTCCCAGGCCTGGCCTCCTGGTCCCAGCACGGGTCAGGCGCAGGCATGCTGGTGCTGGCTGGCTGTGCTCCTGGGCTGGGTGCTCCTGGCAGTGGTGAGCAAAGCCCCACACCCAGCCTGGAGTATCTTATCCTCTGACACTAGGATATGAGAGATATATGAAGGAAATGCAAGAATATGGTAATTTCACGGAACTGTCAGATTGCTTGAGAGGGCACTGACAAACCCTCTCGATTGAAGAGCCTGGGTTGCTTGAGCTCTTGTAATATCTTTTCTCAAGGTCTCAGAATTTAGCTTTAGGGACGTTATTTCATAACTGAAAATCAGTATGCTCAAAGACTGCATGCATCTACAAGAGGCTATTAGGAAATACTAAGTAAGATACTTACACAGTAGGAAATACTTACTGACAAATGGAGCACAGCTGGCTCTTCCAGAAAAAAAGTTAAGAACAGATGAAGGCAGTGCCTCCTTGCCTTTTGTACTAAATCCTTGTACTTTCAGCATCTCTCCCCAAAGTGGAGACTTGCCTTCTAGGTCCTTCTCAGACTCAAAGAGTTCACATCCTCGGATACACAAACTATCGGGTAAAAGCTGCTGAATTTGGAGAATCCAGTTGTACAGAGTTGGTACAGTCAGAATTTTGTCATGGATCTCAGCCAGAGTTGAAGCCCAACAGTTCTTTCTACAATCAATGAAAGAGCGGAATTCCCAGCGGTGATTCATAGCAGCCACACAGAGCTCACTTATTTCTGCTGTGTGGTGCACACAGCTGTTTGTATTTGGTTGTGGTAGAGACCTTTTGGAAGGGCTTGAATTAGCTAAACTCAAACTGTATTTGACTGCATTAGGGGAAAACCCGTAGTAACCTTGTTTACGCGATGCTGCTTCTCTCATGTGTTAACAATCAAATGTTAACTGTGGAGTAAAGCGAGCTGGGGTACTGTCTGGTCTTCTCTCACAACACCAAAATCTTCACAGATTGCATTCAAGCCCAGATTTAGACTTAAACTGGCTTTCAATCTTTCAAAATATTTATGTTCCTCACTTCTAGAGAACTTTGCTGTTGGTGTGAGGGCAGTGAGATCAAGGACTGCTTCTTCTCCCAGGCATGCACAAAAGCTTTTGTGGCAACAGCCTCTTGTGGTGCAAAGATGAAACATTACACCTTTCTGTCACCTGTTGGCTTAACGCAAGGGGAAGTCCTGTGGTCCTCTTGTCTTCTGACCATGATGCTTTTCCATGGACTTCCTAAAAGTTGCTTTCAGACAACTTACAGGAAACCTACCTCAATGTTTTTAAGCATCCTAAGCCACCCCGTGTTGTGCTGATGCCCAGGTACCCAGGGTTTCACCCATTGTACCGGAATGGTCTGGCTATGATGGGAGCTTTGTTGGCACGTTTGCAGCAGGGCTGGTCTGGAGGGTGTCTCAAAATTTTTCTTTAATTTTACTGTAGAGCTGTCCAGTAGCCTTTCGA
The DNA here is from genome assembly GCA_013396635.1 of Penelope pileata. NCBI lineage: Eukaryota > Metazoa > Chordata > Aves > Galliformes > Cracidae > Penelope > Penelope pileata. Next base: position 409,544 of record WBMW01002129.1, on the reverse strand, counting down.
TGCTGCTTTACCTAAGGAAGCCTGTAGCTAGTGAGGAACTATAGGTGACAGTGACCTTCAAAGTTAGGAAGGGAAGGCCCTAAATCCCCTTTGCCTCCTCCCAAAACAGTTCCAGCTTTGCAGTGAGACATCTCAGTGAGAGTTTGGCATCTCAGAGATCAATGTCTGGTTGTGGCCAGCCACTCAAGAGGCTGCCATGGCGGCATTTCCTAAGGAAACGCAGCCAACAGTGCTGGAGGACCCACTTCCCTGGTTCATCGTGCAACCACGAGGTCCTGAGCTTTCTTCCCAGTACAGTCAGTAAACAACTTGAGAGCAAAATTGTTGACCAAACCTAGTTTTCATTTCTTCTTTCTTTCCTGAAAGAAAAGAAATTCTCTGAAAGAAAAGTAATTCTCATCGAAAAGGATGGAAGTCCTGAGTCAGCCCAGCAGGATTTTGCCCAGAGGAAAGGAGCGTGTGTGGTGAGGGGGGCACCGCCTTTGCTTTGCCTTCCCCTTCCAGTATAACATCCTAAACGTGAGCGCACTGAGAGCTGGATGATTTGTCATTGTTAATGAGTTTCTTCTTTGTTTTTTTCTAGGATCTAGTTCAGCATCAAAATTAAAAGTTCCTGAGCTGAGCATAAATGGCATACAGCACGTTGTTCAAGCAGGCCAGACTTTAAATCTCACATGCAGGTAATCAGCTGAGCTGGCTTCTGATAATTTGGCTGGGAATTCATACACCTGATACTTTCTTTTTTTCTGTGACTTAAATTAGAAAAAAACGGAACTTTATGCTGTGGGGAAAGGTGGGGAGTGAACTTCAATGGCAATTGTTTAGTAGTTCTTTGTTGTTTCTGTTGTTGTTTTTGGAAAACAAGATAAAAGAGAACCCCAGAAATAGCCTGGTATAATAATTTAAAAAAAAAAAAGCTTGGGAACTGGAGCTGTATCTTTGCAGCCCAACATAATTGTTTCTGCTTCCTTATCTGTATTTGCAGGGGGGAAATGGTTCATTCATGGTCTTTGCCTGACACTCTAAGTAAGGACAGCAAAAGGCTGAAAGTGATTAAGTATGACTGTGGAAGGTATGGGAAGCAGTCCTGCAGCAGTCTGACCCTGAGTAGAACTCAAGCAAGTGACACTGGAAACTATAGCTGCAGATACCCAACAAGTCCAGCAAAAAAGAAGAAGGAATCTACAGTCTACGTATTTATTAATGGTAAGATCATGTTTTTTAATGCTTCTTGGCACTCGTATTTCAATACAGTAAAACGGATTAAAAAATGCATGTCAACTGTGGTTAAATAACAGGGTTTTGAATGATATTTTCGGCCTCACAAAATGTCATAATTTGTGTATAAAATCCGCTTTGTCAGAGCTTCCAAAAACAAGTGCTAGTGTTTTATCAGTTTGGAAAAAATGAAGAAAGAAAAACTAAAGCCAGCCAGTCCCCTGGAGTAACTAGAACTCCGCACAAAAGTACACGAGTGGTGAATTTGTGAGACCACGTCTTAAACTGATGAAAACCATTTATTTGGTGCAATGTCCACGCTAACCTGCCTGTGTAAGATTGTCTATGTAAGATTTCTAGAGAGCTGAAGGATACCAAAGCTGCCATTCTAGATCACTGAATTTTATCACGCTGTTGAATATCAATATTTGCGTGCAAGTCACATTCAGAAAAACTCTTCAGTTTATCTTGCACCAATTATAAAAAATTGAGAATAATTGGATTCAAAATAAATACAGAACTGTGTTCAGCAAACGAGTATTGTGCAATATGTGGGAAATGCTGGAATTAGGTCAGTTAGGCTATAACAAATTTCTTTCTGATCCTATTTTCTTCCAGGATATTAATCAGACATTTCTCAAAACAGTTGAATTCAAAATAAACAATTGCAAAAAAAGAAATTATAAACACTTCAGGTTTTTCATTTAATTTTATATTTTAGTTTTTCTTGATTTTTACAACAAAAATTTAAGAGATTACTGCAAGATATCAGGATTCACAGATTCTGGAAGCCTGCATTAGAGAGAATGTGCAACTGGAACTTTTCCAAATGATGTGTCGTCTGCTTCTAATGAGTTCACATCAGAGTGAATTAACCTTTGTTTTCACTCTGTGACACAAAGAGTGGGACTGGTGCTACGGAAAAGCAGAACGAAGTGGACCTCTCACTACAGTGAAAGAAAATGAGATAGCTCTTCCCATTATTGTGTTGCCTTACTGAGAATTATTGAATAATTCATGCTGTTCATCCAGCTCTGCTTCATCTGGAATACACCAGAGTATTTTCCTCACCCAACCGTTTTCCTGTAATTCACTGGATATCCAATTACAGATGCATCCAAGGAACCATGATGAAAGTAGAAGGTTATTCTTTTAACAATCAACATTTACTGCTGCCTAGGAAAATTTACAATGTTCTTGGATGACTTCTTTGAATTTCACACTATGGGACCTCCTTGAAACTCCCACCTTGGTCCTCATCTTTATCTGAGATCTACGCAGAATCCCCTCCACAAAGCTCATGAGAAGAGCAAGAACAGTTGCGACTCTGGCTGAGAACCTCTCTACTGATCTGCTTTATGATATATTATAAGATTCCTTCACGTTCTTTTGATCTCCTTCCTGTTTGATATACCAGTTTTTCTGGATCCTGAGCTATTACAAACGGAAGACACAGTCGGTCCTCCTAACTCTTCACTGCTTCTTGAGTTGTGAGTGGCTTCCTTGCACCCAAAAAAGAACCTCAATCAGATATGTGAATCGGCTAATCTACCTAAGATATGTGAATTGGCTAATCTACCTAATTGACACGTCAGAAGACAAGTATATAGTTAAAGAAATAGTTTTTGGACAACCCCCAAGCTCCCTCAAAATTTGTTAAAGATAAAGCAGAAAGCCTGAGCGCCATAGTTATGCTGATTTTTAAGGGCAGTTGTTAAACATTGATATTGCCATTGGAATGGGCTTAGACTTAGATTTTTCATTGTACCTTACTTACCAAAAGCCATTAAAATGTGTAAGGGACTACCCTGTATCAAGCTTAAGCATCTACGACATCTTAATTTTTGGAATTTTACAATCCTTTTGATTGAAAGCCGATTTCTTAACACTTAAATGTTGATCGTATCTCCCTAAGTATATATATGAGTTTGGTAATCAGCTGATGACGAGGGAGGCTGCAAGGTAACTTCTCATGTAATGACAGTTGGAAGTGCCACTCTGCCCCAAGGTGAGGAAAGGTATATCAGTCCTCCAAAATTTTACAACTTCAGGAAGAAATGTTGAGCAAATTGAGAAGAAACAAAATTCTGAGTACCAAAACTCACCCTTCCTGGTCAGTGTAGCACTAGCATTGGAAAGAAAATAAGGAATCGCTTAATGTAAGTCAGTGTTTTGGTGAACGTGCACGAAATTCAATTACCTGAGTTGAGAGGGGGTGAAAAGAGGATAGTAAAATGCTCTGTTAAGGCTGCCTTTCTTGAGTTTAGTTTTATTGTAAAGAGATTTGTGGGTGCTTAGGAAATAAACATTTGTAAAAGTCGGGTCCCTCCTAGTTCTGTATTGTTTCCTGTGGCAGGACGTTGTGTCAGTCCATTTCCCATATTAGCTCCATGTGGATCCCCAAGGTGCCTGTTTCCCATGTCTTAGCATGGTGCAGATGAGAACAAATAGTTGCTATTTACAAACACAGGGTCCAAATCAGGAAAGTTGATATTGTTTGTACAGGAAGTCATCACTGATTGTTTTAAAAACATTATTCATTTCCGTAATTAGAATGATACTGAAAATGAACTGGATATTTAAAAAAAAAGAAGAAGAAGAAGAAGAAAGAAAGAAAAGAAACACAGTAAACCCACTAAATCCTTTGGATCAGGAATGAGAGCATGCTATGGCAGAAGATGAGCTTCTATGGACAGAAATAAGACGCAAGATGATGAGAAGGAACCTGCAAATCCCACGTGAACCCAGGATGGCTTAACACATTTCTGAAGCTGTGAAGTACAGTGTTGGGGTGTTCAAGAACCAGCAGACTGGTGACATTTTGCTCAGGAGCTAGTCCTGACACCACCCTGCTTTCAGCTGGAGAGGTCACTACTGAGTTGCACAGTGGCGTGAGTGCCATGGCAACTTTTGACCACACGCAGCTCAGGAACTGAGACATCAAGCGAGGGAAATGAAGCTTCTCAAGAGCTGCGGACTTTGCTCTAAGAAAACCGATGTCCTGAAATCTTCCATGAGCCATGGGAAAAGCCCAGAATGAAGCCACAAGCCTCTGCGCCAATTTCTCCGCTGTCTTGGACTGCTCTGGTCTTTTCATTGCACAACTGCAGTCTGGAAGTTAAATGGAAAGATTTTTAATGAATCTGTATTGTAATGAATCACTGCATACATTGGAGTAAGACACGGGAAATTTTCTACTTATAAAGAGATCATTATGGAATCAAGACAGTTAAGAAACACCAGATTATTGGCAGGCTATTTTGAAACCTACACAGATTTCCTCAGGGATATTGCTAAAGGCTTTTCTTTCTGTCTGCCTTTGTTCTCATAGTTCCAAGACACTCTACTCTAATTGCTGGAGCTCATTCATTTTCTTCTTCAAAATGTCCAATCCTCTTCATTCTCTGCTCTCATCTTTCTTCCTTTGCCTTTGATCACCTGTTCCTATGGTACAACAGAGAAAAGCAAATAAGTTCAATTATGTTAATATAGCAAGTTCAGATTGTTGCAGGAATTTAAACAAACTTTGATTCAAGTTTAAACGTTGTTACTTCCTGCAATTAAGATGGCTTTCAGCTGTTAATATACAGGAACAATGTTTTAGTTCTACTACAGCAGAAAATTCTTCTCTAAGTCAGGTTGTACTTGACTTTAGGTATTAACTCATCACTTAGTCACAATTCTTCCTCTCCCTGTCTCTCCTCACACTCCCACTGTGCATGTCTTCTGACCACATGCTTTTCCTTGCAAAGACATTTACCAGTACTTCAGCTGGGTACCATTTAAAATAGTCTGGTTTAAATCAGACCTCTGTGCTGAGCCAGCTGTCTATTCCCTTTCTGTGCTTAATAGAGAGAAAAAAGTGCCTTCTGGTACATGTTTCTAATTGCTGACGTTACAAAGAATCTGGAGGACAATACTAGATGAGTTATCTTGTTTTGAGAGGATTTCAAGTGAGACAAATCAGAGCTAGGTAGCTAAAGGTACAAGAGCTACGCTTGTACTCACTGATGCCTGGAATGTCAAACATGTCCACTAATTTTGGATATTTGACTTGAGATATGTCCCAAGTTGGACAACCCAAAATGAAGGACTTCAACATTTTTGAATGCTTCAAAATATAAGTCTTCAAAATACCAGAACAGTGGGGTTTTGAGTGCCTTCTCAGACTCTAGAGTTGCATCCTGCCAGTGCTGAGCACGTGCTGCCTCCTCAGGAGGGCCAGTTGTTAACAGCTAGCTGGGTCTGGCTCCAGAACTGACACGGATTTAACATTTAGCTCGAGTAGATTGACTCCTGAAACCCCCAAAGTACCACACTGCAGAGCAGGGAGGGCATCACAAGAGGTCCACAGTCTCTAAGATCAAAATCAAAACAATTCAGATGAAAACTGCAGCAAAAGAAAATATCATGAATGCAGTATATCTTTTTTTCTTCTTCGGGAGTAATGTACCCATAAAACTACCTGCCGAGGCCTGCAAAACTTGTGCCTTTTCTGTCTTTGCTTTTGGCACAATTCTAACATATGAGTAGCACTTTTTGGCTCACACTGTCAGAGTCGATGATATGATAGCATTTCTGTTAGGAAAAGGAAACTAGTTGGAATTAAATTACACCATAACTGTATCAAGTATGTGGACACATTTTTATTGTCTAATGATGTTCCTGTTACAAAACTGAGCTCTCTGGGACTCACTGGTCTAAATTACCAATAATTGCTATACTCCTGAGTAGTGTTGTGTCTACATGGACCCCGCATCGTGCTTTACTGTGTTGAGCAGAGGATGTGTGGAAGCCTTGGCAGCATCAGAGGCTGCACGCTCAGCTCTCTGAGGTCCTGCTTCCTCAATAAGCCTTACAGCTGCCAATGGAATAGAAATACATTTCCAAGAGGATCCACCGTGAGGGAGGGACAGACCTGAAAAAATGTCTAATGACAATTGGCCTTTCTAGAGTAAACTTTCTGAACATAGTAATTACTGCAGTGTGAATTTCCTTGTTAAAGTGGATAAGAGTATGTTTTCTTAAGAATTGCTACCACTTTTTAAGTGTATTATGAACCTGCATCCATGACAGCGTAGTGTAACTAGCCTCAAAGGAAAACAAACCCTGCCTAGAAATCATCATACAATTATGTGTACAATTATGCTAGCAATGCTTTTGAATGTCTGAATGTGCTCCAGATATAAGGTGTTCCCTTCCTTTTTCTCCTTGACTTCTGTGTTTATTAACTCATAGCTTGTGACCCCCTTTCTTCAAGTTTTAGAAATCATTGCCATTCAAATATTATTATTTTATAGGTTAAGGGGAAGCAAGAGTGAAAAAACTCTTGTTACAGAAATGCATTGTTCTTCCACACATACAATACGGGCTTTTTTCCTTAAGAAACATAGATACCTACCTGTGAGCAGGTTGAATAGAAGCCTTTCCCAGGACATGATTAATCTCAGCCTAAAACAGACGTCTGAAACAAGTCACATGAGTCCCATGCTGGAACACCCCCTGCTCTCCAGTGATAGCACAAATGATTTGGCCACACAGCTCAGAGAGAGGTATCTCTATTTCAGATGTGTAATAGAGGTGATATCCACTCTTAGTGTGCAAAGCTCTCCTTAAATTACTTTGAACAATGCTATTGATGCAACTAGGATAAAAACAGTCAGAGTGAACCCCTGGAAAGGGCAGGAGAACTTGGCAATTGGACCGTTAACTTTAGTGAAATTCACGCATCTGTACTTTCGTGCATGTGTGTGGGGGAAAAAGCTGCTATGTGAATGTGAGAAGACTGTTTTGAACCTTTTGGCCTGAGAAAAGTTGTTAATGATGAGCTAGGTATAAGTATGCATTTTGGAAGACCAAGCTTTCAGAGATTCAAGGAGCTCAGACTTTCCTGCAGAGACTTCTCTTCTTGCTAATGTGTAAGTGCTCTGACTTACATAGCTCAGATTATTAAAAACAAAATAAAGCCAGGCACAGTAGCTAAAGCATGTGGAAATAAAGAACCTTCCCATCTTTTCTGAATCTGACATTTCAGTGCTGGTTAATTTGGTTGTTTGTGCAAATCCCAGAAATAGCCTAGGCAGGTTACTGATACCAGACACAGCATTGCTTGTATTAAGCCTCTTAAGTTTGTATTTGGCTGCCAACCAGCTTCATAAAAAGCTGCTATTTATGTTCTTTAACAATGTAGCCAGTGACCTTCAGGTTTTGTGATTTCACAACCATTCTTTATGGTTTCGTGTTGATTGTAAGAGAAAGACATTGTAAGGAACACAGTCAAACCAGCACACAGTCGTTAGTTCCAGGTGCAATTAGAAACATTTTGAAGTGCCTTTTAAAGGAAAATGTAGCATATGCAAACATCTTGGCTATCCATAGTTCCCCTTGCTATCCTTGCAAGCATCTCTGAAGCAAAACAAAACCTCAAAAATCAAGATCAGCTCACTTAGCTCTTGTATCCCAAATCCCGATGGAGCCGAATGTGGAACTCAGATCTGGTCATCAAGATGGGTCAATCCATGGTGTTCCTTTTTTGTCTAGAACTTCCAGCACCCCAAGTGTGTGAAGCTGGCTCGGAAGACCACTGGCAGGAGGTTAGGTCATCCCAGACATGCTCCCAGCTAGCTGCCAAGGAAGGCTGGCATTTGCGTCCCAGCAGGAAGGAATTGGAAGGAAGTGTAGCAGCAGCCACTGGCACTAGTTAGGGCTGTGATGAGAGGGGAAAAAAGAAAAAGAAGCAAGGTGTGCTATTGTTTGAGTGAGAGAAGAACTCTGTGTCGTTGGTGTACCCTGTCCTGGTGCTGTGAATTCAGCTCTGCCTGCTCCAGGCTGAGACCTGGTCTTGGTCTTAAAGCACTGAGTATCCCCTAATGGCCGTTAAGACGGAAGGAGAATAAAATCAAAGGGAATCAGGAAAAGCCTCCACACTCATTATGAAAACAAAACTCTGCTAGGAAACATGATGCGTATTCCTTTTAATCAAAAGCAGGAAGGCATTTGGAGCACTTGGGGCCATCGATTGCCCTCCGGCCCATGGCGGAAGTCCTGGTGATGTCAATGGGAGCTCTGCACGCGAATCGTGGGGGCACGGAGTCGGCTCCCGATGTCCCTGCGCCTTGGCATGCTGCTGCAGGAACACACTGAGGAAGGCAGTCACTGGGCTGTGAAGCTTACCTAGAGGAGCCATGGCATTTTGTTGACTTTTATGCAGCACTTCGTTGACTTCTCCAGATGTGAACATGCATTGCCATTGAAAAAGGAAAAAAAGCCCTAAATGTGGTGTTTTGTGCTCGTTTCCTGTCCCTGCTGTCAGGAACCCTGCGAGGTCTGAACTGCGCAGCCCCCATGGCCTCGCTGTTGGCATCAGTCAGTGGTGACACTGTGTCTGCAGGCAGCACCGCTAATCTCCAGAGCAGCTCTTCCTCACGCTTGGAATGATCTGGAGATTATCATACAGGAAGGTACTTTGCAGAGCTTGCTGGTTTGGGGCTGGAGCTCTTAATTTTGTGACAAAGATGAACAAGTCCCCAGGGAGCCGTAAATCCATTTGTCTGTTGATGATAAGGGACAGGTGACCCCTTCCATGGCTACGGCCCCTGAAAAACAAAAAAAGTTCTTTTCGCCGTGCTACAAACAGGTTCATTCTTGGTCTTTCCTTGAAACACATTGCAAAGGAAACGTTAGCCTAACAAGTCCTTAGAGTATTTTTTATTACATACGCATCCTCTATTACTCGTAAGTTCCTTTTGCGATTTCAGTGGACGTTTAACACCTATTAAATAAAACATTGTGATAGTCTAATTTCAGAAAATTTGTGCAACAAATTCGTTAAACCTCTTCGGGAAAACATTTTTGGTACCGTGCGGCACACTTCAGATGCTTGACCTTAGGATTCTCCCTAGTATAAATTAGGGTAGAATTTGCTTCTCTTCCTGCTACGTCTCAAACAAAAATGTTTTTGCATATAATGCGAAAAGAAAATCTGATGGGCAGAACAGTATTATGACACCAGGAAATGCAGATCCTACTTTTGAAGAAGAAGCGAAGGCAATGTATTTAAAGAACTACTGGAGTGAACACAGGTCAATGTGCAGAACGCTGGGACCAGAATATTTTTGTAAAGCATTACAGTTTAAGGTTTTGTTAAGTGTCAATTCTTGCTAGCTTTACTCATTTCTTTTCCAAGAAAGATTTCCATTGTTATTTGTATGATTTTTGACTGAGTGAAAATAATAGGATTTGCCTGAAAAAACATTGGAGCTGCAGATAAGCATGTAGCTAAGATCTAAGTGTTTCACTTTTTCAAGAGTTAAAAGCCAAACCTTATGTGAATTTGAAGGTAGTCTATCGGCGCTGTGAGTCAAACCAAACCTTCACATCTCAACACCTGCAAAGAAGATTTGGAGGCAGAGCCAGTGGCTTGAGCCCCTCTTTGTTAACTGGTTCAAACAATAGCAGCAGCAATGTTCCCTGTTCCCAGCACAAGCTATTTATGTCAATGCCCTTTGTTAAAGGGATTGTTCAAGGGACGGTAAATTATTCTGCCAAGTTTTCGTTACTGAGCCGAATGAAATGAATGTTTTCCTGGCATTTTCCTGGTCACTTACAAAAGATACATACAGGTATTGTGATAGTGGGAAGGAGAAGAATAGTTAACTCTTGCTAGTCCATATTCTGAGAGTATGTGGTTGAAAATATGGATGAAAAATTGCAATAAAGTCTTCCTAGCAGAGTCAGCGTGTTGTTTTTGGTGTGGTTTGCCCCCTCCCCATCGATTTCCTTGTTGACAGAATGAATGTGTCTTGTGTAAAGGTTTCCTGATCAGTGAATTTCAGCCCATGTCTCATAACTACTTCTCCTGAAATGCCCTGAAAAAAGAAATACATCTTCCAGCAGTAGATATGATGCTGCAAAGAGAAAAATGCACCCAAACTCCTGAGCATTTTAAAGGAGATATCAAAGTACATCTGTTGACATTGAGCGATGAACGAATTTTCAAACATGCAGTAACATTTTACTGAAGTTGTTCAGATAAAAGTAAGAAGAAGAGTAATTTGAGGATGTTTCATTATAAACAGGTTTGATCGACTCTTTTCAGGCTGTATGACTGTTAAAACTTCCATATACTCTCTGAAGTTATCATATATTAACCTTTTCTTCTTCTTCTCACGCAGATACAAGCAATCCATTTGTAGAGATGCACAGTGATATACCTAAAATAATACCCATGACTGTGGGAAAAGAATTGATCATTCCTTGCAGAGTCACAGCACCGAACATTGCTGTCACCTTAAAAAAGGTACTGCAATCTGAGCATATTCTGAAGGTGTTATTGCTGATACGGATGCTGCATTTTGCTGTTGTTGTTGTTTGCAGTTATTGTGGTGAGTTTGAACTATGTCAACCGTTTAGTGTTTTTTAAATAGGTTTCTGGATGTCAATGCGTTTAGGAATACTATAACTCTGGAAGCTTGTTCTCCTATCTCAAAAAAGAGCTTCATCAAATCTCGTACGTTGGATGGGAATTTTCTAAACTTTAGCTTTTCATATCATTTTATTCAAGTTTCATTGTTATTAAAGTTTGACTTCTCAAGAGAAAGGTTTCTTAAGCCCAGGAGAGAATTTCTGGTTAGGAGAAGAGATTTCTTCCCTCCTCTTCCCCTGCCCTACCTCCTCTTTCCTCTTCTCCTGTCCCTTGGAACAGCCTGGAGGTGTGCTGGATCTGCATAAGGTATGATTTGTGATTTCTTCAAGCTTTGCCTGTCCCCAGTAACTTTGCTTCTTACTTTCCTTTACAAATGCACTTACTTAAAAAATCTGAACATTTTTCATGTTTTAGGGAAACAATTTATTTCCTAAGTTGCTTGAGAGTTTTATGCATGTATGTAGTACAGTGTCTGGAACCAGCACAGAGAATGGTGCTGCTTTTTTACAGTTCCTTTGTTTGGCTTGAAAATTACTCAGAGGTGCCAGTGATGTTTTGTCTCTTTAAAAAAAAAAAAAAAAAAAAAAAAAAACACCGTTCTATACATAATGGCATGAATGTTCAGCACTGTTATAAGGAAGAGTTGATTTTATTTTTATTTTTTTTGTAGGATAGCATTCAGTTGCTGAACAATACCACTGTGCAATGCTTATCTAGATCAATACAATTCTTTGAATCTTCTTTGACTGTAGATATTTACAGCATTCAGGGATTTGGCCCTGTGTTTGAACTTGACATGGAGATTCAGAAATTTTACCCAACCCTACTCTCCTGACATTGATATTGATTTTATCTCAGTTCCTAGCTGCTAAATCACATGAAAGCAAGCTAAACACAAACAAAAAGTAAGACCCAAGTAATGTGACTGCATGTGTATATGCACACACACACGGTTCTCTAGCAAGAACTGTATTGGAGATGGATGATGCACAGAACTCTGTGGCTATAGAATCAAAAGTAAATCTGGTTTGGCTTTCTGTAGGGGGCACGATGTCAAGAGAGGACGTATCTGGGCATTGTGGTGTTGCATCTGAAATCTCAGTATATTAGGTTGCTAGCTGAGAAAATCCTGTCTGAGTTCTCATGAACCAATGCAAAAAGCAAATCTTTCTCCTTATTTGGAGGAGGTTGAGGCATATCTACTCTCTTTTCTCACTTTGGCTTGCCTTTAGCTCAGGGTTGTGGTGTATGATGCATCTTTACACCATCAAAACCAGATGTAACACTCTGGGAAGGAGAAGGAGGAGGTGGAGCCAAGTCTTGAAATGGTTGATTGGTTGCTTACATGTTTTGCATTCCAGGAAAAAGAAATGTGTTCCCTAATTCATCCCAGAATTTCCTGAAGTATGTAAGCTACAATGCGTTACATCATATCTTACTTTATTTATCATCTGTGACATCCATGTATGAAGATTCCAGCAAGTTTTTGCTCACATAACAATTAAGAGATGTGCTAAATGCATTTCCCAGCTGCAGGCATACTGCTTCTGGAGAGCTGTTTTTTCCATTTAGCGATAAAGGAAGAAATCAGTGTCCCCATAATGCTATCCCCTGGAGCTGGAAAGAAAATCCCAGCATTAGAGTCATGAAATTTTGTATTCTATATTGTCAGGGAGTCAAAATATGGAATATTTTTTGTAGTCTTTCTCTTCTGAAAAGACTCGTGAGGAAACTCGCATGAGCAGTGCCTCCGGCGTTTTGTTCCTGTGCAGTGCTACTTCTTAGCAGTAGCAGACAGTGTGGGAAAGGTTTATTATCCATTTCCAACACTACAAATGATTTTATTACTAAAACTACATCTTTATATCGCTCAAGCCTTTTGAGATACTGCATTATTCTAATTTCCAGGCTGTACAAAATGCGTTGTATAGCACGGCAATCATATGCAACATAGGAGTCTTAGAAATGAGGAAGGAAATGAGAATGGAGCTTTTCATTCCTATTTCAAAACCAACCTTCGGGTTCTTTTGAAATCTATATCTGCAACAGCTGGTGGCCCTTTCTCTTCCTCACTATATGATGAAACGGTGACATCAATTGATAGTTTTGATCTTATAATAGAGAGATATCCACAGCCTCTGAAAGCATCATCCCTATCAATACAGTTCTAGCAACCACATTCAAAATTCCTAAAATAAGATAAAACTTATTGCAACTAAGGTATGCACTTCTCTTGCTTTTTCATTTGGACTTGTCTCATTAAATGGAGAAAACATCTCCCTTTGGTAGGATGGTTTGATCCTTCTGTTTACTCTGCTTTTGGATTCTCTGTCATGAAGTCAGCAATGCCATTTACAGGGGCAGAGCTAAATAAGTTTTGGTATAAAACAGAAGGAATAAAAAGAAGAAAAAAAATTACCCCAAAGATACTGGGAGCTACACATCTGGGCAGTCTGATTCTTAATAATGTCACCTCATCCTTCCCAAACTGCTGGAAGGAGGAAACATGAAAGAAAAGACAAGCATTCAGCACTCAAATGTACATTTTTGATTTACTTTCAGCAGGCTCTCTCCAACACAATTTGCCTTTGCAGACATGGGCATCCATACCTTGACTATGTACAACTGACTGTAAGAATATCTGCAAAACCTGGTGGTAGCACTGTGTTAGTGCCACTTAGTACCAAAAACTTTCAGTGGCTAGTGCCAAGCAAAGAAGGAGGCACAGCCTGTGCCAAAATTCACTGAAGTCTATTTTGAAATAAAGAAGGCAAAAGGCCAAGACTGCGCTGGGATCTGCAGCACAGTGGCTCATACAGTTAAGTATGTAGACAGTAAATTCCACACTTACTGCAGCCATCACTACAAATGGCTTCTTCGAACGCCTCTGACTATCTGCTGATACCCACCTGTAACTTATTATTTCAGTTGGGTTTATTCTCTGCTGCTTCAGTGGAACTCATGCTGTTCCAGCAGTGTTGATCCATGGATCTCCTGCTTCTGTCTGTGGTGACTGGGTGGCCAAGCTCTTTGACATGGCCCTGAGCTGCTGTGCACTGCTTTGGCAGGGAGGTTAACCAGGTGGCCTCCAGGGTCCCTTCCAACCTCAGTTACACTGTGGCTTTGGGATCTTCTGTCCTGTACCATCCATGCCGTAATCACTGCAGTGCTGATGCCGTGTCTCTGGGTGGTGGCCTGCAAGCTGGCATTTCTGCTTAGAGTAGAATCCAGCCCTAAACGATTCTCTGAGAGTGGTAAACGGGTCACCTGAACAAGAGGAGACAGAGGAGAGCTGGGTAAGAAGCAGAAGCATCAATTAACTAATTAATATGGAGCTGAATCATTCCCTAGAAAACATCAATCTGGAGAGATTCTGACTCTGACTTGATTCTCTGTTGGTGTATGTGAAAACCTGTAGAAGAGTGTGCTCAAACTGTTTGTCTTCCACTGAAGCTCTTGAAGGCATAATTATGAACTACTTAAACCAAAGCTTGAATATTTGTTTTGGAGACAGGAATGGCATAAGGGCTCTTAGAGTCCAAGATATTGTTGAATGGTAGCCAACAGGCTATAATGTAACGGGCTTTGCTTGTGTGTGTGTAACACACACTTCCCCTGTGATTTGCATGCTTATTATAGCATCTTATCAGCTGTTGTAAAGATAAGGAATTCTACCACAGCACTTTTGTGCTCTCTGTAATTATTGCTCATTTGATTCATCGTGTGTTTCTGTTGGAGGAAATGGCATGAGATGAGTGGAGGTGATCCCAGGGGCAGCTTGCGGCATGCTGCACGGGCAGCACAGAGGGTGCCATGTTTTGGGGAAGCTGTGCCATGCAGGAAGGTGCCAGGAAGCTGGCAGCCACCCGTGCTGGCTTTGGTTGGAGGAAGAGGGCTGGCCAGCACACGAGTCCTCTGCTCAAATAAAGGGGAAGGAGAGGAGAGGGATGGTGTGAGGCTGGGAGCATGGAGAGAGGTGATGGGCTGCAAGACGCTTAGCTGACCCAGGGATCAAAATGAACAGAAGTGCTCTTTGCTTTGGGCACCATTTCATTCAAGCTCTGCTATATGCTGTCTTAAAAAAATAAATGTTATTTTCACCATAAAAATGAGCTTTTAAAAGTAGATTCACAGCTAGGCTTTGTACTGATACCTGATCTCTGTGTTATACAATCAGTGGCATTTATTCCATCAAAAAGGCTTTGTAATGGCTAAAGAGCATTGATGTGAAAACAAGAGGTGTTGTCTGAGCCTCATGCTTTGTCTTTCCAAAAATTTCATATGTCTTGTTAAAATGAGGCTTAAAAATCAAAGGATGCTAATGTAAAATATCGCTTACTTTGCCAACAAAGTGGACACTTGATCCCACACAGCAATATTTTAGTCTGTATCAGACTTCAGTCTGTGTGTTTATAAAACATCTGATGGCTTTACATCGACTACTTGTTGGGTCCTAAACTTCTAAGGGACTTGGAAGCCACTTTTTTTTTGGAATGTGCTGAATACTTTTCTTCTGGAAATGTGATGTATTCAGTGTTTCAAGGTGTCCTTTCAAAATCTCTAGTCAATATGACTTTCCTCATTGAGTATGGTCTGTAGTTCTCATGCCCAAGAAAGCTTTGCAGGTTTAAAATTTGAGCTTTATATTGTATGTAATGATTTAAAGGGATGTGAGCTCTGTGATCTATCAGCTTTTGAACAAGCATCCATGTCTCCTTCACTTTTTTTTTTCACCTTTTTTTTTTTTTTTAACAGTCCTTTAGGCAGTATAAACCTTAGAAGCATCAGATTGAATCCTGGCAGGAATTTGTTAAAGTCACAAAATGACAGCTAATCAAGTCCATTTGTCACCCCCATTGACAAAAATGTGTATTTATGTCTCTCTTGCAACACCAGGACACTTAACTGCAAAGGTGCTCCAAGAGGAGCACTTTAGCTGCCAACTGGAAGCCAACAGAACGGCAGCCCAAGCAATGAGGCTGACGATAGTGTCAATCTATTGTGTCATAAATTACATCCTATTATAAATAATGAAATCCTGGAAACAAATAAAACCTTCACATTCTTCACTCAGATTTTTCCTCTGTTTTGTGAGGAAAATGTGACTTGAAAAATCTGCATATTTAAATGTCATCCCTTCTACTTTGATTGACATTTTTTTTAAGCCTTTTTTCTTCCCACTCCTTTTTTTTAAAGCTGTTTTGATTAGAGAGTGGCATGAGGATAAGTTTTTTTATGATGTGTGCTTGCCGATTTTAGATTCCCAGAGAAACCCTCATTCCTGATGGCAAAACGATAATCTGGGACAGCATGAAAGGCTTCAGAGTACCTGAGGCAACCTACAGATTCATCGGGCTCCTGAGCTGTGAGACAACCAGCGGCGGGCACACGTACAGCACGAAGTACCTAACTCACCGGGAGAGTAAGTAGCCTTCTCCACCCCTCCTCTTTTGGAAAGCACTCCGCCCTGGTGATATTACTGAATTGTCCTCCTCTTCATGATGCACAGCCAACACAATCTTTAACGTTCAGTTGAGCACCCCACGCCTTGTCAAGCTGCTGAAGGGAGACAGCCTGGCAATCAACTGCACCGTCACTGCAGCCTGGAACACCCGCGTGCAGATGACGTGGACTTATCCCGGAGAGGTGAGTGCTGGGGCTGGAAGGAAGAGACGGGGGGTTCCCATAGATCTCACATCCCGGGAGGAATTCTGCCTCAAAATGCTTGCCATGGTTCGCATTCCATCCGCGTGACCCTTGCTGACATGGCTTTTCAGATTTTTTTTTTCTTTTTTCTTTCTGGTGGTTAATTGAATAAGTAAACATGTTTACACAATGTACTCCGCTATATTGCATAATCACGAGCGAGCACTAGAATTCTTTCATCCCTGGGAGCTTCTTTTCGACGTGGGGAAATGGTAGAAATTTATTGCCCAGTCCCAGGCAGACTCTCCTGTCACCAAAAGTTTTCACCGAGGCTGTCTTTCTTAACACATTCATTTAGAAGACTGGCAGACAGTCAGGCACCCGACTCTAGCATGTTTAGAAAAGATATTTTGATTTAGCTAGCCAAAATCTCATTTGTTAAGTGTCACATGAACAATCCGCTTGTTTTGACAACTACAGGAATGATCTTGAATGTGCGTCTCCTCCCCCCACATTGGGAGCATCCTCGTAAATATTTGTCACTTACAGAATAACTGCCAGGGAGTCCGTGTAAAGCTGATAAGAAATTAGACATTAGTTTAAAGTTTACAACTCCCATTCCTTTCATGTCAGTTTGATTTATGCTGGTGATTCAAGTCAAGATCATTTATTATGTCACTCATTGTGCCTAATCACAAGCTGAAATTATGATTACATTATATAGGGAAGATTAATGCAATCATTCCTTGCGTACTGTAGTCATTTTCTTTGGCATTTTTTCACCACAGAAGTAAACAACTTAGCAATAAGAAATGCTCCAAATATATTACGTTTGATCACTGCTGTCTTACTAAGCTCTAGCCGAGCATCACACTTGTGAAATTCTGCTTGGGTTTTATTTGGATGGTAACTGAAGGGTGCTCGGTGTTTATAAGACCACAACAATGTCCTGGGTTAAATAAACTTTGAGGCCAAAGGCTGAGGGGGAGTTGCAGGAAATAACTCCTCAGACTCGCATTATCTTCAGTTCCACCCTGTTACTCCTTTGCCAAATCTAGTCACTTTTCCATCTATAGCATTTCAAGATTTCTCCCCTTCTTGTGTTAATGCCCTCACCTTCTATGTTTTGCTGTCTGTGGACAGCGAAGCTGGGCACCAAACTATGCGTTGCCCTTCATGTGCTGGCTCCGAGGTTTTTATGAGCAATGCTGGATCAGGAGCAGTGGGGAGCTGGGCACGCTGCTATGGCAGACCATGCAGAAGGGGTGGTCTTCATCTGGAAAGAACCAGTTTGGATTCTACCACAACTTGAACAGAAATATGAATGAATTGCCAGATAAAGTTACTTCTCATTTTCATTGTTGGCTCCCTGGAAATTTTAGGCACCTTTTCAGGTTTATCCCATGCAAAGGGATCTGGATAAATGGTTTTTTGAAGTTTGGTAGCAGAACAATAAAACGGAAATGATAATATTCATGCAAATAAACTCTTTACTGTCCACTTTTGCTTTTCTAGGCAAGGAAGAGAGGTTCAGTAACACAGCGCATTGACCAGAGGAATAGAGAAGCCAATGTTTTTTACAGCATTCTTGTTGTTGACAAGGTTCGTGATACTGATAAAGGCCAGTATGCCTGCCACGTGAAGAGTGGACCCTCAATCAAGTCAGTTAACACAACAGTCATAGTTTATGGTAAGAAATACTTTGGATTTGTAGAATACTGATGTTCTGTCACACAATAGCTTTATATCTTGACATACAGTGGAAAAGAATTTCTAGCATGGTCATCATGGCTAGAAAAAGGAGGGAGACCAGCAGCAATACATGCCTTTTGTTCAGTGATTGTTCTGTCTTGTTGGCTGTAGACACATTAATGTTCAGTTTGATCACTCTTGCCTACTAGGTCATTTTCTCAGTATTTCTGACAGTCTCAGTTCCTCTTCTATGGTACTTATTGATCCCTATGAAATATGAAGAAGAAATAGATACGCTAGCTCTATGTGGAGAAGATAGCTGCTTGCTAAAACATTCACAAAACTGAGACAAGCACAAGATACTGCAACTCATTAATGTGGTTTTATAGTGAGAGACTTGAATGAGTACTCTGTGGTCTGCCTGGGCTTCCTGTGACATCTGGAAATTCCTGGTGTTGTTTCAAGCTTGTGTGAACTTTTGTTCACTAGGACTCTATGAGAAGTTACCTTCTTTGTGGCATCCTGGTACAAATAAGATTATGCAGGGTCTTTGGAGCATCATTAGTATTAATGGCCAGTTGGTGGCTCCTTGATGACAGAAAACTCATGGTCAGAATATTGATTTGCTTCATGGTTTAGGCAGTCTACGTTTTCTCTCTCATCTGAAATTGTGGTCTAAGCACCAGATGGTGATATTCTCAGAGAGCATTTCTGTACATTTTCTCTATTTAACCCTTGGACTAAGACATTGGATGAATCATGTTATCTACTGTTTATCATCTTGTATAAAAAAGCCTGAAGCTACCAAAAACTGAGTTTTAGGTTAAAATTAGTTAGAGAAGCTGGAACTGCTGAAGCTAGCCTGAAAGCTCTTATTCGCATAAGCGGCCTCATCTATGGGATACTCATGCTGGAAAGAGCCTATGTGAATAAGGGTTTGCAGAATGAGGGTTGTATCTCTAAGTATAACCTGACTTGTGTAATTAAACTACTGAGCTGTCTAGCACGCATTCTTTTCAATGTAGGTGGCAAATATTACTAAATATTGCAATTATTTAACAGAGATGCAATATCCATATCCAATCTATACTGTGAGTAAACATTGCGCTGTAGATATTGTCAATGGACACTCAAACATTTTTTTCATATTTTAAATGTTTCATTTTGTTTTTTTGCATTTTGGGGAAAAAAAAAAGAAGATTTTCCAATATATTCTATAAACATTATGTTTTTTTGCCTCTGATGAAATCCGCAGATTTGTCAGAGAATTTGAAATATGGAGCAGTACAACTGGAAAAGAATGAATTCCAGCAGGTTGAGATTGTTCCAATGAAGTGATAAAGATGTGTTTGTTTGATGAAACAGCTGTTTACCAATGATAGAGAAAGTTTCTGTCCTTTCTTTTGCTATTTCTCTGAAGATCACTTAAATTCTCTCCAGCCAAATATTTTCTTTTGGAACATCCATTGATTCTCAACCTTAAAGGGAGGAGGGGTCATCTGCTCATCTAGTTCATCTTTCCATACACCATGAACCTTCTTTTTCTTGTGCCCTTTTTTTTTTTTTTTTGACTGAAGCAGCATATGAATTTGGCTAGAGTGGATGTTCTCTAGGTATACGCATGGCCTGGGAACTGTATCTCAGTTTCTTGTGTATTTGTGGTGCTTTTCTCTTCAGGAGGTCAGGATTTATTCTTGTTGCCATATGGGAACAACAAAATTAATGAAGATAATTTTTATTTGGATTCCTGCTCTTTTTTAGAGCAGTGACTCTTTTTGCAGGCTGAAAATCACCAACATGAATGCACTCTTTCTTTTATTTCTTTAAGATAAAAGGTTCATTAATTTGAAACGTCGAAGAAAAACTGTGCTGGAGGCTGTGGCAGGAAGAAAATCCTATCGTTTGCCAATGAAAGTGAAGGCATTTCCTTCTCCAGAGGTTACATGGTAGGACAACAGTTACTTCCAACATACACACACTGACCTCTTCTTAAATGAAAAATAATATGTTGGTAAAATATTCAAATAAAACCCTTTTAAATGGGGACAGTACAATTGTAGAGTTGTATTGGACTTTTTGGGGTCTTCCTGAGTTTTAATAATTTAGAAGAACATTATCTCCATTTTAGAAGCACAAAATAGGATGCCTGGAAGGTTTGGATTTCTGATCCTCCGATATGTTAAAGATGTCTCCTATTGAAATCAATGGACACTCTACAGCTAAATTTCACTACCAGTCTTGACTGAATTGATGCATCCAACTTCATGCAGAACTGAATTTGTCTTTTAGATTGAACAGGAAAAGTCTTTATTAAAATAAGGGACTGAGTTGATTCATGCAGCCATGCAGTATGAGAAGAGCAATGGAAGGTGGCCTTCTTACACGGCAATCTGCCTGTTTAAGTCTACTTTAGTGACCAGAGCTTTCACTTTGGCTCAAGTATACCAAGCTAAGGAATCTTTTAAACAGTTTTTTGTCTTAGCTCAACCACCTTTCTGTAAAACAATGTTATCTATTCATAATCTCAAGGTGCTGGGTTTTGCTGTTGTTGTTTTGTTTAAATCATTTTAAATAGCAATAGCTCTGGCTCAATTCACTGGACTTTAACAAAGAGTCTATGACAAGAATGATTAAGAAAACAAACCACACATACATGAACAGTGAGAGTTCATGCTACTCACAGCCAGAAATTATTTTTGTTCCAAACATTTTGTTTTATTCTACAATCCCCTCTGCATTTGCAGCTCCACATGGAAAATTAAGGGATGAAAGGTGAAGCTGATACTAGCCTAGCCATTCATGTGGGATTTTCTGTTTCTTTAATGGTTGGGCTTGTTGACGACATATTTAGATCTAAAACTTCTAAAATACAAAAATAATAATCTATTTAAACAGAAGAATATTAACTTATTTAGTACTGTGAAGTTGGTCTGACCCTGGAAAAAGTTACCCAGAGAGACTGTGGATTCTCCATCCCATGAGATGTTTAAAGTCCGATTGGACACAGTCCTGGGCAACTCACATCACCACATAAATCTTCACATGACAACCTACAAAAATGTGCTTTATGCCATATTTTAAACTTTGAAAAAAATGGTCTGCTTATTCAGGAATCTGTGTGTGAGCAACACTTCGTACTTTCTGTGTTGATTTTCTGTTATCTTTAAAAACATTCACTTTGATAGCAGGATATCTGATTCTTAAGTGCTTATCTAATCTACTTGCTCTTCCTCTTCCTAAAATCACAGCTGTGCTTGGGCTACAGTAATACTTTGTCCTGGGGTGTATACTGAAGTCATATGAAATGGTCAGTGCTGCGTGTTGCAACCTTTATTTGTGTGAATGACTTGTAGCCAAAATAATTGTCTTCTAGACAACACGGCGCAAGCCAGGGAAGTTGGGAACTTAAGAGACAGAGTTGCAATTTTCTGTAACTTTCAAATATGATAGAGCCCTGTTGGATCCTTATCAATTTTAATGTATAGAATGGTGTTCTTCAAAGTGCTGTATAAATATCAGCAAGGTGCTAGGGAAGGATAATCCTCTGGCAAACAGAATATTAGGTTGTAAATTCAGCCCTTGCCCAAAAATTAAGAAATGTTGTGAAATGAAGAAGCATAGGCTGTTCAAGCAGCTCTATTTTTCAATTATTTTATTTCTGGATTTCTTTTAAACAGGTTAAAAGATGGGCTACCTGCTGCTGAAAAGTGTGCCCGGTACATGGTTAAAGACTATTCATTAATCATCAAGGATGTTGCTGAGGAAGATGCTGGAAACTACACTATAATATTGAGTTTACGACAGTGGAACTTGTCTAAGAATCTTACACTCACTCTTAAAGTAAATGGTAAGTTTGCAGCATGTTCCCACACTTCTCCTGAGCACGAACACTAAACTTCCATTGGACAGTTGGTCTTGCATGGCCCAGGTCATTGTGGACTTTCTTACCAACTTTCATGCTCATGAATCCAAGCCCAAGGTGTGGAGTGATGGACCCTACCTGAAATCATCAGATGGACGCTGGTTTTCATTGGAAGGGTTTCTGTCTTCCATGATCATGTACTTGTTCCTGATTACTTAAATGTGTTAGTAACTGCTGATCCGACTCAGCTTAGTCTTCCTGGCTTTTTTTTCTTCTCCTGGGGATTTTTTTTATTACTCACTCTGCAGGAATGTAGCGTTTTCATGACCATGTAATACATTGGACATGGGCTGCTTTTAATCGCTTTCCAATTTTTACCCCTTACAGTGAAACCCCAGATATATGAAAATGCTGTCTCATCATTTCCTGACCCAAATCTGTACTTACTGAGCAGCAAACAAGTGCTGACATGCACTGTGTATGGTATTCCTCCGCCAAAAATTACTTGGATGTGGTATCCCTGTAGACAAAACCATTCTAAAACAAGGTAGGACAGCTTCTTTACTTACGTTTAGTTTGTCTTCCCTTTCTGTTGTATCTAAATATTACCTTAAGAATAAAGCTTGCTGTGACCATTGCTTAGTTAGTAAAATGTATATTTCTAAGCAATGTATTTTTAAGTAAACATGGACACAGTGCAGTTTTTCTTCTGCATCATTATTTGAGAATGGAGGGCAGAGTCATTGTTTTGTGCTGCTGTTTATTTCAGTTACAGTTCACTACTATTCGTGCATGCAATGTTCAGAGGTGATAATTGCTTTTTGATTTTTATGAGGTAGGCCTTGCAGGCAATGCCTAGCAAAGAGCACATACTTTCTCATGGAGGAGATTTCCTTGCTCTTCTTCATGTTTTTGTCATCACACAGTGATTCCACTGTGCGGTTTCTTTAGAAATTCAGCAGAAATTATCTTAAAGACCTTTTCTATTATGAAGGTCAGTTCTGTCTTATAATACATTGACTCATAGGGTTCAGTTCAGCAAGACTAATGTGCCCAGCTTTTTCAACATGGCAAAATATAAATGGCATCATACAGGCTTATTCAATGCTGATGTGGCACTTAACTAATCCTCTTTTATATTTAAGCTTTGTGTTGAACTTTGTATCTGATGATAAGTGTGTATGTTGACTCATTTATCCAAAGCTCTTCCTGAATCATCACAACATGTGACACAATCTTAACGGTTAACACTCAACATCTAGAATGGCATTAGCATTAAGCTACTGTTAGAGGATTCAAACATGCAATGTATTTTGAGCATAGCACAACAAAGATAGCTAAGAACCTAATGAAAGCTAAGGGCCCAATATTTTCTCAGTCTCGGTTGAAGTTGATCACTTTACATAGGATTTAACTTCTTTAACACTTTCATAGAACTGGGTTTTAGTGCCAGTCCAGGAAAAATGTTTATACGTGCTCTAACATTTACACAAGGGCTTAACTGCAGGGGGATACAAGACACCTCGTTCAATTAAGTAGGATAATCACCTTGTGTCGTACTAAGGGTGGATGTATGTGCTGGACACCACTTCTTGGAAGCACATGTTGCATTTCCCGCTACATCCCACTTTGGGATAATGCAAATGTATGGCTTTCTGTGCCCCTCTCACCAAGAGGTGGCACTAGCAATCTCTCCTTTTACCAGAAAAGGTAAAATCTGAAATTCTCCATTCCGAGGACAGGTAAGGTCAGCATTTCCTTTCTCTTTTGTGCTATCTTTGAAGCACTGGTGACAAAATTCTGAGTAGCGATTCATTTTGCCTTACAGACGTAAGGGAAAAGAAATTTCAATGTATTTTAAGTAGATAGTCCCTGTGAAAGGCATGTATGAAAACTTTTAACGTTTTAGTTTCTTTCAAGTGTTAATACGTTAACGCATGCCCTGGATTGAAATCACAGCGTGGCCATGGTAAAGCACTTGGCTTTTCTTTGGAAGTAGGAGTGGGGCTCTTCCACTGTCAAGTATTTCCTTCTGCAGCACAGATCATGCCATCAGAAATAAAAATTAATATCCACAAGCAGGTGTTTAATAATGTGCTAAACTGTAGACTCAATTAAATGCTAATTGGAAGCGTGTTTGAACAGGTGATCAAAGGAGAAATGTAGCAATTTAAACATCAGCTATTGGCTCTGTTACAAGGTTGTTTCCAGACTTGCTTCCAAATTGCCTTCATAATTGCTCTATGACAATTCTTTTTACCCCCTCCCCTTCCTTCTCCTTCAAAAGCTCATTGAAGAAGTATTCTGGAGAACGCCACTTTTAATGCTTTGTGTAAGATGACTGGAGTGACTCCCTGTGAAAAATATGGTAACAATTAAGTGTCACAGAATGGCAGGAATACCTGAATAATTGCATTTTGTCTCCTCCTTCAGGAAGGGAGAAGAAAGTACCAGCCCTGCAGCTGGTATTGCCAGTATAGGTGTTCTCCCCAAAGAACTGGAAAACCCCTTAATCCTATCTTTTTCACCATTCTTATCTATTTGTGTGAGGCAGTGCTTGCTTAAGCAGCAGATTGACAATGAAGGTACTTCGTGCAGCAGAGCAGAAATGTGTCTTATTCTCCCATTACAACATTTTTGTTGGATTTACCTGCCCAAAATTAGGCTTCCGAGGATAAAATATTGCTTTGTTAGTGCTCATATGTAGTGCCTATTTTCTTGCACAGGTGAAAAAGAATTGCACCTTAAGTTGGTAAACCTTCACAGGTTACCATTATTCACCGTATTACAGTGAGGACTGTCATGAGCTTCTGGGTCCCATGCCAAACACATAAAGATTTTTATGCTGCAAAGACCTTGCAGTGAACAGATCTTTTTTGCTTCGAAATTGATACATGTGCTTAACTTTATATCACTGGAAGCACTGGGGAACGACTCACAGTGCACAAATGAGACGTTTTTATTTTTGAAGAACTGTTGCTAATGGTATCTTTCTTTATGAGAAACCATTAGGTACTCTGGCTGTTTCTTTCAGTTGCTGTTCCAGGCAGTATTTCTATTTCAAAAATCTAAAAGTGACTCAGCAGATTCCACTGCTTTAAAATAAAATGCAGATATATTTCAGTGCTTTGTAATTAATACAATCAATTTGCATAACTCTCCGCTGAACACTGCTCAGGCCAGCAACAGGAAATCAGCCAAATTAAACAGTTTCCATAGTTTCTAGTTTCCTGGTGCAAATTAAAAAAAGAAAAATGCTGTAAAATTGCTCAACAAATTTAGTTGTTTGGAATGCAGAGAGACCAAGAACATCATTAAAATTCTTTGTTCTTTATTTTCTGCTAAAATAACTTGACTTAACCAGCTGTTTTACCATTAAACAACCTTTTTGTTAACTAGAAGATAGCTAACTAGGTGGTGGAAAGATTAACTTCTGGTTATCTTTCCAGCAAGGAAACATTGAAGAATCGAGAAAAACTTTATTTTTAGAAGGCTATTTGGGTCCAGTAAATTCAGATATGCCAGGCAAAAGTCATTGGAGGGTGGAATGAGTTAAAATGCAACTGAAAAATAAAAGATCGGTCTTTCTGAAATGATTGCTGTTTTTCCCTGCAAAGTGTCCTGTCCAGTGTCAGCTTGCTCCAGCAAGGCAGCAGATCCACACATTCGCTGCTCAGTGGATGTAGCAGAAGACGCTCTGATGACCTCCATCCTTAACCTGTTGCTTAAGCAGCCTCCCTGGCATCTTCCCTGCCACTCTGCAATTGTTCTTTCTGGCTTCATTTTTGCTGAGGCTGGGTTATCAGTGGAGTTCTGTAGAGGGGCAGCCAGGGCAGGGCTTGCTGAGGTTCTCCGGAGCCACCGGGGCCAGTCTCCACCTACGACTCATCCGCTCTGAGGCCGTGGAATGAGCGTCTCCACGCCGGGGACAGGCTTGATGTTAATGGGTCTTGACCTGAATCTCATCAGCAGATTTGTGTTTATCTTAGAGTCTGGCAGAGATTGCCAAGAAAGGCATGTGGGATATTGATACTGCTCAGTGTAAGCACTGGCTTCCTCAGCTCTCGTGCAGTGTCATCTGAGGGCAGTTTCTCTCTCCGGACATTTCCACGTGGGCAGTTTCAGAGAGACCTTCACTGTGCTCTGCCCAAGACTTGACCGATTGGCCCTGCAGAAACTGCAGACAGACACAGCAATGAAATTTTATCTCGGGTGTTCCACCTCTCCCATCACCTTCCTCTCTCCTTGAGGTATCCATTATGGTGAGCCTCAAACCGAGTATTGGATTATTAGTTTACGGCCCTGCCATTGTGTCAGTCTGGGCTTTTTTAAGTTATTTTTTTTTCCAGTGTGCGCATGAGACAGAAAGAAGCACAATGGTATTGTGGAGACACCTACAAAAAGAAAATAATTGGAAAAACTGGTACCTGATTCTCTCCCTGGGCTGTAGTGTCAGGACATGAGCTCTTCTCAGTGGTGAAACAACCTGAGATTATTTCTGTCCTCACTCTGCAACCCCATCATTGTCCCAGAAGGACTGTGAGGTGGTGGGATTGTGTCTTACACCTGAAGATGAGGACAGGAGCGGGCAGCGGGGAGCAGGGGCCGTGCCGCAGTGCCTGACCCAGTACTGCTGCCACAGACCCATCTCAGGACACCACCACGTTGCTGTGCTCTGAGCTGGGTCCATGATCTGCAGTGCAGTCGCTGCTGATTTAACACAGAGTGATAAGAGGGGAATATTGCCTCCCTTTGGGGCTTGTCTGCTGTGTGAAGGTAGGGCCACCTGAACTGTTTTGTACAGAAATAGCTCTCCAGCACAACAGAGGGAGGGAAAGGAGAGTGTTGTGGATCTCAGCGAGGCAAAACATGGATGTTTTCCTCAAAACCTCTGCAGAGAGATAAAGAGCCTGGAACTACCATCACAAAAAGGCATGGCCAGGCTCCCACCAGCTCCAGTGAAAGAGGAAGCAGGATATGTGCATAGCAGTCTAATTGCATTTCTGCATTGTTTATGTCAGGGTATTAATAAAGGATTGAAAGGCAGAATCATTAGGATGTGCTTGGATAGATTATCAGGGGAAACTAGATTTGGAGCATCAGTGAGGTATGTAAAACGAACAAGTAAAGAACAAGTGTTAATTGTACTTAATTAGAAATGTACTGAACCACCCAAATTTAATTGTGAATGTCTGCAAACATCCATGCCCATTAGTTCGTCCACAGCGACCGTTTTTGTTCCCCATGCCACCTTCTATTTTCGGGAAGGGGAAGTCTGAGCCCTTAGAGCTGGTAAAAGTAGGTCAGATGCCATTAATAAACAGGTAGTTCAAAAATGCCTTTGTTTAATTTGACATGTGGCCAGATCCTCAGCTCTCAGTGCACACTGGCTGGGAATCTGACTGGTGGCTTTGTGCCTTCCATTCCCTGCTACAAGAAAATCCCCATGCAGTGATCCGGTAACGTAAAGGTATGGAAATGGGTACATTGAGAAATACGCTTGCTATTCCCCTATTTTGCTGTGGTTGTGGAAATGGATGTGTGTAAATAAAAATCAGGCTCTGTGTTTTTCACATACCTTTCTGAAAAACTCAGAGGAACGGACATGAGTGTGCATTGTGGCAGCACGGACTTGCAGAGGATTTGAAATCGAAAGAGAGGAGCGGAACAGTGTCTGGTCTGCTTCAGACCAACCACGTAGCTTACTGAAGCATCACATTCTCCACTTCCTCTAAGAGCTAAAAGCCAGTGCTTGTTTGTGAACAGCTCCTGTCCTCTGCAAACAGCCAGCAGGACAGCTTGCTCATCCTCAGTCAATATTTTGGAAAAGGTCGTTTTAAATATCTTACTTACAAAATGCCATATGAACCAGACCAGGCACATACATACAGATAAACAAGCCTGATAAATACACCCTATGCACTCAGTACGGTTTGCCACGGTCTGTCCCCAGGGTGCTGTAGTGAATGCCCTCATGAATTTACTATGCCAGCTGTAAACACTCTCAAAGGTTTTATTATGGGTTGTAGCTGAACCAGAAGATTAAGCTTTCCAATTTTGGGACTGTTGATTTTCAATTCACTACAAATCAAAAATTTCAAAGTCTAATAGAAAATATTTTAGCATTATCATGCTCAAGTAATTATTTAACTGGTCGTGGATCAAACCTAAAATATAAGGACCGCTGTAACATCCAGGCAACCAGGGGTGCTCTGCTCAGTATCACGTTTTAAACCCTGGCTCTCACATGATTTTTTTCCCTCATTTATTTTTTCCCCAGTATCTTTTCATGTGGTTTCCTCCACAACGTGGTCTCTTGGCTTTATTGGGGATGGTCCGACACCCGTTCTAAAGGAAGGAGATGTGGGGTCACGCAGGCGGTTGGTTATTGCTTGGTGTTTGACTCTCCATGGGGCAGGGCAGTGTCTGAGACACGGGGACATCCCAGCCAATCGCCAGAAGCCTTTTGTTCCAGCAGGGGCTCTTGGCTGGGGAAGGCACAGGGTCAAACTGTGTGTGCTTAGGAGTGATTATAAATGGAGTGCTATTATTGGACTGAGTACACCTTTTACAAAAATATACAAACTTTAGTTAGCATCCTTTTTCCTTTTATGTCTATTCCTTTCAAAAACTCTTTGCAGAAGGCTTTGAACGGACATGGTGTGTGAGGTAAGATCATGCTCTGAAAGAAAAATATTCAGTTAAAAAATAGGAAACGGAGGTTAGAAGGGAACAGCCAGTTCTTGCAGCGCAGGGAGGCGACCCGTGAAGTTTTCCAGGAGCTGGTGCTGGGGTCTGCACTTGTCAACATGTTCAGAAATAACCTGGAAGAGGTGGTAAGGAGGTGACAGAGTTCGCTGATGATACCGAGTCATTCTGATTTGTAAAGATGTTGGCTAATTGCAAAGAAATGCAGAACTGTATGAATCTGAGTTTCTGGCTGGTTAAGTAGCAGATGAAGCTCACTGAAGATAAGCGTCATGGAGGTATACGTGGTATGCCTTTGTTTCTTCCTTTGAAGAAACAGTCCGACTTTCATTTGTAAAATGATAAGCCCTTGTCTAATCATTGCAAACATGCGGAGAGATCTGAGTGTTGTGGTACACAGGTTTGTGAAAGCCGTGGCAAGCAGGAGCAGCTCAAAAAGGAAATAAAGTATTAAAAATTACCGGGAATGTGTGAGGGGTGCTCTGAAAGTAATGCCTCTCATTCTATTATGTTGGCCCACGACATCAGAGGCAGATGTTGGTGGTATGGCAATAGAGGTTGAACCTTCCCACCAATATTCCATTCCATGTTGCTGCCGTGTGACAGACGGCAACAGAGGGGCACTCTGACACAATGGTGTCTGACATGGGAGTGTGGATGGAGCAAAGGGGTGGAATTGAATTCCTCCATGCAGAAAAAATGCCACCCATTGACATTCATTGATGCTTGCTGAATATTTCTGAAGGCCAAACAGTGGCTGTGAGTACAGTGAGATGGTGGTGGTGCGTTTCAGCAGTGGTGACAGCAAGAGTGGGGCACCTGCGCTGGTGCAAATTGTTATGAGCACAGTGTGCAGCTGTTGTTCATTGCTGGTGAAAATGCAGAGCAAATGGTGCTGACTATGTTGAAAAATGGTGTTTCGTAGCTGGGAAAGTACTCTATCAAATAATGTTATTGTGTTCTTTGCATCTGTTATAGTTTCCATGGAAATAAATCAGAGGCATTACTTTTGGGGCAACCTACATAAATAGAACAAGACTGAGACTGTCATGATAACTCCACATAAATCCATAAACTACTGGCATTTCTTGTACTTCAAACAGTTTTGATCTTTTCAGCTAGAAGGATGCATTCAAACTGGGAGATACACCAAGAGGGGAAACAAATGGAATCAAAGGAATTTCAGGGAATGAGAGGAATGTGTGAGGGATGAGGAAGGAGGGAGGTCAGGGCTCTGTGGCCGGAAAAATAGGTGACGTGGGGGCTATACTACAGAGATTTACAGATCAGTGAAGGACACAGATGTATATGCCTTTTCCAGTGCAAGAAGTAGGGGCCCTGAAATGAAGGTAGTGGGACTGCAATTGAGAATGAAAAAAGGAGATGTCTGTTCATGCAGTGGGTAGCACACTGGTGAAACTGCTTGCCAGAGGATTTTGTGGATTCTAAAATTTTGACGAGCTTCAAAGGAAGGTTGCATGAAGTCCTAGAAGGGAAATCCACTGGGACTTACTTAAGTGCAGAAACGGCCTCTATTGCAGGAAGTTCTTGAGCTGATAATAATTGGTGACTGGGGGAGTATTGGGAGGAAGTACCTGAAGTTAGTCTTGCTCTTACTCATCCCCAACCATCTGCTTATGGTCATTGTTGAGACAGGATACGAGGTAGAAGGATCCTTGGTCTTGTGTCCACGTCTGTCAGTATTTTCTCTTCCTGTTTTCCCTCTAATCAACTCCCCTCTCTCCTTAAAAATGTTTCCCTCCATTCTTTCTCATCCCTTCCTTGTTTTCTGCCTGCACTTCCAGTCCCTGGCTCCAGTCAGCCCAGAGCTGCCTTCAGACCCCTACTTGCAGTGAAGCTGAAAACAATCCGTCTTGAAAAACACAACCTCATTGCAGCACTAGCCCTTTCATCTCCTTTGCTGATCACTGGAAAATAGAAAGGGTTTTCATTGTGCTTCCAGCTTGTCAGCAAGACAGGGAGAACTAACGACTGTGTAAATAAATTAGTAAAGAACTGCTCCTTTATAGAGCCAGAAGGATCCAGTCAGGACAAAAAAGAAAAGAAATTTCAGCATTATGAGAAGGAAGATGCTGGACAGACATAGGTCTTGGAAGGGTATAGACATGAGGTTATGAGGTCACTCAACGTTGAGTGAGCTGTTAGGAGTGACTTGTGCATAGGAAATAACTAATTCCAGAAAGGTCTGAATGAAATTGTAGATTTTATGTGTAGGGTTCTTTCTTGAAAATAGAAGAAATAACGTGAGTAGGCATTACATGTAGATGTGTCTTTCCCTTGAGGCTTTTGACTGCTCGATCAAATTGGAGAGGACCTCTTTATTTCGTTACTACCACAGACTACTAAAATCAAACACTTCATCCCAGCAAGAAGTTCTAGGCATTTGTGAAAACATCATGCTTTGAAAATTCTGTAGTTCTAGCCAGCATTCAGCTCCTCTGAGGAGGACATGGCTGGCGAGAGAAAGTGGAGGCTGAGTCACCATGACCACACGGGAGATGAGAATGATTACAGCCTAGAAAAGGAGGGAAAGGAGGTGGACAAGAAGGAAGGAAGGAAGGATTGGCTGAAATGTGACCATATTATGTGTCCATGAAGACTGCTAAGCAGTGTGAGGCAGGAAACAGAGGGTCAAGAAGAAAAATATAATTATCTGATAAGAAACTTAAGGCGAGAAAATTTCAGATCACCTCAGGATGTACAAAAAAACCAGAACTTCCAAATGCTGTCACGTTCCCTAATGCTCAGAGGTCTCAACTACTGGCAGAGGAGTTGAAAGCAAAATGTGTTTTTCAGCCCCAGTCATTTGGATTTTGTGTTGTGAACAGCTGTTGTTCAGGCTGTTCAGGTGTGCAGGTGTAGAAGTGTTTTTCGACCTGTGGGAGTGCAAGCATGAGCTGATGAAGGGGTGAAAGGTGGGGCAGGTGAGGCTGCTGTTGGTTTTTGTGCTTCCTTTGAGATAATTCGTATCAACCAGCTTTCTATGGCAACTTACTGGAGTAGTTCAGGACAACCCATGAAGTTTGGAAAGGATGACTGTGAAAAGGAAGCTCCATGCATTTATCTGGTTGCATGTAGATGAACAGCAGGAAAGGCGGTGCGCAGCTGGCAGACTCTTTCCGTAGAGCAATATGCGATGAGGCCATGAACATCACATACTAATACCCTGTTTTTAATACACTGTTTCTAATGATGTAGTACCAAAGGTGCTCACCGTGAGGAGGGGACATTAAGGACATCTGGGATCTCCCCTAAAGAATGAGCTTTCCCTGTATCACCCTCAATGGGGACACAAGGCATCCTACAACACAGAAAATAACTGTCCTCACTGTGCAGTGCACCAGGGTCCCAACACAGTCTAATGTGCAGGGGCCATTGAGATATCCTTTTCCACCAAAAGTGGTGGGGCCAGCATTTCAACCTGGAACTGGTTATCTCTGACCAGGAAAATTCTGTAGCAGGAGCTCCTGGGACATCACTCCCGCAAAGACAAGAGCATTATCACGTTGTAGCCAAAAGTGGCGGGGAGCCAGGCCATGTTCCCCCTCCCCCAGAACACACGTTTCACAGCCTGTACATGCTCCCTGTTACTATTTTCCCTCTCTCATTTCCGGCCTCACTGTGATTCAGTGTTCCCCAGGACGCGTGGCTACGCCAGCCCGGTGCCACCACTTGCGCAGTGCTGAGGTGCAGGGCAGGCAAGGCCTGTGTCATTCAGATGCTTTTGATAACCTTCAAATGGGAAACAGTTCCTATATGTTCTTTACAAGTCCAGGAACTTCCAGAGTTCCTGTCCTGAAGACAGTGTCGTCATCACCGTGTCTTGAACGATGTATGTCAGCCCCAATTGAATTTGTAGTAATGCTGCCTGGCCGCTGCTAAGAATCGATTGCTGTCCTAAAAAGGGATGCTGGCTGAGAAAAAAGCATTCCAGATATTAGTCACTCTCAAAAATAGTCACTGTCAGTGACAGGATGGCTTCCTCTTGCTCCTAGTACAGACGTAATTGCCAAATACTACCTCAACAAACAGGACTGTGAATGAGGCTGCCAGTGGCTCTGCCAAGAGGAGTAGTTGGGGAATTGGATAGGATTTTACAGAGGGGAGGGATTGTGAAGGCATTGCTTAGGAGGGGGATTGAGGGGGAAGAACTGAATTAATAAAATAAAAGGTGTTATTTTTCCAACTGAAGTGGAGATAGGGGCTCTTAGGCTGATAGTTGTCACTGCTTGAGCTGCACATTTTCTACAGGGTGGGGAAGAAGATGTGTCTGGATGCAAACTGGGTGTCAGGCTTTTCTTTAGGTCTCCACCATACAGAAAGTCGTATCTGTCCTGCCATCATCAGACAAACCGTGTACCCCAGCTCTGGGCTCTGCTGTAGCCCAGTGGGGTGGTGACAATACCCTTCTTATTTTGTGGCCAGCAGCTCCACAGGCCGGGCTGTAGCTCGAAGCTGGCTTGTAGTTTCATTCCAGTGAAATGTATCAAGATGACATGAAGTACACTCTTACCCTGGAAACTTTTCCCCATCGATGGTTATAAATACACCACACTATTGTGCTTGGCATGCTGTATGCTAATAGAGGTGAGGGCTCTGAAACTCATTAGGAAAGGGAGCGGGCTGCGGAGCAGAGTGAGGACAGTGTGAAGCTAAGGCTGATAACCATGGCCTTGTCCAGAATAGGCCATGGGAGTTTTCTTATCTCACTTTGGCAGGAGGTGCTGTTCGCTTCCTGTGCGAAATCAGGAGCATATGCTGCTTTCCTCTTGTTGTTTGGCTTCCTCCACTACACAAGACGGTTCCCAGCACTGTGATTATCTTTGCATCTTCAAACATGGCACACTCCGCTTCCTCAAGGGCTTGATGTATTCTTGAGAAGCAGGCTGGCTCCCCTCCCCCCGGCCACTTCTCCTGGCCCCTCTGAGTGCCAGCACCACACATCACAGATGTTTTTTAAATCCCAGATTGCTTCTGGTTGCATAAACCCTCTGCCCCTCCAGAGAAGGGTGAGCTCCCAGTGCTGGGTGCAACACGTGGCCCTCAGGGCAGCCCCGTGCCCGGCATCCCCCACTGAGCAGCACCGGCCCCCCCAGCCCCGTGCTGGGCTTCTTCCGAAATCCGCAGGAGGATTGGTGGCTCCTGTTCCTGGCAGATGAATAGCCTGTTTCTCAGGCTGCTGACACAAAGGGCCCGAGCGTGCCGCTGCGGTGGCGGGGTGTGCACCCGTGCACAGCGGTGAACGCGCACGCGAGCACGCACACACGCACATGGCAAAAAACACTTAGGGGACAACAGAGTGCCTGGGGCCTCCTGCACTCGGGCAAGGCACAGAACTGGGTTACCTTCATCTGAGATGACACCATAAACTCATAGACATGCCTCTGTGTGCATGCAGTTACATAGGATTTGTTACATACGATCTGTTACATAGGATCTCCATATGCAATGCTGCAGCCGCAAAGCAGGAATGTGTACAGGGAAAACAGGTGTAAGAGCTGCTTAGAAATGTGCTGGCAGATATCAGCTTGTTTATCAGCCTCTGTGCACACTGTGTGCTTTTTCATTAACCTGGCGGTAACCCCGCCGCTGACTTCCCTGAATATGCAAAGCAACGAGGCTCATCCCAGCAACACAGCACTTCAGGAACACAGGGATACCCGGAGTGAGATGTCCAAAATTCACTGTGATTTCCCTGCTTATAAGGTTCTGCTACAAGTAGGATGCCCCTGCTGTTTATTGAGTTGATAGTTCAGTGTAACTTATAATTTTGTGGAATTGTAGAATCACAGAGTGGTTTGGGTTGGAAGGGACCTTACAGCCCACCCAGCCGCAAGCCCTGCTGTGGGCAGGGCTGCCACCCAACAGCTCAGGCTGCCCCGGGCCCATCCATGGCCTTGAGCACCTCCAGGGATGGGGCACCCACAGCTCTGGGCAGCTGTGCCAGGGCCTCACTGCCCTCTGAGTAAAGAATTTCCTCCTCATATCTAATCTAAATCTCCCTTCCTTCAGTTTAAAGCTGTTCCCTCATGTCCTATCACTATCTGCCTTTGTATAATTTCTTAAGAGACATAAAATTACATAGCTGATTTTGGGTGAAGAAACACACAAAATCTATTCAGTTAACTGGAAGGCGATTTTGTACTTTGGCCCCAGCCAGCATAAATTTTTATTCCTTCCTTCCTCGCTGCTCCTTTCTGAGCATCTGTGCTTCACACTACCCTGTGTGGCACCGCTGGCAGCAAGAGGAGGAAGGATGGCTGAGTAACAACCGAGGAGCCTGCACAGGAGGTTAAAGTACATTTACATAAAGGTACATTTGAGGTTAAAGTGAGAGCGTTTGGCAGCTGAGGAGAGAAAGCATCTGGTTTTGCATCCAGAGGGATGAGTCAAGTCTCATCCCAGGCTTTGCCTGACAGCTACTCCAGCTGATCTGCAGAGCACGGTGCTGAGGTGGCACCGTGCAGGAGCGTCACGTCTCTGCTGCGTGCTGAGGCTGCAGGGTGATGTGCTCACAGCTGGGTGCGGGCTCCTTTCCTGTTAACCCTGTGGGCAGCAGCTAGTAAGTGTGCTCGAGTTTCTGCTGCGACGGCACTAGCATCGAAACCAGGGATAATGTCGTGTGTGGAGTCAGTGGAGCTCACATATGCGCCTCCAGGGCTAAGAGTTCACCTAGTGCTTTACATGTGTTTTTCTTGTTATTGTGATGTTTTTGTAATTATGATGATGGTTTGTGTTATGGTATTAATAAGTAACCAGCACCCTGTTGTGCTAGGGATTGGCAAAGACATTACGCTATCCCTGTTCCTAAGATACTGCAACATAAATACGAGGTCTGCTCTGAAATCAATGCCTCCTATTTTACGATTTTGACCCACGACATCGGGGGCAGATGGTGGTGGGATGGCAGTAGAGGTTGAACCTTCCCACCAATATTCCATTCCATGTTGTTGCCGTGTGACAGATGGCAGCAGAGGGGCACTCTGACACAATGGCATCTGACATGGGAGTGTGGATGGAGCAAAGGGGTGGAATTGAATTCCTCCATGCAGAAAAATGTCACACAGTGACATTCATTGACGCTTGCTGAATATTTCTGAAGGCCAAACAGTGGCTGTGAGTACAGTGAGGGGTGGTGGTGCGTTTCAGCAGTGGTGACAGCAAGAGTGGGGCACCTGTGCTGGTGCAGATTGTTATGAGCACAGCATGCAGCTCTTGTTCATTGCTGGTGAAAATACAGAGCTAATGGTGCTGACTATGTTGAAAAATGGTGTTTTGTAGCTGAGAATGTGCTCTGTCAAATAATGTTATTGTACTTTCCATGGAAATAAATAGCAGGCATTACTTTCAGAGCAACCGTGTATGTACAGTCAAGGAATTTTAAGGAATTATATAGTAATAACTAAGCCTAGGGCTGCAGAGCTGCAAGAAGAGAGATTGGAGATGTCTCTCAGGGATACATAAGCAGTTTCTGAGCATGCACTATATCTTCCTTCCGTCCTTTACTAAAACGTGACTCAGTAAGGGCTTTCATTCTAAGAAGCGCGAATTTTCAGCATTGTCGCAAAGAAAAAAATTCATTCTGCGGGGAAACATACCTGTTCCATCTGTTTGAAAGGAAGTTTTTTAAATGACTTAATTACAGATTAAGTGATTTTGTGGGGTCCCTGTCTGTCTGTACAGGGATTGCCCACATATCCAGCCCCAGGGATGGGCCTCTGATATTGCCCCGTTGTGTCTTTGGTACTGCATCCTGAGACAAATTCTGACATATGCTATGGCATGGAAATGTTATTGGCTCACCAACATGTTCTGTATTCAAGTCCTGTTATATAACCAGAGTTGTTAAAGCACTGAATGTGCGAAGTAAACATCATCTACCTTTCCAAGTAAATGTGTGGTTTTTTTCTCTTCTGAATACATCAGCTGTCTTAATGCAGCTGTCTTTCATCCACCCTGGTCTCAACAATCACGTGTCAGAATGGCCTTTAAATCAGAGACTGAGGAAGTGGTTGCGTAGCTCGGGATCCTTGCCATGCTATTGCGCCCTGTTCTCTCTCCACGCATGAATGACCATGGCCTGCTCCTGGTTTTTGGCTTTTTCAGCTCTCTGAGACTCTCAATGCATGCTTAGGAATTTGGGCACACAATCATATATTTGTGCTGCTGATTACAGCCTAAGTTAGTTTACGTATCATCTTGTCTTTAAGCTGCAGTATCTGATAGGGCAGCGGTCGGTTTGACGCAATGCTGCACAATTAAAGATGAGCATGTAAAGTTAGTGTGTTATTGATACTGTAAACAACACAAAGTTTAACCAAGCTGCACAGTTAGCTGAAGGGAAATAAACCTCATTATTTGGTCAGGATTGCATCAGATGCTGTTATACAGTCAGCAGCCTTTCAGGGTCACTTCTCCGAGCAGCTGATAGACATGTCAGAACTACTTGATTGTGGGTGCTATAGCTGTCGTCTTTCACATACATGGAAGATCAAAGGAACGTTGCATTTGAAAGAGCTTGACCCTGATGAAGAGTTTAGCTCTTCTGTTGAAGCTAGCATTGAACAAGCAACAACTAAATGTTGGTTTAAAAGCAAAACTCAGTATCCTCAAAGAAGAATAGGGACGGACAGAATGTAAGAAACATTCCAATGTGTTTATTGCCATGTGTACCAAATTAGGCTTTGGGAAATATATTAGCTCTACCATGACCACACCTGAATGTTCTGATTATAAGCCAATTTGTTGCGCAAAGCAAAAACATTTTTTCCTTTTATTTTCATTCATTAACATGACTTTGATTTTTTTTCCAGATAAAATGAACATTTAAATCCTTTTGGTGGTTAAATATAGTTTTGTTTAGTTTTGTTGATTTGCAAGATTATGGTTATTTTTATCGTGTATCTTGTAATTATTGAATCACCGTACTGATATTTTGCCATTTTGTGAACTCAGCCAAAGAAAAGAATTAGAAATGAGAACTTACATTATATTTCAGGATAGCAAAAAGAACCTGTGTGTAGCTAAATGGCATCCAATGTATTACGGAGTGGATCTTGAAACAAATATGTGTTGTCTCAAGCTTAGGGCTGAAAATAATATAAACTCAAGTTTGAAGCCAAGCCTGAACCATGATAGTGGCTGAAAGCTTAGGGGTGTTGGAAATGGAACTTTGATCTCCCATAGTCCCATAATTAGGCTTCAGTTATGAATTCTGAGCTCTCAGTCCATGGTGGGTGTAATGTTAACCCTGACTCCAGAAATCTAATATTCTGGGGGTTGGTAGCTGTGGAAATGAATCCAGTCATCAGGCTTCGAGCCTCAAGACTTGGTGAAGTGCCGCTGTCCTTGCCTGCTGATCACAGCACCTGCAGTTTCCCCAGATAATTTCTGTTGCCAGAAGAATTCTTTTGGCTTATGCATAAATGTTGCAATCTGTCAATTAAAACTCTCTTCATTATTATTATTATTATTTTTGTCTTCAGGCGTGGCTTTTGCTCTTACACTGAAGGATCTTTCAACCTGAAAACTGGCAGCAACATAGGAAACAGGATCCAGAGCATCATTGAGAGAACAGCCATAATAGAGGGCAAAAATAAGGTATGCTTCCAAGGTGCAAATAATCTTTCTATGTGACAGTGTTAGTTGGAAAGGTGCTTTAAATTGCTATTGAGGTAACAGCAGAGAGGCCAGTATTTTTGTGTTATTCAAACGTGCATAGTCACAAGTAACTTCCACATTTGCAAAGACAGAGAACTGGTGTCTATCTGTTGAGATGCTGAGATGCACTTTTTCTGCATGCAGTCATATTAAGGTGAGTGACATGCCAGGAGGGTATATTGGTGGAAATATATAAATATTTGGCTCACTTAGAGCTGGCCTGCAGTATCATGGGGCACCTCAAAGGGACGGGGCAGGGTTCCAGGCCATCTTTACTTCATTTTGCGCCATTGCACAATTTCCTGTTGTTTTTCCTATGAGAGTAAAACTATTTACTCTCATTTGAAAGTTTATTCACAGATGTGGTCCTAGATTATTAGATGACCATGTTTTTTCTTGCAATAAAAATTTTAAAGGGACAAATGAATCCAGATTACAAAGGCAAAGTTTAAGACAGATCTCAGTCAGAGGCTGTGTGGTGGGTTGCATCCCGTCTGCACTGTCCATTGTTAGGTGTTCAGTCCAAGTCAAGCATCCCTTAATGAGCCATGGGGAGACACAGGCACTTCTGAGGGATGATTAGGGTAGTTATGCTGTTATCTAACATGGCAGAGAAAGCCAGTGAGATTACTTTAAGAAGGGCAATAGAGAATTCTCCATCATTTAAACTATTAAATATAGTTTTCCTGGAGGATGGCCAAAATCAGCTGCACTAGGCATGAGGCTGATTTGGTGTGGCTGGGTAGCCCTTGCCACAGAGGAGCTCAGGAGGAGATGCACCATCACAGCATCTGCTTTCACAGGTTGGTTTTGTCTGTAGCAGTAGCAGCCAATGAGATTATAAACCTGAAAGCCTACCCTATTCTAGATACACTTCTTGTAATTCTAAGGACACCAGAGATAAAGGTGTACTTTCCTTCATGTCCTCCTTCAGTTTTCTGTGCATGAAAATGGATATAAGCTGTAGTCACTCTCATGTGAAGGCCCTTTCACACACCGTGGAATAAACAGGGCTTTGCATGCAGCCAAGATTCAGGCCTGGGACTGCATTTTCTCCTGCTGTTGTATTATTTAGGCAGTATCACAGGTGTTCATGGCACCGTTCCAGCTCATGGGAACGGGCTGGATCCCAGCGAGGCATTTGCTCTATTTAGCTGGCTGCCTCTAATGCTTAAAGATCAAGGCAAAGATGGGAGCAAACGGCTTCCTAGGGGATACTATCGTAGGAAAGCACATGAAAAAATGAGACGTAAGGGGGGATTTGCAGGAGGAAAGGGAAATCGTTTGAGGTACAGGAAGACGGAGCCTATTCCAAAGGGGGAATGATGAACAAAAACTCATGAGGACCAGTAATTTTCCAGAAGACATCTAGGTATGCTATGGGTGAAGCCCTACCTGCTCTCAGGGTCTAACAACCGGACCTCATTCTCCTTGTGCGCTGTGTGTTGCGGAGACAGCAGAAGAGGATTTTCTGAAGTGTCAGACAAACTTCAACAGAAAATAAAATCCTCCCTGGAGGAAGATGCTGATAATGGGTCCTTGTAGCAGAACCAGAGGTTTTTTTTGAAGTATTTGGCCCTTTTCCTTTTTTTTAATCTGTCCACAAATGAACCAAGGGATGATCTTTTCATGCACTGTACAGAAAGTTTTGCTGTAAAACATAGCGGTTCTCCTCATTATTCCTTGTCTTCATGCTGTTTAGTTCACCTAAGAAAGGCCTGCCTTGCATTGCTTTATCCCTTCTGACCCCTATGAGGAAGGAGAGGTTAGTGTAACAATGTTTGCCCAGTTTTTTCATATTTTTCTGATTGCTGTTTTCAAGAACGTAGGTTGCAACTAGAGGCTTCTGCCCGACTTCTGACTTGCATGCCATCCTTGCTGGAAATCTGCACGTCATCTGTAGTTTGCAAGCTCTTAGCTTGAAGTGAATTCTCTCTGCTTCTGAGAATTGCTTTTCAAAGGTTTCTCCACTTCTGCTGCTCTTCCGCAGCTTTTCAGGCACAGCTGGACTGCTATTGAAAGCAGAAAATGCTCTCTAAGCCTGGGTTCCTGGCCAAACTGTGAGTTGCATGATTTGTGTGCACACAGCTGCTCTAGAGCATCCAGATATATTTTTTTTTTTCTGTGGGAGTCTATAGCTTTTCAGTCTTTGCAGTCCAAGATTCATTCTTGGTCTCCCAGAGCAAATTCAAAGGGACACAGTTCAGACAAAACCCTTCCTGATGGGCTGGGATATTGTAACACTGTTAATACCACTGAGCTCACTGAATGCAGCATGTCATCACAAGTGTCTGGCTCTGATGAACTGCTACTGCGAGCAGTTCTGCTACTGCAAACAGCTAAGAACAGCTCTCCAAGGCACTTCCACATCAATGGAGTCCTGCTATCTAAACAGTGTCTACGCCGCTTCCACATCCGAGCATAGCAAGCATGGTAAAAACAATCTCAAAGCTCAATGGGAACAATAAAGTAGTAGGAGACAAAGCAGTAGGAAGTGGATGAAGAGACTCAAAAAGTTGCACTTTTGGGTTAGCATAAAAGGAGAAATGGGGATGACCACAGGATATTATTGTGAGCAAGGGAAGAGATGAATGAGAAATGCTCAAAAGGTTTCTTTTAGCAATCATGGTAGCTGTATTCACCTTCTTTTAAGACATTGTGCCAGTTCCTTTGCTTCCTGTATGTGCAACATCCAAGTCTCTCCGAAAGTTTGGCCTTTCACTGTGGTGGGTTGATTGGTTGTTTGTTTGTCTGCGGTTATCAAGGTAGCCACAAGTACATTTTTAAAGTTAGAAAAACATCAAACCCTATGTCTGTATGGTTAAAGTGATGCAGGAAGCCTATCCTGCATTATTCTTCTGGTAGCAGAGAGAAACCGTGACAACTGTGTTTTAGTAACATTTCCATTGAAGCCTTTCTAAACAGACATTGAGAAACTCAAGTGGTATAATGGAAAAAGTTTGTAACAGAAGTCATAATCATAAAACAACTCCTGATTTGATTTCCCCACCCAAGTTTTCGTTCTCATTTTGTTGTACATTTTCAGTGACTTCCTACGAAACCGAGCTATTCTTAGGCTTATCATGTGAACAGATCACAGACACTCTCTTGTCATTCAGCTACTACAAACCATCACTTCTCAGCGTTCCCAGCCAGAGCGAACTCCTACCTATAGCTCAGGGCTAATACTGGTCATTATTATTCTAAGCACGATTTGGTGGTTTGTTAGAATGTCAATCTGTGAATGACCTGCAATAATGAGATACAAAGAGCTCGAGTACCCATTGGTAACGCTGCTGTATATGCATATTCTGTCCTGTGTGTGCAGGCTTTGGATAAGCCACATATTGGTTTATCAAAAGCTCTGAAAGAAGGAGGCAGTACTCTTAGTACAGGGGGCTGCAGGAGGGGCTGGAGAAAGATCCTGGGAATGGAGAATGCACAGAAGAGGGCCAAGAAGGTGGGTTCAGATGAGTGAAAGTAGATGATGTTGGTCAAGAAATAAGTATGAGAATATCAAGGGAAGGAGAAAACAGACAGGAGGGCAGGAGGGTATAAACAGTATTAATGCATGAAGTTGTGTTTTGTCGTATATGCACGTATATATGTGCACAGGTATATATGTGTATATGTATATACATATATCTGCATATATGTGTGTATATATATATGGCCCTTTTTTTCCCCACTGCATAAATACCTAACTGACAAAAATTTTTAGTGGTCCAGTTCTTTGTGAGTGACAAAGCCACCTGACTTAAGAGAAAGTGGAAAGTAATAATAACCCTGTAAGAAAGTTCTACAAGACCAAACCTAGGCTCGCTCTTGTCCACCTCTGGTTTGGCTGACAATGATGGATCATCCATCCATGTGCTGACTGTGGGTAGTTTCAGAAATTGTGGCAGTCTGAGACAAAAGTGGAGAATCAGTCCCTCTTGGACATGATGACAGGTGTGGTCATGGAACATGAGACTAATCCATCTGTCCTGCATCTTCTGTGCCCGGCCCTAAACCTCTAGCTCTCTCCCATTGTCCTCTCCTTACTGATGAGACAAAGAAGCATGTGTTGTGTGTCTTGAGTCCCTGGGTATACCAGCTGACTGGCCAGAACATTCATGTGGATGTACATCCACTGGGTGCTGGCTGACACTCGATGAGCTAAACAGCTCATTGCATCAGCACTCATTTTGATCTGTCTCCTTTACACAGCAGCCGGTTTTCATGAAACAGATGAGATCTCGTGAATTTGAGATTATCTGTCAATTTTGGTTGAAATTGGGCAATGGGTTAAAAAATTGGTGAGCACAGAGGACTGGCAGACAGATGCACAAATAGACAGTGTGATGTTCTTAGGAAGCCAGACTAAAGACAGCACAGGGAGCGTAGCCTATCTCCCTTTCAGCACATTGTAACTTCTCTCGTTACCCCCCTGAGTGCTACTAGAATTGCTGTCAACACTTGGAACTGAAGACTTGGAGGTGCCAGCTGAGCTGGGCGCTTGGTGAGATGAAAACTGGGAGAACTTGGCACTTTCCTCTGCTGAGCTGCAATGCTCTGCTGAAACACGTCCCCTCCCTTGATGTGTGAGGGAGGCAGGAATCAAAATTTTACTCCACATAGGCCCTGAGAAGGAGATCAGGAGGTGCCTGTGGTGGTGCGTAGCCATCTGTAGCATTATCTCCTTGTGGGTCAGATGGAAGCACTCGGTCTCAGCCTGCTCAAGCAGGACAACATGTGACACAGAGGGAGACTGCAGCTCTGCTTTGTTAAACAACAGTGATTTACCTGTCTGGTCTGTGGGGAATAAAGTGCTCTCCTGCATGTATTCATGTCCTGCCATTGCAGATATTTTGGTATTCTGTGGATGTAGTGGTGATCCCGAAGGTGAAGCATGTTGTCCAGATGTTTTGCGCTGATGCTTCTCCCCAGTGCAAGGCATGCAAAGCATATGTCTTTGGCATAAGGAGAGCAATCAAATGGTATGCTGCCAATATTTAAAGATGTATCTTCCTAAATAATACTCCCTTATCTGAAGATAAATCCGAGGGGATAAGGAGAGCATATGTTTATTTCCTATTTTTAAAACAAATGTGTTTTCTTAAAAACATAACTAGAAGGGTATCAACAGTGTTTGGCAGACTTACACTAACCTGCTCAGTGCTGAAAGGACAATATTTTGCCTTTTAAATGTATGAGCATTTAGAGAAGTTAGGAAAACAATCTCTGAATGGAGTGTGTGTATGCACTTGTCTGCAGAGACCTTCTAGGAGTTAGGAAAGAGTAAGGCTACCAACTGCTTGCTGAAACCTTTGCTTGCTCTGCCATCAGCTGGAGCACTGGGAATCCTCTAGCTAAGCTAACATGGGACAAGAGAAGTTCAAGCAGACACACCAGGGGAAAGACCAGATCACCCTGCCTCCAACCACATCAATCATCTCAT
This sequence comes from Penelope pileata, assembly GCA_013396635.1. Lineage (NCBI taxonomy): Eukaryota > Metazoa > Chordata > Aves > Galliformes > Cracidae > Penelope > Penelope pileata. The sequence goes on along the minus strand of WBMW01002129.1, from coordinate 365,873 downwards.
TACTTTTCAATGACTTATGAGGTCTTTTCCTCATCATTTTCCACCATGAATAAATCTGTAATTTCCTCTTCCATCTCAGGATCTCTGCTTTACACCTCTTACGTTTGCTGGCAGATGCAGCAGTGCTATGTGATTCATTTCCCCAGCCCCTGGTTCTGAAATGAGTCTGTATGAGCATGGTGCTTCAGCTGAGATGAGAGCAGGAAGGAGGAAGAGAGGATCAAAGTTTTCGTGGTAAATGGGGCTTGTGGACAGATGAGCAGATTCAATGTGTTGAGCATGCCGGGAAGGATTTGCTCCACTCGGTCTGATCATGGCAACTGGATTCAGACTTTCTGTATATAATGTGGTTACAAATCCATGGCTTGAAACTCTCTGTTGCAAAGACAGACAATACAAAGATGCAAAATTTTTTATCTTGCTCCTTTTGCAGGAGCTGTATAGAGAAACCATGCAGCACAGACTGATCTCAACAACCATAATTACTCAATAAACAACAGCATGCCAGGCTTAGTTTTGTAGACACTGCTTCTCTGTTGGGTTTGGCTGGCATCCACAATGCAGAACACAGACTGCACCACTGGAGGGCTCACAACCTGTTTGAAGAGATGTTATCTTATCCTTGTGACTAATTTATAAACTAGAAGATTTATGCAGAGACATTTTGTCTCTAAAATGATCTGTTTTGTTGCAAAGTTGCTATTGCTTTTGCTAGACACTATGGCTCTCTCTGTCTTACTCAAGTAAACATACTGTTCGTGTGGCGCGCAGGACTGTGTTCATAATATTTGTCTCCCTTACTCTGCAAAAGGGCTTTTTTTAAGGGCTATAATTACCTACCTGGTATTACTGAGCCTCTTTCAGAAGAGCCAAAAAGATAGATTAGAAAAATTTTAGGTGGAAATGAGATGCAGCTTGCTAGTGGATGGGCAGCTGGCCATTGAGACAGCTTAGCGGTGTAGAGGTGCCACTAGCATCACCCGTTTTGAAGTGGCCATAAGGCAGCTTTCTAAAACAAATAACCTAGCCAAAATCAAACAAGTTGACTTCACTGTGTTTGCTTGCTTAGGAGAAAAAGTAACAGGCTCTTTCCACTAAAGAATGTTCTGGGAAACCAGAAGGTCTGTATTATTTAGGAGTACAACATGGAGTTTGGGAGTTACCATGAAGTCTCTGAGTAGGAGACGCAGAAACAGGGAAATGTTCAGCCAGAGCTTATGTAAAAACATAGATAACTGGTTCTTATTTAGTACTGACTCATCTTCTTGTGCTTGTCTCTGAGCTCCAACAATCAGAGGGACTTAAAAGAATGCATGAATTACATAAAAATTATTTTGTATGTTTTTAGAAAAGCCAAATAATTCCAAACAACAGGATTCCATGGCCACACAATTTCTTTTCGTCACAGTCCCAGTTCTGCCCTTAACTGCAGTGAGAAAATGTTTTACAGAAGAACTAAGACAGGCAGAAAATTAAGCTACAGTTGTATCTGAGAGCACGTCCTACTGCTGAGCCTCCAGTGCATGCCCCGTGTCTCAGCTCCATATCAGAACGACACCTCCGTTGTCTGTGCATAACTTTCTTCTCTCACTTAGTGCCCAAGACATTAGACCATGGCTTTCCAACACCATGAAGGTATAACTCTTATTATTACAACGTTGTTTTTTTTTCTGAAGGCATATCAGGTGTTATTGTTCCCTGGCCTTCCACGGTCTCATCCTGCAAGTTAGATCACTTTGTGAAAATATGTAGTGTGCTGAACCTCTTAAGATGGTGCTAGAATACAGTAAAGAAACCCAATGTATTATTACTTAATATTAGAAATAGTAAATCCAAGAAGAGGAGAAAGTCCAAAAGAGGATTAGTAAACTTCTCTGTTGCCCATGCCATTTCTCACCTAACACTTACTTACATGAGAAAATGAAAGAGAAATGAAACACATGGAGTTCCAAGCTTTTTTTCCCAGCGTTATCCAAGTGCCTGAGGCACTCCCCGTCTATTCTTTTTGCAGTCTGGCTGCCCTGCAGGCTGGTTGTCTCCTTGGGCAAACCACCTTGTGTCACACTTCATGTTTTGTAGCTTATCGTCACATCAGCAGCAAGAGATTCATCAACATGAAAGACACATTCAAAAAGATTTTTGATTATGACAGCTCTGATAATATAATGGTCTCTCGTGGAGCTTGCTTCCTATTATTCTTCCACCCTTTCCAAAACTTCATATGATGATACCTTCTTTAAATAACTTTGGTGTTGTCTGTCACCTAATGAATGGACAGATTGAATCATAGGACTGTCACCTTAGGTAAATGAAAAGGGAAGCTTTAACCGAGTTCCCGATCCGATGAGAGCTAATCTCTTCTTTCTTTTGCAGACTGCTAGCACTCTCGTTGTAGCTGAAGCCAAAGCTTCTGGAATCTACAGCTGCATGGCATCCAACAAAGTGGGAAAAGCCGAAAGAAACGTCAGCTTTCTTGTAACAGGTATGATCTACTCTAGTCCTGTGGTTATGACTGTTGGGCTGTGATGACTTTTTCATATCCCAAAGTTTGGGAATTGTTGTAGCATGTGCACTTATAAACTTACCCCATGCTTTTTGGTGCTCCTGGAAGGGTTTGTCACAGCAGCTGGTCTGGATTTCTAAGAAAGGCACCAAATTTGGTGAATGACTAATTCCTTCAACAAGTGTCCCCACATGACACAAATTGCTCCCAAATACAGCAACCTGGAATATCTTCTTTCAAATCACCTAGCTTCTGCATTCATTCCATACTTGCAATGGCACTGCATTTTCACACCCCAGTAAGACAGCATCGCGTGTGACACTGACTGTGCCTGCAGCCGCATCCTGCTGCTGTTCAGGAGGTCTGATGCCACAGTGCCCAGGGCAGTGCCCATCTGCGGGCAGCATAATGCCAGAGGAGGGAGGCTGGGGCACCCGGACAGCCTCTCACAGCTCTCAGGGACTATTTGTAGGTGGAAAACTGGCAGGCTGCAAGCTACAGAGTTTTGTTCCTTCTTCTGAGACAGACAACCTTGCATGTAACTTGGGTCATGACATTAAGACTCATCATGTTAGCTGTGCGTATGAGCATGTTTCCATCTTTTTTTTTTTTTCCATCACTATAAAAGCATTTGAAAGTTTAGAAACAAACTATTACATGGCATGACCTCAGAAATTACTGAAAAAACCCACAGGTTTAAGAGCATAACTACTGCATGATTTAGCAGCATAATGTCTGCAGATGTCATTACAAAGGATTTGTTTTCTAGTGAAATATTTTTTTTAGTTTTGTTTACAAAGCAGTAGTTTATGGAGCACTTAGCCTAATGACAACTCCCAGGACAGGTCATTAAAGAAATGTCATTCCTTCAGAAATATGAGAAAAGATTAACATATTCTGATACTTAATTCCCAAAATCATAATCTTGAAGATTAAAGGGAAAACAATTTTAATGTATCCTTTTTAATTTTTGCTGTTTCTGTTATCAGTTTTTCTTGTCAATCTTCTGCTTATTGTCCTGATGAGTGATTTTAGTGAAAATCATTCTGTTACCACAGAGAGATATCAAGAGAGAATTGGTATCACTAGACCTCACTGACAACTCCCCCACACTCATTTTGTGGACCCAAACCTGTATTTCTGAAGTGTTTCTGTGGTAATAGTATACTTCCACGTTTAGAAAGTGGCGATTATCTATAAATAAATAATTTTGGTAACAAGCACGAGAAGCAGTCATTGGGATGTAAACAGTTAAGTGACACAAAGGCAGGCTGTGCATTAAAATGCAGGAACAAGAAGAGTATCTACATGTGACAAGAACGTTTGCCAGCTTGAAGATGACTGCTGCGCCAGCTCTCCACTCACAGCCTTGCTTTGGTGCCCACCCTCACGCTGTGTCTGTTTGAACAGAAAGCTTAACAGTGACAAATCATTCTTCATAAATCAATCTGCCAGTTGAGCTGTATTCTCAGCTTCCTGTGAGGACTTTGCACGTAACTGAGAGTCACTCATTGAGGTCGTTGCTCTTCGAATGTGCAAGGCACTGAATATGACCTTCTCCAGCTCTTACTCCTCAGTCTTCAAAATGTCACACGGAAGACCCTGAAACCAAATGAAGCTGAATTTTGATTTGCAGTACGCAAATCTCCCCGTCAAGGTCTTGATGGCAGTTTTGGATCTTTTAGTTTTGTGACGTGAGAGAGTTAGTTTCCCTTCTTAGATCTCGCATTCTTAGATCTTGACCGGGGATAGAAGGAAATCCTTCTCCTTGATACCAAAGCCTGCATGAGAACATGCAGAATATTATGACTTTCCTTTGAAGGCTCTGGTATTGGCCAGCATTCAGAAAGAGGAGTGGCTGCTTTATTATGGCTTGGAAACTCTTAACATCTTGACTGGTGGCGCTTTTTGTATAGGGTGGTGATGTTGAAATGCATTTGTCCTTTGAGTTCCTGGAGCTAAGCAACATCAGTTGTGTGACATGGAAAGTCCTGCTCATCCGCTGACGCTCAGTTGCACTGATTGAAGGCAGCTTGTTTAAACAGTACTGCTGTTTTGTTCCTGCAAAAATCAAGTTAGACTCATTCTTCAGTTCTGTGCACATAGCGCATCAGTTGATGCGTGGTGTAATCACGATTCTCCTCTGTCAGGCTGAGACCAAACTGCTGTAGCTGAGTAACAGCTTGTGTTTCACTTCAATGAAACAAATGCACTATTTCTCCAGGATTCACTGAATTCACTGAAAACACGCTGGGAGAATTAAAAAACGAGAGCCGCAAATGCTGATGGGTGTGAAGGAAATGGGAAGATACTGCAGAGTATTTACTTCCGATGAGTTCAAAAGCAATACTTTGGGTCTTGGGTGACAGCCTGGGGTTAGTTTATCTTATGTTGTTGGGGCTGCTGGCGCCATGTGAAGCCAGTCTGAACAACACAAAACTGAGTGTAAGAGGAGAAAGTGTCTAAACAGAGAAGGTGATCCCTTGTAGGAAGAGGGACTGCTGCCCTTTTCGAGAGGGACAAGCCAGAAAGGATCCCAAAGAGCAGATGGAGACAGGAAGATTCCCTTTCATTGGAGGCAAACTCACTCAGGCCTTGTCTTAAGGATGAGAAAAAGCACATGCTCCAGTGGAGCAGCTCTGGTGGTGTGAGGAGTCTCTTTTCTATGGGTAGAGACCACGAGGAAAGCAGAGACCATCCCAGCAAGCCTAGCTTTGCAGTGGCACTGTCAGCTCCTTCATGGAAAGGTTGGTGTGAGGAATTAAGTGCAAGTGTAGCAAAGAGGACCCGGTAATGACAAGCCCTTACTTTCAAATTTTTGTAAATCTCTCATTATTTCTGGGCTTGAGGTACAACTTGCATGTGTGTTTCTGGAAGATCTGAGGGTAGTATAGTTTTCTACCCTGTGCCTCAGGGTGTAGGACATGAAGTCCATGGGCTCGGGGGGAGTTTTCCTTTCCTATTCCTTTTGTCAGATGAAGGGCATTTTTGGGGATGCCAACAAACTGACCTATTTCTAAAGCCAAAACTTTGTTTGGGGTACAAAAACAGCTGTAAGCCTTTTATGAAGTGACATGGAAAGGTGATTTCTGAGCTCTCCTGCTTGCTGATGCCAAAGCAATCTCCACAACCACGCCTTTATAGCAAATTAAATTGTGGTAGCCCCCTTCCCTCCAGCCTGCCCCTTTCCCTACATTTTGGTCTGTTTTGCTGGCACACAGCAGGCTCATGGGTGTGTTTGCAATTATACAGGGTAAAACAGGAACAGCTCAGCCTTATCTCCCTGGTTTCCCAATGTCACTAAGCGCATTTTATTTTGAGATTCCTGATGGTGCTTGGCAAAGATAAACAAAATCTTCCATCAGGAAACCTGGGAGCTGTTTCCACAGGAAGCTTCAAATCACTAAAGTAAATAAAACCCTTTTACATTATTCCCAGCCACGTTACTTAGCTAGCCTGAGTCTGTAACAATTGGTGAGAGGTGTCATATATTAGGGGGCTCGTAGCCTTTAAACAAATGACTCTCTTGGAATCCCATGCATTTACTTTTGTCCTTAGATTTATTCAGAAAATAGTCTTTCTTCACAGAAGACACATCTAGGAAGTGCTTCAGACCTGACAACATGGAAGTAGTTGCAACTATATTGTTATGTTAGCACGCTATCCTTTTACATTGAGAGAAGTAGCTCATTTGCCTCCGACCCAGGGGATCTTTATGTCATCTTTAGAGTTTCCCTTGGCTCTTCTTAGCTTTTACTGAGCACTGGCATCTGCAAAAGCCAAAAATTAGTAGTATTCCAAACCAGTACATTGGCTTTCCCGATACATATCAGAGCAATTTCAGATATACTGTAAGATACAGCAATTTATTAGATCAAAATACTTACCCACAATCAAAATTTTGCACTTTGCTTGGATTTAAGTGCTCCTGAATTCAATGTTTTTTAGCAAAATCAAGCACAGGATTCACTTCATCCAACTGAAGTGTTAAAGTTGGGTATCTATCCCATGACAGAACAGGATCTCTGGAATTAGACTCATCTGAAGATGCTGTGCTGCATTGCCCTCTGTGGGTACCTGTACTCCATGGGCTGTAAACTTCTGCCCATGCACAAAACAACTATGTTCATGCCTACATTTTGATGGTTTACTCTAAATATACTGTTTGCCCTGTAAGGAAAGGTTTTATTTTAGTAGCACTTTCCGTCAACACATACTGAACTGAGACCAGAGTACGGCACCACATGCTCTTCCGTATCAAAGAGGATGCTGATGATAGTCGCTTATAAATAAGTTAATAAAAGTTAAAGGGTTTGGTGGTTTTGTTTCCTGGAGAGTGGTAAAAAGGGGATCCCAATGAAATATTAAAGGAACAATTCAGCAGATAGGATTTAAAATCCAATATGACGTTAGTATCTCTGCTTCCATTGGGTTCATCTTTGGACTACATACCTGCAGGACTGCTGATGATGGGTACACACTTTGCTGTCACTGCAAGGCCATGAGTTCAAACCACGAAAGTCAAACCTCCCTGGAAGGCATCTATAGTCAGAAAGAACTTCAGTCTCTGATACACAGGAGCTCATTTTTTGTTTAACACTCAGTATTTAGTACAGAAGAGACACTAAGACATTTAGGGGAGCAAGTGATGCCAGGCCTCTATGAATGCCAGTGGTGAGCAGATCATGTCCATTGGTCATGCCAGGGGAGGCAAGGCAGCTCGGTTTGTACTGTGGGGATTTAGGGAGCCTGGAGAAGCTTTCAGATGGTTGATCATCATTGATTGGTCAATCAATGAAAGAAGTTGCTGAAAGAGTGTGTGAGTTGCTCACTGGAGACCTACTCTTCACCCTTCTGCCGTGACATTAGGCCTGAAATTACACTTGCAGGCGTGGAGCTGAATGAAAGCCTGTGTTGAGCTGTTCATGCTCAAAGAGACAAGAAAAGAAGGCATAATTCTCCGTTATGAAAGACGAAACCATTCTTACAATTTCAAGGCAACTTCACAGCCAAGTGCTGTAGCAATTAGCAGTGAGAGAACAATTGAAAATGGCCAAAGCTGATTTCACTGAAGGGAGAAGGAAATGACTTTATCAGAATATTGGCTACAAATAAACCAAGAGATTGCATTCTAGGAGAAAATCTTGGAAGTGTTTTCTCTCAGGAACTTGCTTCTACTTTCACTTAGGTCTGCAACATGCCTTTGCCTTGCTCAAGGGCTGAGGCCTGGTGGAGAGGGCCTCGAGGTGGCCAACCTGGCCACAGGCCTGAGCCTTTCCCCAGGTGGAGGAGGCTGATGCAAACCTTACAGGCAGTCACCCATATGGCTTTGCCAAGGATGCTTTTTTAAACTGCAGACTAAATTGAACTGTCTGCTAGGGAAAATCCTTGTTAAACTTTAAGTCGTACTCATGCTTGGGAAACGGTTGATGTGGTGATCCTTGATTTCTCTCAGGTAGAGATGTTATTCACCTATGTTTAATTCCAAGCAGTCTGAATAGAGTTATCGTTGCCTTGCTGCTTTGCATCCAGCTGACTGCCAAGCCAGAGGGTACTGATTCTGCTTTCCTCTCAGGTGGCCAGCCTCAGGTGTTTCATGCTCACGGGGGTAAATACCTCTGTTCTGAGGGAAGTTCAGGCATGTCATCTCATATTCCATGATTTCTCTGGATTTTAAATATTTAAGAAATAGACATAAATTATCTAACTACTCTTGAATAACAGGAAAACAATAGAAATAAGTGTGATGAGCTGCAGTATTTTTCTCTCACCATCTAGAGATTCATCTTCTCTCACGCAGTTCTCAAGCTGCAGCTGAGACCAGAATCTGCCTCTTTTTTCATAGTCCTAGCATGTCTTTAAATAATTCTGCTTTTGGTACCTTGCCCCAGTCTGTCATAACTTGTCATAACATTTATAGAAACTCAGTACTTCCAAGAGCAGCTTCAGTTTACACCAGCTGATGTCCAATCCAAGTGTCTTGTAGCTCTAAGAAAAATTATAAGAATAGCTGGAGCCTAGCATGTGAAAAGAAAGATTAGAGACTTCAGCAGGAAGACAACAACATTGATTAGTTCAAAGGCTTCCTGATAAAGGGGATAATATATGCCGCGTTAATTTTGGCTCATTCGCTTTGTATAAACTAAAAAGTGTTCTTGATTTTTGACAGATGTACCGAGTGGATTCCACATTAGTTTGGAAAAAGTTCCCATTGAAGGAGAGAATTTGATATTGTCCTGTTCAGCCAACAAATTCATGTACAAAGACATTTCCTGGATTTTACCGAGGACGATCAATAATCAAACGAAAGCAAGAAGGGCCCTCAACAAGGAGTACTCCATCACCCTCACTCTGACCATCAAGAATGTTTCCCTGGCACACTCAGGCACCTATACCTGCCGAGCAAGGAACATATTCACGGGGAAAGAAGTGCTTCAAAAGAAAGACGTTACAATCAGAGGTGAGCACTGCAACAAAAAGGCTGTTTACTCTCGGATCCTCAAATATAAGAGCACAAGGAATGATTGTACAACACAAAGCAATGTAAAACATTAAAGGACTCATTAAACAGTAGCAGGTGTCTCATATCATCTTGATTTCTTATTGCTGTTGCTACCTTTCAGGCCCTGAGGTGGTGCACATTCCCCCATGGGTTGGACGTAGGAGGAATAGCAAACAAAATCTTATTGCGTGAGCTTCCAGTTGAGTTCAGACGGGTGTTTTCTGCTTTGACAAAGCACGTGGAAGCTGGGGTTTGGAAGATCCCCTGCGCTACATTTTTCATGTTGTTCTTTTTTCTCTTGCTGTCTCCTACTGAGTGATCAGGAAAACTTTGGATCAATCTTTTCTTCCACTTTGATATCGGCCTCGTCAAAAGTGTCAGAGCTGAATAAACTGATTAACTTTAAAAACTGCTGTTTTCAGTCAACAACGGACATTTAATAAGTTAACTTTAATGTGCAGAATGAGCACAACTCAGTTTGCGATTGACTGGACTATATATTTTTTATTTATATCTGATCTCGATGGACTTATAAATATTACCTGCTGAGCAAGTTCTAATGCTTATTTATTTGAAATTATTTTCTACACTAAAGTACATTAATCTTAAGAAGTATCTTCTAAAGGAAGTATGCAGGGAAGAAATAAAAATGTTGATATAATGCACAGATCTATCATATCATTTATAATAATGATGATTTAAAAACTGACAGACATGAACTGTGTTTCTCCAAATAAATCCAGGTAGATTTCCAGTTGCTGTGTTGGTCAATTTTTAAAGTCAGTTCTGCACTAATGTAAAAAGCTATTGGTAAAAGTGTGAGTATTATTTCTGGCCTGAAGATACAGAGGTTTGTAATGTTGTAATTATTTCATTAAAAGAGAAATATCCCACAAGGTTGCAGCCAGCACAGGGAGAGGTTTAACCCAGTTTTTAAAATGCAAGTCCAAAACTGAAGTCATTAAAAACATTCATTGCTTTTGGTATCAGATGACAATTGGATTTATTATGGGGATTAAGAACCAGCCAAACTGCTGAAGGAGAATTAAGGCCAACCTTAAACTTCCTTGTGAGCGTTTCCCTTTTTTTTTTTGCTTTCATCGTGGTTTTACTATGAGATGTTTCTGTGTATTATAAATTCTGTATAAGGAAGAAGTTACTATTTTTAATAGATCTGATAACTTTATTTTTTTACAATACATAGCTTTTATTATTTTTGGTTGCATTTATGATCGATCATTTATATAGCATTTACATAAGCCATAACAAAACAGACCGTAGTGACCAAAATAGCTACAGCAAAGGAACAAAGTGGTTGTGCTTTTAAAATAGAGGGTGACAACATGACAGTTTCTTGTGCTTGGGAACTCACCAGACTATTTCCTCCTTTAGGTATCGAGACCGTGTCCCACGGCTAAACTTGTCTTTCACGTGGGAATTGCTTTTGTCAAGTGTGAAAGGGTAAACAATAGCATTTCCCCATAATGCCAGCTTCACGGAGCCTAAAATGCTTAGAAAACAATTGATAACCTGGAAGTTGTCAGAGTAAAGAAAAGAATAATCATTTATATCTCGAAATGTCACCTATAGCCTACTTGTATACAGTAGCTCTTTTGTTCATTATTAGTGTGATGGCTTCCAGAAACAATGTGTTCTTGCAAAGGGACCTGGGTCTCTTTTTTTTTTGTTCCTTAAATATGCCTAAAAAGCAAGTGAAATCATTGGTGATGGCTTAAAAATGGTGCAAATGCACTCTGGAGCATTTGCAAGTCTTCAGAAGAATTACCATACAGAATCTCTTTTTTTGCGAGGCTGTTTTGTGAGCAGACGTTTGATGGCAAGGTGGGCGGTGATGACATTTTGAATTTTCCATGGCCTTGGGAGCCGGGGCATGATGACTTGTAGCAGCCAGTTGCCAGGCAATATGAGTGTGGGTCAAAAAAAGACCTGGCCATTAGCCTGTTCCTCTGTGAAAAGGAGTTGTGAATCGCAATGATGTGCATCACTGCTGGGTGGAAGTCCTGCCAGCCTCCGGTGGCCTCGCTGTGCAGGGACGTTGTGAAGTCCTTGTGGGTCTGCCCATGTTGGGAGGCACAGAGAAATCTCACTGGAAAGCAGTTCTTGGTGGCCAGATAAAAACTGCTGTTGCTTTTGATGTCCTCAAAGGATGGGAGAACCTCAGTGGTTTGGGGAGTTTCACTGCCTTTTGTTGTGTGATACATGAGTTAGGGAGAAAGGTGTGAATTATATTTCTTTTTTTTTTTTTTTAAGTGTTAAAATTAAAGCTTGTATTTATATTTTTGTACTGGTTAATAAAAATAAGTGAACAAACAGTGTAACTATAACAAAGGGCAAAAATGTGCAGAATGGAAAGCATATCCCCAAATGAACAAGCCTTAATGTGTTCTGCCGTACCGCCTCGAGTCCGCTGTGTGCTGTGACACCAGCATCCCCTTCTCCCCCCTGTGACCTCCTGTCACTTTCCTGGACCAAACTCTGCCTACGATGAAGTTTCTTGGGGCAACTGAGAGCAGGGTCTGGCCCTCAGCGTCCAGTCCCACGGCTTTGGGGCCAGTGGAGCAGGGAGGCACAGCCCACATTTGGAACTCCCCTGTTTGGCTGTGCTGCAAAAATGAGCAGGAGAAAGCAGGGAGTTTGCAAATCTAATCCTCAGGTTGACCAAATCCTTGAAATATCGGCTGATTGCAGCAGAGAAATTACTGAAAGTATGTGAATGGTGACTGGATCTCAGTTTTAAGCAAGAAAGTTTTTCTTAATATGAAAACCCAACTATAGTGTATGGCTATAAATGAATTAAAATTAATCACAAATAACTCATGGAATGTGTGATTTGCCTTTGTTGTGTCATCTTATCTGCCTTCAGTTTGGATGTCTGGGCTGGGGTGTCCGTCATCTATTGCTGATAAATGCAAAATATGGAGCTTTTCTCAGTTTGTGTATGTGGATGCATGTCAAAAGACACCTTCTCATAGAGAGATCATTGTGAAAAATGAGGAATGTGCCAAAATCACTGAGAGTGACAATGAGAAGAGGGCAGGCTTCTTAGCTGTAAGGCAAATATCGTTGATCATGTCATTTATGTAGGTATTAGGTAAAGAATTTTCTGTGCAGCCTCTGTCATAAGCATCGCTGGTTGTGAAGTGAGAACATATTGTCTGCTATACGGTAAACAAACAATAGCATTGCTCATGGTAATTACAGACTCGCAGCTCAGCAAAGCCCCAAACTGCTCATTGCAGGTCAATTTCAAGGGATGAGATCACAGCCAAGGTAGCCTAGAATAAAAGCATGAAAAATCTTTTAGTGCTGCAGAGTTCATGTGCACTGTACGAGCCAGTGGTACGGAGGCGCTTAACTTTTCTGGAGAGCTTTTATTCACAGCTGGGAACAGAATGATTGTGAAGATAAGAATGCCTGATAGACAGTCAATTTTTCTGAAAGGACAGAGTATAATCTTCCAAACACAGAATGTCAGAAATTTAGAGGGCATTGTACTTGAACTTGGTGTATTGATATCTAATGCAGTCCAAAAGAAAATATTTGCAAAGCGTAGTTTTTGTTTTGGTTTGGTTTATTTCATATTTTACAATGTCTTACCATGTCAGTAACTACTAATCCTGGCAGCATCCTTGAACGGAAAGACCGTAAATAATTCAGTTCTTACAAGACTGGGGAATTCAAGGGAATCTGCTCTGCCTCTGCATCTGTGAAATTGCTCAGGATCTCCCTGGATTCTCCATCACTGCTTTTAAGGAACAAAAATATCAGAAAGGATTGTCTGAGAGTTGTCAATGTGCAAGAAACTTGTTGCCATATACTGCATATAAATGCTGCAAATACCCTTGTCTTTGTCAGAACGCCCTCCAGCTCTGTATGAAGCGGGGGAAGGGGTGCTCGAATGCTGAAATGAAGATGAAAAGGATTTGTTGTTTTGCTTCTCTTGGGGATGACTTTAACATGATGTCTATAAAGTGTTTTTGAAATGCCCTTCCATTCAGCTGGGAGACCCTTGAGCAGGAGCAGTACAGATGAGCTGTGCTTCGCATATTCATTGTCACTAAATGTCACGGACGTGTTTTATTGCATTGCATTCGCCTGAATTTCGGTAGATAAAAGCGAAACAGGAGCGGCGTTGCTGTGCTGTATGGCATGCTAGTGCTCAGCTTCATCCCCTGCCATCTGGGTATCCAGCGTCTGCGGGCTGCCGGAGGACACAGCCACATTCATCCGTGGTGTGCTTTGGCCGGGTCTGGCTGTGCTCAGCTGCAACACAAAAGTGGAAGAATTTGTGAAGATGTCGGGATGTGCAACACAGTGTTTTTGTGCTCATCGTTTCTTGTTTTTGGCTGTCTGGGCTTACTGAATATGATTCATAACTGTTCTCTTTTAAGCAAGTAAATGACAAAAGTCACATTCACGGGTATTGTGGCATACTGCAGAGTGCCATTGGTGATGCTCTGCAGCAAGGGCATCTTGCTAATTGTTGACAGCCCTGGTCTCATGGTTTGTTTCTCCTGACTGCAAAATTCTGAGCTTTCATAGAAATGTATGGCTTTTGTAAACCAACCAATGTGGTTGACACTGGAACTGAGGAAATCTGTTAAACGATGTTATTGGGTGTTCATTGGTCATCACACCCTGCTCCTGATGAGTAATGAGTACAGACGAAACGCTCTTAAACAAACCAGAATGGTAAATAAAATCTGTGAACAGCTAACTTGGTAGAACTGCCACAGTGGTCTGTTAGTAACATGCTGGTAGGGAGGATAATTCAGCCCCCACTGTCGCAGCAATGTAAAACGGAGGTGTTGTTTTGTCTCGTAGCTCAAGAGGCACCTGCCCTGCTGCGGCAGCTTATGGATCAGACGGTGAACACCAGTAACTCTGCCATGCTGGAGTGCCAGGTTCGTGGCATCCCCGAGCCCCAGATAACCTGGTTTAAAAACCATGAGGAAATACAACAAGAATCAGGTGAGAGCCCTTCCACACCTTGTACAGCCTTTTTGTTGTGTCCTCTCCTGGTAACTATTTGCAGAGTCCCTGGCACTGGTACCTGGATGTAAGCGGCACGGCCCAGGCATTACAAGCCTTTTACAGGGTTACACCTTCTCACTCCAAAATGTCAACAGGGTGGATGTGTAGACACAACAGGCCCCTGCGGAGTCAGTGGGGAAAATACAGATGCAAATATCTCATTTTACAATTTTGAAGAGTTGTCTCCAGAGAATCCTACTTCTCTCCATTTACTATAGAGGGAGCCTGAAGATCAGGTGTCTTGGCCAGAGCACAGCTAGACAGGAGAAAATCAAGCACAAGTGGTGTCTGTGCAAGTACAGAGGGTGTGTTGTCAGGCACGCAAAGTCTGTTCTTGATTCACAGCCTGACTGCCAGACTAATTCCATGTCATGGGTCCCCAAAAATGGAATGTGCCTGCCGGAGCCGGGGGAATCCACGCTTCAGGCAGCAGAAAGGAAGAGCTTCCCAGGTGACATTCTGCTTCTGCAGAAAAACTTCGAGAGTTATTTACTGCTGTGTCCAAACGTGGCTTCAAACATCAGTTTAGGCTACATCGTGACACCCTGGTTATGGGAGGGTTCCTTGGAAATTTCAGATGGAGATGTGAAAAAGCAAAATCTTTCTCATGGGAATTCATCCACATTCAAATCAGGATCACGCAATGATATCATGTTACAGGCTCAGCAGAAATATTCAAACAGTTAGTTTTGTGGAAACTTGAATCCTGTGTAGCCTTAAATAACATTTTAGAAAGTCCATGTTTGAGGTTCTGGCCTGCATTATTGGAGATTACTCTGTCACGAGTAAAGGCAGTGGGAAAAACTCTGAGTATTTGTCAAAGTGAGCTAGAAGCACATGCAGACTTCCAACACAGTCACTAAACTTACTATGGAGCCAGATTCTGAGAGGCTTTACAGTGACCACACGGTTGTAATGTGAATTATTCACACTACCTTCTAGAATGGATGTTATGTGTTTAACTTGAGTGCAACACAACACGTAAGGTTAGGAACCAGGAAGACATCTCTACAGGGCAGGTCAGAGCACTTTAATTAGCTGCCTGGGATAGTTGCTGGGAATGCATTTCAATGGGACTTTGGTCCTGATGGAGCCAAATGCACAAGTGTGTACTTGACTGCACATTTCCTGGCTCTATCACGCCCGAAAGGTAGGCCTGAGGCCAAGTCTGCTGCCTGCCTCTTCCTCACTTGCTGGAATGTTGTCAGGGCTGGACTCTGGACTGAGCCAGCTGCAATAAGAGAGGTGTTGAAAACTTCAGGCACCTTCTATGGGTTAGGGTGCACCTCATGGGACCTTTCCTTGCCCCAGCTGAGGTCCGTGTGAGAAGGGACATGATGTCCCCTGCCACATGGCTGTGAGAGATCTGGGGTGAGTCTGCTGCCCATAACGCCAATAAGGATGCATGGAGCTGGTCCAAGTGCTCTAAGCTGGAGCTGCTTCAATGACAGACCTGCTCCTGTGAGTGCCGTGGGAAGCAAGGAGACCACCCATAGTCCACAACTTAGAGACATGCTGAGGAACTCGCTTGGACGGGAGTCTAACCACAGCGCTAATCAGTGCGTGTGACACCAGCTGCTCCCAGGATCACTCCCTTGGCTGAGCTTTTCACTCACACGAGTGCTTTGTAAACACCGATTTCCAACAGATTCCCAAAACTTCCAAGTATATTTGGCTTTTTGTGTATTGCACTGCACCGTGCAGCCTGTGGCTCGGATTTCTTTTGAGAAGAACTTGAAGCAGATATTATTACACAAGTGCCTGTTTTTGTTTATACCGTGGCTCCAGCTCATTGCAAAATATTTCATTTCACAGGAATAATTTTAGGGCCTGGAAGCCGAATGCTGTTTATTGAAAGAGTAAAAGAGGAGGACGAAGGACTTTACCAGTGCATAGCCACCAACTTGAAGGGGTCCGTGGAGAGCACAGCGTATGTCACAGTACAAGGTAAAGCGTGACATGAGGTGGGAAGAGCAGGCCTGCCAGGGGGAGGGTGATGCTCTTGCTTCAGCTGGAGGGGCTGGGGCAGGACCTGAGGAGCACGTGGTGAGCTCTGGAAGCAGCAATCCTAAGGAAGTCCTAGCAAGGGAAGTGTACCAGGTTGGAAAGGAAGCCTAACAGGAAATGCTAACTCAGAGAGTGTTTACACTGACCTAAAAAGAAGAATTGCTTCAACCCAACAAGGATCAGGTCAGGGTAGAAGACAAATGTAAATTTAGCATCATCAAAACAAACAAAAAACAAAATAAGGAACACCCTCCTACCCCCTCATTTTCCCATTTCAGGTTAATGCCACAAAAATTAGAGGCCTGGGATATTTTCATTTGTTTATTTTCAATGTAAAGTGAACTGCCAAACTGAACTAGTAGATTTTAGCCTAGCAATAGCTGCAAATACGTTTTAAAGGTGCTTGCTGTGAGAAGGACATAGCTACTTATTTCGGTAGCTGTGACTTATTTTGCTATTCATTAAAACATCCAGTGTTGTTCTGCCAAGCTTCATCCAGACCTGCGGCAGCAACTTTTACCAAGCAGTGGTTGACTGCATTAAAATAAAGTTAATTTGGTGGCTTTTCAATTTCATTGAATATCCTTTTGGTTCATCTATTATGAAGCAGGAGAAATAGGTCAATGTTCTCCATTTAATCACTGTCATGTACGGATTTGACATAACCTGTCTTATCGATCTCATGTGTTAAGTAAGTAAATAGTCTCCAATTCATTTAGTTTCTCTTTGTAGAAGACATTTTGACCACCACAGTGTCTCTAGGCAGGGATTATGTCTTTGTGGCTGTTCTCATAAAATAGCAAAATGTATCTGAATACTACCAGGCATTTGGATAGTACCCTGCAGCAAAAGACAATTACAGCTACTAAATCAGTATTGATTTTCTGCCGTGAGCACTTTAGCAGTCTCAGTTAATGGGTGTTGTTGGTAATACCACAAAGTTGCTTTAAAAGTTCAGGGATAGGAATATGCACATGTGGGCTGGCCTAATAGGTGTCATCAAGGAGTGAAAAACACCCGTCTCCTTCTGAGCAATGCGAAGGGTTTAATAGCTATTGTAATCGCTAACATAATGACTTGTCCCTAAGTGCTTGCTGTGTGATGCTAGTTGGTAGCTCTGGACTATGTAATACATTATGGTATTGATTTTTATATCATTGTATCTTGGCTATTTATTACAACCACACTCGTTCTGTCAGATGGCTTCTAGGAAGTCATATCTCCTTGTGAATGAACCATAGAAGAAGGAAGACAGCAGCCAGGAAAGCTTCTTCTGTGGTTACATGCCCTGCAGGGATCACTGGCAATGGGCTTCTGCGACTCCTGTGGGAACTCTTAGATAAGCACGAGATGAAATCTGCCATCTTAAAATATACAGCTTTGAGACTGAATGGGATAGAGACAGAGAGTTTTTCTTATCTACTACGATCAGGAAAAATGCATTCCCACCCTCCCTTTTTCGAGTGCACGAAGGGATGTCACTGGAGGTGTTCTCACTAGTTCCAGGAAGGCCAGTCTTATCCAAAGTGGAGTCCCTGACCTCCCCATGGGAATGGCATCCTCTCAGCCCATCCCTGAGCCTGCAGAGATGGGATCAGGGCTTTAACCTGGGTCCATGTCTAGGCTTCGTCCCCTCCTTGCCCTCCCCAGGGCACACACTGTGCCACCACCACAAGCAACAAAGCTTCCCTCTGTCCCACTGGCTCTCAGGTCGCGGTGCTGCAGATCAAAGGCAGAGGAGCAACGCCTCGTGTTGGTGGCTGTGTTTAGCAGTTGGGAGAAGAGTTTGCAAATGAGTCAGGAAGGAAGCTGTCTGCTCTTTTTATTTCCTCTGAAAAAACATTCTTATGCTCACAGATAAAACAATGTGTTATTTTTGTATCAGAGATGGATGAATGGATGGTGGAATCCAAGGGCTGTCTTTAAATAATCTCATCCCTTGTTTGGTTTGGACGCTGTGCTTGTAGGGCTGTCTGAGGAGAAGCGGGGCCGTGTTTGTGGACATGTCACAGCAAGCTGTCTATTTGGTCTTGGCAGAGAAACCAAAGATGCAGTGGGTCTGAAAGGATGGAATGAGGACAGCAAATGGCTGCCAGAGCCACCAGCAGATAGAGAGGAGCACGGCTGTCAAATCCTGGTGGCACAAGCTGCCGAGCACAGGAGGAGCATGGGCTGTCTGGGGCAGCTCTGCTGCACTGCTCTCAGTTGCCATTAAAGCCTTGCTCCTCCTGAGGACCCCAGCCCACCTCTCCTGGTGGGAGCCAGTGATAGAGCTGGTGCAAAACTACAATGAAGGAAGCAGCATTGCACTCACTGAGACTCAGAACTGTAGCAAGCAAAAGAATACAGCAAAGTGTGCTGTATTAGAGGTGATGCTTCGTAACTTCATGTCATCCCTGCCAACGAGAAAGGAAAACATCACATTCGTGAAGTGTTCATTGAGCAGTTCTGACACAATAGAAAGGGTGTTTGCTTTTCATGTAGCTGTCTGCTTCTGTAGCCATCCACCTTTCTAAAGTGTATCTCAAAAAGTTATGCTTTTGGGGCCAAGCTAAGAGGAATGTTTCTGTGAAGTTTATCTGGGACTCCCTTGGTTACTGAAAATGGTTCAGCCTGTATTGTAATGGTGACTGTACAAGAGCAGGAGAGCCCTGAGGGACACTTAGATTATCTGTTGCATCAGGCAATCATTAAAGCGGGCCAGGAGAGAGCCAGCTTCGATCTCAAACCACAGCCATCACCACCACCGCCTCTAGTCAGAGGTGGCTTTGGCCAAATGAAAAGCTCCAAGGATGGAAATCTCTCAGCATCATTGAGCACTCCATCCAGTGCTACATAGCTGTGGTCATGGGACCGCGTAGATTAAGAAGGTAGAGCCTGTTGGTGTAGGAGTGGGGGCACTGTGGGCATAGCAGAGTGATGTTGGTGCCCCTGGTTGACGCGAGTGCGCTTCGCTACCTGTTTTGCCTCAAATCAACCCTTTCCCTACCCGGCTGTGAGGCCTTCAGCCAGCTCTGGCTGCCAGATTAGGATCCTGCTGTGTGGAAACCTGACCTTAGCGTGGAGAAATGCATTCTGACTGCCTGAAGTCACTCAGACATCTCACGGACAGCCCCTTCGCACCCCTTCCCTGGCTCCTGGGCAGCGCACAGCAGTGAGGAAGCTGCCGCCTCCTACCCGGACCGGCTGTGCTGTGTCTCACAGGTTTGTGAGCGCTGCCATACAGAGCAGTGGCAGCAAATGAACCATTGGCTCCTCCGTGTTCTGCTGAATAAGTGTTGGAAACTGTTCCTTGCCATCTGCACGGGTGCTGCTCAGAGGCAGCGTGTTGCTGTGTGAAAAGAAAGCCTGACAGCAGTGGATAGGCAACCTGTCCTGGGCTGTACCACTTTTTGCCATCATTATGGCCTGTGTTTAAATCAAACCCTTAAAAATGCTCATACTTGTGAAAAATTAGCACTCACGGTGTTTTGGTGGGGTAGACGCTTTATACCTCCACTTTTAGCTGCAGTCATGTTTTCCTTCAAAAAGCTTTATTCTCAAAGCTCCAGAACGGCCGTGCCTGTGGGATCGCAGTGGCAGGGCCAGACACATCACCTTCACAGAGGGAGGGTGTTACGCTAGGTAAGGGACAGCTACACAAAGCTCTGCAGCCCAGCCCCAGCAACCTCCATCACCCACTGAGCCCAGTGGTGGGACGCCGCTCATGCCCTCTTCATCTGCCAGGAGCAGCACCAAGCTGCCTGGGGGCTGAGGCTGCTGCGAGTGCAGCCGGCAGACCGCCATGAAATCCTCTTCAGAATCCCTTCTCCTCATCCACTCACTTTCTCTCTCCAGAGGATGCATCAGAGCAAGAGGCAGAGCGTGATTTCTTTTCACATTTGCTCCCAATCAGTAGGAAAACATATTGTGGGAAGTGTGGTAACAGACTGCTCTGAAACAATTTTATGAGTCCCTAAGTGGCAGTCTGAAGTGAATTTTATTTTGGCTTTTTTTTTTTTTTTTAAGATCTGTCAGTCGACTATAATACTCTCAAGATTCCTAATGTTCATGTTTTCTTGCTGCTCCCTTTTCTGCTGTTGTTATTTTTGTTTTCCCCTTCCTGTGTTCGGCTCATGCTGGGATTTGGAGAGTTCTGCCAGCACCGCTGGGGCCACTCGGGTCCCATGTCCCCACGGGGTGACCCCAGCTTCGAACAGGCCCTGTGCCCTAGGCTCGTGCCTGCACTGCTCAGTGGGGCTCGAGATGTCTGTGCCACGCCCAGTGTGAGCCAAGCTCCCAGAACCTGCTGCCAGGCCCGATGCCTCCAAACCACAGGAAGGTCGTGAACCCGTGCCGTGCCCTCCGAGCACCTCCAGCAAGGGCTTGGGCCAGGGCTGGGCTGCGGGGCCCAGCAAGCAGCACACAGCAGCTAGGGCAGGCCCACACACATCCTTGCACAGGGAAAAATTGGCTACAAATACCCCACAGCTGAATTTCCACCTCAACAGGAAGCGGCCATCTGAGGTCCACCCCTCACCTGGCTGCTCCATCCCTGTGCCCCAGAGAAGGGCTGACTTCTGCCAGAACCGCTGGGCCTGGCGCCTTTTGGCTGTGTTCAGCACAACGGCTTTGCTGAGGAGACCTTGTTCTCTCCAGGCTCTGCAGGCCAGTCCAAACAGAGATGAATGCCCCATTGAAAATGAGCTGGTCCTTCCTGCTATTTTGTTTTAATGGCAGAGAAACACAAACCACCCCCGGCTTTGCAGGTCATTTTCTGAACTGATTGCTGCTTGATTTTCCCAGGCACACCGGAGCGGTCAAACCTGGAGCTGATAACGCTGACCTGTACCTGTGTGGCTGCAACGCTCTTCTGGCTCCTGCTGACCCTCTTCATACGCAAGCTGAAGAGGGTAAGAGTGGGGGGGCTCCCAGCTCTGCTGGGGGGGAAAGGGGGGGGCCCAGCTCTGCAGGCCTCTTCAGTGTTAGAAATTTCTTCCCAGGCTGCCAGGATTGCTAGGAACACAAAAAATGGGATTCACTCCCTGCTCACTGTCTCTCCCTGTGCAGTCAGCAGGCTGCAGAGGAGTGCCCGGGGAACTGTGACTCACAGCATTGCAGGCCCGGGGGGGGCCTCAGGCTCAGCAGTGTCTGGGTGCTGCCTCCTGCCAAAGGCATCCTCACTGCCTTAAAAGTTTGGCATCTTTGAAGTGTCTTTGAAGATTGAAACGAGCAGGAATGACAGCTCTTTGCAGAGCCCAGTGAGATCTGGTCTGCACACACTGTCTGGTGCAATTACATCACTTGCAATGTGATGTTTTACTGCAGTCACTTCAACAGCACAGGCTCTGGCACAGATGCTCCTGTATGATAATGCTCCTGCCCGCCTTCTTGCCTCAGTGGTGACTTAGGGCTCCCTCACCCAGCCAGCAATGGGCATTCCCTCAACCCCCTTGGCTGAATGTGCTCCAGCAGCTGAGCTCCCTGTGTGGGGCTGGCTGCAGCCTGCAAAACCTTTGTATCCCAGCCCACCAGGATTCAGGTTTTAAGCCAAGAACTCCTATTGACTGCAGGATCGGGTCTGTATGGCAGCAGTCACCCCTCCTGCCTCCCTACTGTTGCAAGCTTTTGTGAGAAGAAGCGTAGAAGAATGTAAAAGAATGTAGAAGAAATGGGTTTATGGAGGGTGAGAAAAGTAGAGGTTAAAGCTGTGGAGAAACTTTGTAGCTGTAGAGAAACTACAAAAAGTGGGACCAGATCTGTCTTCTCACAGGTAATGATAATTTCATAACATGACTACAGAGTTAAGGGTTCAGCCCTTAGAAAAATGTAAGTTCTAAAAGTAGTGAGGAGCTGAAAAATATTTTGTTGTTGTTATTTGCTTGTTAGCTCGTTAACAGAGAAGAAAAATAGCTGCTCTTGCTACAGAGCAAGAGATTTAAACTAGATGACAAGTGAAGGCTCCTTTCCAGACAAGCCTTTCCAACCAATGCTTACGGTCTTCTCTGTGTTTCTATTACAAACTCTTACTCTTGATGATTTATGTCTGGAATTAGCTCTAAATTAAGTGTCATATACAAAAGATCTTGTCACAGTGGAAAAAATCTTTTATGCTCCTTGAGAAACAGAGCATTTTCTTGAAGTCTCTCGGTTACAAATGACATACTTAACACTTCCTCACCATTCAAAATATGTTTCGAAGATGTAACTGTGCCAAAGGTTTGGTGCTCAGTGTGTCTGAACAAAGAAATGAAGGAAGCTCTCTGCTCTTTCTCACTCCCTTGCTGCTCTTCAGTTATGGGTCCCCCTAAAAGATCTTCTAAAGTGGTAGGAGCAGTCTGGCACACACATCTCTATCAAAAATTACTGCCTTCTGGAGGACCTCGTGCTTCTGTTTCCACCCATATCTCACTTATCCATGTCCCACCCATGGACAGTGGAAGGTTTAGAGCCAGGCTTTGTGCCACCCAACTTTTGTCCAAACATTACTTTTTGGGACAGTGAAACACAACTGAAGCAGGAGCTGTTAGCTACTGTCATTTTAATCGAGTTATGTTTGCAACCAAGGCACATAAAGCTGGCAATAACCTTTTCAAATAAATGCCCAGAAATGCATGCATGAGGGATGCATTTCCAAGCTGTGGGGGAGGAAAGCTGAAAGTCACAGAGGGCAGTTAGAGGAACAACAACAAAGTGTAGATATATCTGCGTGTCTGCGTATGTGCCTCTGTGCTGTTTCCATGAGTGTAGCGAAAGCAACAAGAATGGGCTCAGTCAACAGATTTTCCATAAATGCCATCTAATAGCCAGCAAATTAGAGAAAACTGTAGACTTTTTCTCTTGAAATATCAGTAGTTCATGTGTCAACGGAAGTCCAGTGGATTGGAGTGGCAATCTCAGTACTCTTTAAGGGAAAATACATTTCAAAATGGAAATGGATGGACTGCAGAAAACTTTGAGACTGGGTTCGTCTTTCCTTACACTTCTCACGTGGATGACCCATTTGTTCAGTAGAAACCGAACATTCATTTCAAACGTGTTTGAATCTAGGTAGTTACAAGTACCTCCAAACCCCAATAATTTCTGTGAACTTGTAAGAAATGATACCAAAGAAATGAAAAATTCTAAAAATTTGTAAACAGTTTCTGAAATGTATAACATCTAGTCTCCTGGCGACTATTCTTGCACAACTTGTAACCACATATGACCTATCTTTGCTGGGCATATGGAAAAAATAAACACTGGCAGTTGAACTCCATCTGTTGCATATGGCCACTTTGCACAATCATGAAGGAAAGCTATTTTTAACAGCAATGTTTAGTTATTTGAAGAAAATAATTCTCTTGATTATGCAGAGGGCTGATATCCTAACACCATATGTTGATAAAGATCCAGATTGGTTTAATTGAAGAAATTGATGTCACATAGGAGGAAAGAGAGAGAAAGGAGTTTCTTTTAGATTAAAAAAAAAAAAGGCTTACAGGGTTGAAATAACCAAAGGGAGCTTAACTGAACCCTCCACTGGTCTGCAAAATGCCACCCCACAGACAGGATGGACTGGGAACCCTGGGTCCAAAGAGGAAGCTGCTGATGGGTACTGTTCTCTTTTTCATTTTGGAATGTTCTTTGTTTTGTAGCCGTATTTTTCTGAAACAAAGACAAACCATTACCTGTCTATCATCATGGACCCGGATGAAGTCCCCTTGGACGAGCAGTGTGAACGTCTGCCCTATGACGCCAGCAAGTGGGAGATCGCCCGGGAAAGGCTGAAGCTAGGTAACGTTGGCACAGGGCACGTGAGGTGTGCGGCTGGTGAGCGTGGTGTGCATGTGCCCACAGGTGCTGGGTGTGTCTGGGACACACAGCACCACGTCCTGCCCGGTCCCATGCTGAGCACCCACTTTCTGGCTGAGTCACAGCGTTTGGGACTGGCTGACTACATCTATTTGACTTTCCAATGTTTCTATATTTTGATGTTTACTGTAAATTTCTTCCCTGCTTATGCACTCAGCTGGAAAAGAAGTCAAAATTCTATGCAGAAGTAAGTCCTTCTAGTCTTCACCTCCCAGTTTCTCCCTTTCCTCCTCTCTCCAGCCCACTCCCTCTGTTTTCCCTCTGTGCTACAGATTTATAGACATTCTTGTCAGTGCACCATAAAGTGCAAGAATGTGACATATGAATCCACGCATAAATAAATATCCACACAAACTTTGAACCTGCAGCTAGCTTGCCTACAGATGCCCCAGTGAAAGGCATGGGCTCAGGAGCATTCCTCGCTTGCCTAGCCCAGGGCTGCCTGAGAGGGCAGGAGGGTAGGAACCAGATTGCGGAGCTGAGGAATCCCTCCAGAAACCAGACAGACTTTCACAAGGGGGTCAACATTTTAAAAAAATTCAGCCATAAACTCATCCTGTTGCCATAGTGCTGTTGTTTTTCCAGGCATGCATCAGATGGGACTAGAAAGGCCCTGCATGTTAGCTAGAAGCCGTAACAGATTCCTTTCATCCTCCGGGGATCAGGGACCGTGGGTAATTAAAACATGAGTATAATTAGCATCGCACTTAATTCGCCTGATAGAAGTCACGAGGTGACCAGATGTGGATGAGGCAGGTCATTTACAACTGTCGTATACAATTCTGGGAATGCTGAAACTTAACCTTGCGTTGGAGGGCCTTCCGTCTTCAAACAGTTTTCTTACAATGATGGACCAAGATCTTGATGTGCAGACAGCGTGTTCTCCACTTTTTATGATGCTTTATTTGTGTGTAAATCCCATGGAAAGAATCAAGCAGAAATGGAATGTAAACACCAAGGAAAAGCCACATTTTGCAGGGCTGGTGTTTAGAGTCTGGAGGTGAGGAATGATGGCCAGAGAATGAGTTAAAAGTGGAAGAACTGGTGTAAACAAATAAAGAATGCTGACAATGAATGAGAACCAGATTCAGTGGGGCTGGGTATGTGCAGTATGCTAGATTATCTCAGTGCAAGTCCTGCTTACATGGCAGTTGGCTCAGCCTTTGCATAACCTTGGCAGTCTCCAAGGATCAGCGTTTCACGAGCAAAATATGCTTCTATGTTTTTTTATAAACATTTTTACTTAGAAATGCAGCTCTTTCCAGCATCAGATATGTGTTTTTCTCTTTCCAACTACTTATCCTCAAAGATGCATACTTATTGTAACTTTTGCAAAGTGACTCTCTGTTTTTAGCCCGTCTCTCCTTTGCTACGTGTTCCTCCAACACACACGTGCAGCCCACGGGTGTGATGTGGCACTTACAAGACAGAACTCCCCGTTCATCCATAAGAACAGCGTTTGTTAGAGAAAATATCATAGGGGCACCGTAGAAACCAACATAATTAACATTCAGTGTGGATTAGCCTGGCTGAGATCTAAATGTCATCTGGTTATTAGCCAGAAGAATGCTGCTGCTATAAATCACTTTCAGCGTGGTCGGTATGATGCTGCATCCAGCAGAAGTGTTTATCTGTGTTCCTCCCTTGCTCTTGGGCTCAACCCTCCCAACACATGCAAGGTTGGACTCCCCACACTGCCCAGTGGCTGTGATGGAAGGTGGGGTAAGCAGCTTCTCGAGCCCTGCTCCCTGCTGTGCCCTCAGACCCGGGCTGCTGGCAGCGTGCACCCAGCCCTCGTGTACAGAGCTCGTGTGCCTAACACAATGGAAAATAGGAAGCTGATGATGGGGAAAGCCCAGATGGCTCAAACCATGGCCAAGGACCTGCGTAACAAGCACACCTATGAGCCACTGCTGTCACCCATGGAGTGTGGTGCCTGCAAGAGCTTTTTGCCGATGTCCTGGTCCAGCTACTCACACCCTGTGATATCCGGGTATCTATTGAAGAACCTTATTAAAACGGTATGGAAATAGAAACCTCCTGATCCTAAACTTTAAGACCTAAAGGTCTGTTCACTTTGTCGGGCTCTGAATTGCCCCCAAGAAACTGAACTCAGCTGGAGAAAGCTTCAGCAGAGCATTGAGCTTCCGTGGTCTGGATGCAAATGCTACGACATCTTATACCTGAGAGTTTCAATGAACCTGGCCTCGGTGGCTCCTGGAGAGCTGTGACAAGTTGGCTGCTTGGACCATTGGCCATCTTTATTGCCTCTTGTTTAGCTGCTCTAAGAATTCTGTCATTACTTTGTGACAGCAGAAGGGCATTTTGCAAGGCCAATCTGCTAGCGTTACGTTAGCCCTTTATGCAATGTACACATTAGACCTTGGAGCTCGATCTACGCACTGGGCAGTTAGAGCAGCCCTATTCTGTGCTAATATTTAGTGTGGTGCAAAACAATAGCAGAGCAACAAAGAGTAATCCATCAAGTGTTATTACAGTTCCCCACTCAGTCATAACCGCTGTTTAGAGAAGGAAGTGTTGTTTGCAGTGCTCATTCTCCTTTGTGAAAGGTTAGCAGCTCTGTGTGGCTCCACGAGCCAACCGGTGTGTGCTCCAGGCAGTGACTAACGGGGCTATCTTGACGTGGGAAGTGAGTTAACAGCAGTGGAAACAGATTAAAGCTAAGGTCTGAACAAAGGTACGGTGGGCTTTATGGGACCTCACACTGCAACCTCACCTTGC
The DNA here is from genome assembly GCA_013396635.1 of Penelope pileata. NCBI lineage: Eukaryota > Metazoa > Chordata > Aves > Galliformes > Cracidae > Penelope > Penelope pileata. The sequence continues at coordinate 339,231 of WBMW01002129.1, read as the reverse complement.
ACAAACCAGGAACAGTCAGTACGTTAAGGATAAAGAACATCAATTCACCAAGAAAACAGACCTTTGTCTTAACATTGCTTCCCTGGCGTATCTGCTGAATGAAGAAGCAGCATGCAGTAACTGAAAAAGAAGGTGACTGTGGACTTTCAAAATATGCACCGATCCACTTGTATTTGCCTACGAAACTCAAAGCCTTTACACACCAAGTCTCGCTCCGTGGGTGATTTTCAGCCATGAGGTTTGAGTTCTTCATGGTTTTTATTTACTGAAAAAAATGTAACACTTTTGCACATTTAATGAGAAATACATTTCAGGGTTCACTTAGTGTATTCCACTCATCTTTCCATTGCTTCATCTTTCCACATGCTGTTTGCCTTCTCCTGACAGACACACTGAGAATTACAGGTTAGAAATGATGCACGTGTAAGAGGCAGTATCCATTTAGCTTATTTTAGAACTAGCAGCAGTTCTTTTTCTCTGCTTGTGAGTGTCTGGGTGGTTCCACCTCTCGCAGCTATAGGTGCTGACAAGGCAGACACCCAAGTCAGAGCTACTCAGACAGACCCCTCTGAAGGGATTCATCTCTTCTGCTTTAGATGTTCATCACAGAAAAAGGAAATTGTCCCGTGAAGATGGCTGTGTCACAGGTGCAGAGCTGAGAAACAAACACGACCTCAGTGTCACATCTTTTCCTTTGGTTTTGTACGAAAAGCCAGCCTTTATTTTCTGCTCTATGCACTACAAAGCCTGCTGCTACGCATTTGCTAGACATGTAGGTGCCTGGATTCTGCTGCAGGTGAAGCACAAATGCAGTCTGAAATGAGTTGCTTGGCTGTAAAGTTCTTTGCTAGCAGAACCGACTGACAAGAGCTCTCAGATCCGAAGTCCACCAGCTGCCCGGGCAGGGCAGGAGTGGCCCCTCGTGTCCCTGTGAGCGCGGTACCAAAGTCAGCACTCCCTGCTCCAAGCAGCAGCAAGTGATGAATGAGGCTGTGGAGAACGTGAGACCAGCGTAAAATGCCACGAACTCCAGAGAAGTAACAACAATGCGTTTGGACACAGAAGAAAAGGACACTCAGATTTTATTGCTGGAGAGCTTTATCGACGTCCACTGATCTCTTTCAAGGGCCTCTGGGTTATTCTCCTAAGGTCTGCTCAGTGGCAGCATGACGATGATACCTTGCCACAGATGTCTGTTCTTGGACACCTGGAAGCATCCAACTAAATGGATGCCCACCCCATCTAATCCCACCATGGGATAACCCAACACTTATCACTTCTGGTCCCTTCTCACTGAATCTCACTGAATCCCTCCAAACCTCATTTTGCAAACGTAAAGGTCTGATTTGCACAGCTTCTCCCCACCCTGTTGTCTCCAGCTGCGAGGTTTTGCTAGGGGAGAGCATCCTGCACGGAGTGGTGTGCTCAGGGACCAGAGCAACAGACCTTCCTGCTGGCAGAGCTAGACAGAAAAACAGGGTCAGAAGTCAGTTTACGTCCTCTGAAGGGCTGTATTCATTTAGCATCATTTTCCAGCATTTCACTCATTCCCTACAATTCCCTCTGTGTCTTCTGGTTTGTCTGATTATATTAAAAAACAAAAATAAAAAAACAAACAAAGAAACAAAGCCCACTGAAAACAAAAAAAGCTAACAGCACCAAAACACCTTCATGTTGGGAATACGCACATTGGACGCATTGTAAGGAACATTTTTTTTCAATTCATAATTTATTCATCCATTAGCTGACAGAATTTCCTTTTCACCAGCATGTCTCTCTCCAATTTATCTTCTTTTCAGGAAAGTCACTCGGACACGGAGCCTTTGGAAAGGTGGTGCAAGCATCTGCATTCGGAATTAAGAAATCACCAACGTGCAGAATAGTGGCAGTGAAAATGCTGAAAGGTACCTTCCTGCAGAGCTGGCTGGAAAAAATGGTGCACTGCATTGCGTCTCAATGCTAGTATGATTCTGTCGAAAGCAAGAGTGTGTGATGTTATTCCCCTGCCACTGACCCTCTGAAACATCCAAAATGCATGCACCGAGTTTCAAGTCCACCAAAATTTTCCAAAAATGGCAGAACTATGAAATTAAAATGACATCCGCAGTAGAAAAGATAAATTGTCACATGGCATAGGAGAAAGTTTCAGAGAACCTGATTGCCTGATTTTTTTTTTTATATCTTCTTCCGCTATTTCAGAGAAAGAAAGAAAAAATGATTTTTGTGGGATCAGAAAAGGGAATTACTGTGTATGCTATGTTGAAGCATTATGCTACATTGACCCTGTACTGAGCACAGTAAATGAAATTGAGCTGAAGCATCAGGCATCCACCTTGATGTGAAGACACTCAGAAGGAAGCTGTCCTATTTTAATTGGTCATTAGTTCCGATGATTAAGCATCTCACTGTTAAAAACAGCTGCCTTATACGTAATTTGCATCTGTCTGGCTGTAGCTTCTCATTCTAGCACTCTCCATTAGATTACCCAAAGCCCAGCAATTTTTCTACGTGGAAGCCCTTCTATTAAGACAAACAGATGGAGCAGTTCACACCTCTGAGCTGCTGTGCAGGTGCATCCCCTCCCAACCGTCTGCAGCCTCAGACGTGGTGTGTAGGGTGCTGATGCCAGGTGGGATATCGCATGGCATTCATACACCAGTGCTCTTCCCCAAATCACCTCCCAGCCATTCCCTGCCATTTTTGTCAATGGAGCGGGAAGGACAAGGGCTTCAGTCACTGGGAAGAGGGCACTGGGAGGTTACAGGCAGGACGCTGTTTGGTAGCAGCCTGCAGCAGCCACGGCTGAGCTGCCTAACCCCGGTGGCACCCCTTCCTATGTATATGGCTTTCTCTTCTTTATATACCTAAGGAGCATATAACGTCAGGAATTTTTGTTCGTTTCCTTGCTTTTGTTGCCCTGGGACCTTATGCTGCATTGCTTTATCTGTCTTAATCCTTGAATCCTCTTCAGCACTGTTCTCTGCCAGGATTCCCCTGCTCTGCTGGACCCCCGGTGCTCTCAGTGAGCTCTATTCATAGTCTGGATGCAGCCCTCTCACCCAGTGCCTCCCAGCTTCCTTGCTGGCAGTGACCTGAGGCTGCACTCTGTGCAGGGTGTGCCCTGTCCATACTGTCCCCAGCAGGCTTGCTCTGTGCAGGGGTGGCACCTGCTCCTGCTAAATCCAGGAGGACTGCCCCCAGGGAGGGAACTTCCAGCTGACAGGGTTGCAAACCTCTTTCTTGTTCCAGAAGCACAGAAAAGCCTTGGCCAACACCAAAGGAACAGCAGTAAGCACGTCTGGAAAATGGGATGAAGCTGAAGCTTTGGTCCCTGTCCAGAACTTCTGCAGTAGTGGGCCAGTAGCTCTCTGTGTCACTGGTTTCAGTGAAGGGCTTGTCACCTGGGTCACTGCCTGGCCCTGGGTAACAGATGTTCTGTCAACATGCAGACAGACGGGCTGGCAGAGTGGCCTGCCAGGCTCAGCGTTTCTTTACGTACATCAGCAGGCTTTTTGTGCCATCAGCACCACAAAGGCAGCAGGGCTGCTCCTGGAATAGGTGGGAGCAGCAGCAAGAATCCATCGTGGTGGGATTCATGGATGCATGTGCAGGGTAGGTTCCTGCATCCAAGTTTGTCACTCAAACTCACTTTGTTGTCAATGATGAGAAACACCGCTCCATCCTATCCCAAGGCAGATCCCTCCGCCTGGTGATCTGAGCTCCTGCTTTGTCCTGCGGCCTGTGGAGAGCCTGCGGTGACTCAGTCCTGTGTAGGCATCTTCTCTTTGGGCACCTGAAGCTAGGGAAGGTCTGTCCCATTCCCTGTGTCCTCACCAGACTACCCAGGAACTTTGGAGGCATTTGAGAGCTTCGTCCACACAGAATGGGATGGAGGGAAAGTGTCACCACCTGTGCAGATGAACAGTGAGTTACTGATCAGATGACAAGTTTTGTGGGAGGCACCAAGAAAATCTATTTCCAGTAAGATGTTGAAACCAAGCCCTTTGAGACCTAACCATAGGCTCTTTACACTGGTCTCTTCTTCTTACTCTTGGTGTCACTCACATTTTTTAGTCCTTTTGGATCCAAGAAGAGCAATACTGTTTTTTTTTTATTTGCTTGCCAAAATGAAATTCTGCAGAAAAACAGTGCTTGGACAGAATGAAAAGTTTTGCTCAGCACTAAGTAGAAACTTCTGTGTTTAGCTGTGGAATTTCTTACATCATTACTATCATAACTAATATTGATCACAACCAGTAAGGGTGAGATGCAGTCCACTAACTTCAATCATTTAAAACTTATATGCCGAGTCTGTGTTCATGCTCCAGGCTCCTTGCATTCAACAGAATCAGAGGAGCGTCACCAAAGGGTGGTTCATCCCTTCCCCGAATAGGTGACTAACACTGATGGCTGCATCAGCCCCTGGCAATGCCTTGCTCTTACCACGGGCTCCCTGAGAGGCTAACTAGCTCAGCCTCATATGTAACTGTTCAAGGCTGAAGTTAGGTCAGCTGAGAACTACTCTAGATGGAGTTAATTTTAGTCTTGAAACCACTTTTTGTTTTTTCTTTCATTTTTTTTGGCTGAAACTACAAAACTATTCATGTGAAAAAATTCTTTCAGTACTAAATATATCAGAGTCTACTGGGAGGAAGTTGCCTGCCTGACTCTTTTTATGGGTTTTATTGCAAGTAAGAGGATGCTTGGCAGGGAGGAATAGAAAAATATCAGCATATGAAATACATCCAGTAATGGAAGTTAGTTCAGGGGAAAGTGATAACAAGCTGTAAAGCTAACCAGGACCACCATGTTTCTTTGCCTTTCCACATTGACTGTATTTTGCATTTACAGAAGGGGCCACAGCCAGCGAGTACAAAGCACTGATGACTGAGCTGAAAATCCTGATCCACATTGGCCATCACCTTAATATCGTGAATCTGCTGGGAGCCTGCACAAAAAACGGAGGTAAAAAAATGTGCACCGCACTGAAAATGGGTTTGAATGACCTCCCAGTGCAGTCAGCTGGCTGCTTTGCTTTTCACCCAGAGGCCCAGCTATTGGAGCACATCCTCTGCTTGGTGAAAAAAAGAGGCAGAGAGAAAGAGATTCCTGGTGATGTAATGAAGTGGTTAAACAACTTCCCTGCTTAAACTCTCTTCTGGTATTAACATGACAAGTGGGAACATAGGACCGTGCTGGATAAGGAGCCACTTGTTGTCTTTTATATCACCCACTTCAATGCTAAGGCTCAGGTTTAACATGATCTGGAAAGACCGGGAGCAGGGGATATCAGCTGTTTGCCCTGCACGATGAGTCACAAGGCAACTATTGTAAAGTCCTTCATGATATTCCGCTAAGAAAATCAAAGAGGCAGTGAGAGTGGTCATTTGTTTTAGATATGTCACCTATTTTAGTTCCATAAGCGTGTGTGGGCTGCGGGACTCCAGTCTGAACTCAGACTGACCGGGGAGGAAACAGAGGGTCCCTGAGGACCCAGGGTCATGACACAAAATTAGGCCCATCCCTAATTTCAGAAGCAGTGTTGTTTTTGCTAGCATGTCCAGTGTCCTTCAAGCAGCTTTCTACTTCATTAGGACACGTCATTAGTTGTTCTGGGCTCAAATGATATCTGTGGGTATGAAAGATTATTCATCTTCTCAGAACAAAAATTCTCATGTATTGCCTTACGCTGCTTAAAATGCGCTTTCCATTTCCCCAGGGCCTCTGATGGTGATTGTTGAATACTGCAAGTATGGGAATTTATCGAACTATCTGAAAAGCAAGAGGCACTTTTTCAGCCCCAACAAGGTGAGGAGGCAGATGCCTCAGGTAGGGTTCCTCCTCCCCAGTATCCAGGGGGGTTCGTCAGCCCCCCCACATTCCTCCTTAGCCTCTCTGGTTCCAAAGGAGACAAACTGCTTTGGGGTGCCGTTCACCTGACCCGCTTTAAACGTTTGGTGTGGGATGTGTCGTGCCAAGAAAGGGCTCATTTCTCCCCCCTGACTGTGCAAGGAGCCTGCTGTGATTAATGTGGACAGAGCCATCCACAGCGAGAGGAAGTGAATCCCATCCAAAGTGTCCCCACATGCTCTCACCCCTCTGCTGACAGACCCATTCCTGCTGAGCGTGGGGTCACTTCAGAGGCTCATGTCAGTGAAGCTGAAGGAAGTGGTTTTGCCCACTGATTTCAGCACTGCTGGGAACACAAACAAGATAATGCCATTTAGAGCCAATGTTCCAAGGCATCCTAATGTTCAGAATTGTGCCAATAATCTTCTTATTGTGTGAGGAACAGGGCTGTCCAGAGGAAAAGAGATTAAAGTCCTGTCCTCACATCTCACAACTCTCTGAATCAAATCTGCTGCCTGTTTCTTATTACAAACCTGAACCTCAATGTGCCAACTACAGCCTTGCTTGTGCACATTCAGCAAAATTCCCCAAAGGATTAAGGGATCTGAGGTGCCATTTAGGAACCTGAATCCAGAGCTGCAGTGTTCAAAACCCTTTTTCAGCCATGACAAAAGCTCGAAGGCATCTCAGGACTGTTTCACAAAGGTCCAGTGAATGCTGCGGCAGAGCATGCTCAGGAGGAGCCTCTCCAAAGGTCTTTGGCTGAGTCTCTGTTCCAAGGGGCGTGGAGCATGGCAGGACAAAGATGTCATAGAAGAGCATGGCCAGGCAGCCAGGATGCTTTCCAGATCACAAGGAAAGTATTTTCCAAGCCATGTTGTACATGGCCCATTAAACTGCCATTGACTGTTGCATGGAAGCATTGGGTGAAAGCAATGGGGAAGAGACAGTTACTTACTTCAGCAACTGTATTTCAAGTACCCTTGCTTCTTGTTGGAAAGCCTGGGCTTACAGCCCTGCGCCAAACATTGCCCAGGGCCGTAGAGGCAGGTGCTGTATGTAGTCTGGGACCAAAAGCCAACACCAGCTTGGTAGGGCTGGGACACCTGCACTGTGGGCACATTGTTCTCAGCTCATTCCACCACACTCCTTGTCTGGCTGGCAGAAAAGAAAGGTCCTTTCAGACGTCCTTGGGCTGAGAAGAGCCACAGTCCAGGGCACAGATCCATCCATGGACTGCAAATCCTCACCTCATGGCGCTGGGTCCCCACACCACAGGGAGATGTGACCACACGCGCCATGGGTGAGCATCTTCTGGTGGAAATGAGAAGTCTGACTGGTTCCTCTCCCACCCCCTCTGATGTTGTACCTCTCTCCTCTTTGTCTGAAGGACCCCTCTCTGCAAGGAGAGCTGATGAAAGAAAAAAAGGATCTTGAACCAGTGGAAGGCAAAAAACAAAGGCTGGCCAGCGTCACCAGCAGTGAGAGCTTCGCAAGCTCTGGGTTTCAGGAAGATAAAAGTCTGAGTGATGTGGAGGAGGATGAGGAGGGTAGGTATTAATTCCTTCCTGTCCCTACACGGTCTGTGATATTTTTACAACATACTGTGCATCCCTGAAATTTTTTTCCTCATTTATCACCCTAATAAACATCCGTGGGAGACACTCACAGGGTCATGTCCAGAGAGAAGATTTAAAAAAAGATTATTTCCAGGGTTACTAAATCTGACAGGAAAATGTGCGATTGTTTCTCCTGACTGCTCCTTATCTTTGGGGAAAACACAGCAGTGTCCAGAGCGTGGGGTATAAAGCAAGCACTATTTTTGCGTCCAGTGACAGTGTGCTGACCTTCAAATACTACTCTACGAGGACTGAGTTTATGAGCACAGCAGTATCAGGCAGACACTCGTGAGTGATCTCTGTAACAAACTGTTTTCTACCTGTGCAGATGCTGCTGAGCTGTACAAGCTGCCCCTCACCATGGAGGACCTGATTTCATACAGCTTCCAAGTGGCCAGGGGCATGGAGTTCCTCTCCTCCAGAAAGGTGAGCTCTGCCCTGGGGACTTTTCCCTGCGGAAGGATGGGATGCAGAGGTGAAATCATGTCTACGTTTCAGAGACACCTTCCTTGGGAGAGGTCCCAAAGGAAGAGCCGTTTTCCTCTCGGCATTATAAATATCGTGGTGTGTTTATCCAAGTCTGCATAGTCCATAAACACAGCATCATGGTAGAAGGCGGTGGGTCAAGCTCATTCATTCAGAGACGATCTTTTGGGTGTGAATTTTTTTTCAACACATATTACGTAGGAGCCCCAGACATACCTTCATTTTCCCTGGAAACGTCAATGGGCTTAAAAATGTATGACTTTCTGCACTTGGGAAATTTCTTCTTTTTTAAATGAATTATCACTGTTTGCAGTAATTTCATGTGAAGTATGGTTGAATTCCCTAAAAAAATGTTAAATTGATCTCTCAAATCATAATAATTTTTAAAAGGATATGGGAAACAGTCAGGAAATTTGTGTGCAGGATTAAGGAAATGCAGCTTGATTGTGATACTGTTTTATTATAGTGCATTCATCGTGACCTGGCAGCCAGAAACATCCTTTTATCTGAGAACAATGTAGTGAAGATCTGTGATTTTGGCCTCGCAAGGGATATTTACAAGAATCCTGATTATGTGAGAAAAGGAGACGTAAGTCAAAATGCTGTTTATTTACCAAAATGCTTACAACATCATTTCAAACTGTCCACCAAAATGTTCTGAAGACGTTCACATCTCCTGAATGCCTTGTAGCTTGAAAGAGCTTGAAAGCTACCACAGCTTCTACATGAGTATGATGTGCCGTACAGCAGACAGCAGGTCTACCCCCGAGCATAACGTCACTAGTTTATGGCTCCTATTTGTTAACACCTCAGACATTTTTTGGCATTTGTCTCTTGGCTGGCTCTGCAATGTGAACCCTCACTCAGTAACCTTCCTTCAAGGAAACCAGTCCCTCCCAAGCTTCTCCTGGATGTCTCACCCACCTGCCAGCTATACCCTCATTTGCAAAAACCCTTGAAGACCTGCAGCGCTACGTCTTAGCCGTGAAACATTATTCACCAAAGAATGTCTCTGACACCACCACAAAATGATTTGTGCCAGGCCATAGGGCTCTCTCCCCCGTCTCTGGGATGCTGGCTAGAGGTCTCTGTTCTGGCACATCCCCCACCCCTGCGAGGAAAGGCTTGGTCATGCCCAGAGCTTTCCAGCGCCCGGCTTTTTGTGCCACGCGTATCTTAAAAACAACCATTGACTCGGACAATCTGTTAAGATAGTGTCTGAATGAGCGTGGGTTTATCTTGACTGCCTGTAAGGAAATCCCACAGGTTCCTGTTTGAATAGTAATTATTTACCCAACAATATATAGTTTATTCATCTACGATTAAATTCTTTCAGTCTCTGAAAATAATAGTCAAGTTTGTCCACTTCATTCCAGGCTCGACTTCCTCTCAAGTGGATGGCTCCAGAATCCATATTTGATAAAATCTACAACACCAAAAGCGATGTGTGGTCCTACGGGGTGCTGCTGTGGGAGATATTTTCCTTGGGTATGTAAAATCTGTCCCTGGGACTGGGAGCGGGCCAAGAGGTCTGGTGCCAGAGCCAGACCCACACATCACCTCAGCCACTGACTTTAAGGAGCTTTTGCTGAGTCTTTAACAAGGAAAACCCTAACTCAGTCACAGGCGGGGAGCGGGCAGAGAGAAAAGAATTGTGTGTATCACACCTCTGAGAAATGGAAATTTTTGTGCTTTTAAGGGCAGCAGTGAGCAAGAGAGGTGACTTGCCAGGCTGGAAGCCTTGAAGGCTAGCATGGCTTTCAGAGCACTTCTCCACTTTCTGCCATGGCCAAAACCCAAGTTTCCCTCTTTTATCTCCAGAAGTATGAGATCTGTGCATAGTGGAGAGGGTCAAACAGAGGGCCACCAAGATGACGAAGGGCCTGGAGCACCTCTGCTGTGAGGAGAGGCTGAGAGAGTTGGGACTGCTCAGCCTGGGGAAGAGGAGGCTCAGGGGGATCGCATTAATGTCTGTAAATACCTGAAGGGAGGGTGCCAAGAGGACGAAGCCAGGCTCTGCTCAGTGGTGCCCAGCACCAGGACCAGAGGCCATGGGCACACAGTGGCACACAGGAGGTTCCCTCTGAACACCAGGAGCACTGCTGTGCTGTGCGGGTGACGGAGCACTGGCACAGGCTGCCCAGAGGCTGTGCAGTCTCCTCCTTGGGGATCTTCCAGAGCTGCCTGGACGTGGTGCTGGGCACCCTGCTCTGGTGTCCCTGCTGGAGCAGGGCTGGGCCAGGGGACCTCCAGAGGGCCCTTCCCACCTCAGTCATTCTGTGATTTTTGTAAAAAACCCTCAGAAGAGATGTACCTAGAGCACCGTGGCCAGAGCCATCATGATGCTTCGTTTGACAAGTGGAACAAACCAGGAAAATGGGGCAAATCTTTAAGTTTTTATTGAATGTGGGACCCTGTAAGATAGCACAGTGCCTGCAGGCTTTGCTCAGTGGCTTCATGCCAGCTGAGGTGGACTGCAGCATCACCTTGTACGCAACAATGTTCAAGGTGCCCTGTGCCATGTGCTCGGTGCTCCTCAGCAGGAGCCAGGGAGGCAAAGCCATGGGGGGGTCTCTGCATGTCCCTGGCTGTGCTGGGACCATCAGAGCTGTGGCAGCAGCCACCCCACTGCCAGCCCAGAGCCCCAGCCCTGCACAGTGCTTCCCCTGAGAGCAAGCATCCGCACAGATACTGCAGGATGGAGCATGCAATCGGACATTAACACCCAAGCAGGCATCCTTCATTTTCTTTTTTTTCCCGTGTTGAAAACAGAGGATACCAAACATACAGTGCAAGGGAACAACGACCATCATAACAGAAGAAATTGGGTTTAACATAGACACTGACAAAAGAAGAGAAGGGCAGAGGAAACAATACCATGCTGTTTGCAGGACAATCAGTCACTCATTAGTTTAAATACACGTTGCTGGTCAGCCTGCCAACTTGTGCGATTGCATGGTCAGCCTCACAACACCTCCTGTTTTTTCTTAAAGTCCCAGCTCCTGGAACCTGGTGACTGACTCTCAGAGAGGGCTTTTTTTCTTTCATTTTCCCTTTTCCTGATGTTTTCTTATCTCCAGGAAAGAAAAAAAATAAAATAACAGCATGGTATTTAAGGCTGTGCCTTCAAGCCACAGAAACTGAAGAGAAATAACATAAATGTGCCATGATATGATTTTAAACCACAATTTTATTATTTTCAAGGTGGTTCTGAGCATCTGAGGCTGGTCGATTAAATAGAATTTGGGGTAGTCCAAACCACAGAGAGATCAGAGTTATCTTTTCCTAAGGGATTCAAGTCAAATTCTTGTGCATTTTCTTGCGTTCAGGTCAGGTGAACAGCACCGACAGCGCTGGGTTTGATCCCGCTCCCCTGCAAGGAGCAGGGCTGGGAGCAGCAGCACCAATTCCTTGCCAGCAGTCTCCATGCCCTGAGCCCTGCAGGCAGATGCTGCACACCCAAGCGCTGGGGGGCAATGAGGGAGTGCTGAGGTCAGGCTGCAGGTACCCAGCTGGACCCTTTGTGGTTGGTGCTGAGAAAAGAGACCAAAAGCAGCTCACCTGCCCCAGGTGGCTGCCCAGGCTGGGGGTGACCCTGATTTGCCACAGGAATTGGCAGCTGCTTGCATGCCATATGCCAGGAGAGCCGAGTCCTTGTGCACAGAGACAATTCCTCACCTGTCTCAGGGGTGGATGGGGATGGATGGATGGACAGATGGACGGATGGATGGGTGATCCTCTTCTCCCACTGTTGCCCACAGGTGCCTCTCCATACCCTGGTGTCCAAATAGACGAGGACTTCTGCAGCAAACTAAAGGAAGGCACAAGGATGCGGGCCCCGGAGCAAGCCACTGAGGAGATGTAAGATACCTTTCCCTACTTGCCCTGCATCCCTCTGCCTTCCCAGGCTGTCTTGCAGCATAGATCATGTGTAAATCCCTGCAAAAAAACAGCTTGCAAAATCATACAGAAAAATAACTCAGTGTAGCCTTGTATCTCCTTGCTGCCATGGGCATCTTCTTGGTCCTCCCACAGGGTCAGAGTGGGTGAGCAGCACAATGACCCTGCCAGGGCCACTCATGGTGGGATGCAGGCGCAGGGGCCAGGGGTGCACAGCGCACCGTATGAAGGCAGAGTAGTGCCCCGATGCCCATCCTGCTGTGCAGCCAGGACAGTGCACAGCCTGGGCGAGGGCTGCTGTGGCCACAGAAGAAGGAAGAAGGTCATCCATTCCCGTCCAGGTTTAGCATTTACCGACGTGCGCGCAGATAATTGCTGGAGGAATGCGACATTAGGAACATTTTCTGAACTTCGGAAGCGGCAGCGGAGGCTTCCTTGCAAACACGCCGCGGGTGAGGGCCCACCCTTTCCTGGAGCCGCTGTCTGGTGCCAGAGGAAGGTGACAGGGACCGCAGCCTCCCAGCCCAGCTGAGCCTCCCCAGCTCCTGCCTCCCTGGAGGCTGAGGGTTCAAGCGAGGCCCCCAAGTCTGCAGCCCCCCAGCAGGGAGTGCCCCGGCCCCCTCTGCTCCCATGAGGGTGAACATAGAACAAACCTCGTGGGGCAAACCCTCCAGGAGCACAGCTGTACCCAGGGTATTTTACTCCCCCAGGCACGTCCTCAGTGCCTTTTTAGGTGCTGCATCACAGCTTGAAATAGCAACACTTGCCAAAAAATAGTCCTGGGAGAAGCAAAAGGATGCGAGCCAGCCACATCTATCTGGAAGCATTACCCACTGGCTAATTTTATTATCCCAGTGACAGTGCTCTTCCACATATTTTATTGCAGGAAGGAAAGCTCGACTCAGCCAATACAAGGAAGTGACACATCCATATAAGTCATCTTAGGATGCCTTAACTTAAACATTGCCAGTTAATAGGTGCTTTATACAAAGGTTTAATGCTTAATTAGGAATAAAAAGAAGAAAGAATGACTACTTGGCTAAATTATTATTTTGATGTGGTCTTCCTGGTGTCTTGTGGGAAGAAATCTATTGTTCTTTTCTGTGGAAAGTTTGTTCTTTTACTCAGAGCCTTGGTAGGGATGGAGAGTGCCTCTGAAAACCGCGCGGCTCAGGAGCTGACTATTGACAAAAAGCCATCAGAGCCTGCGCTGCTTTGCATCAAATCGAGCCCTAACCCTTCACACGTTCCTTCTGCCCCCACAGCTACCAGATCATGCTGGACTGCTGGCAGAGCAACCCCGACGAGAGGCCGAGGTTCTCGGAGCTGGTGAGGCGGCTGGGCGACCTGCTGCAGGCCAGCGTGCAACAGGTACGAGCGGAGCACAACGCGCTGCCCCCGGCCCGCGGCCGCCGCGTAACGCTGTCATCTCCTGCCCGCTTTTAGGAAGGCAAGGACTACATACCCCTCGACACCATATTTACAACCGAAAGTGGGTATCCCCCTGCATCCCAGCCTTCGTGCAATGAGAAGTTTCCTGCTACGAGGCCGAACTGTGGAAGCGCTGAGAATGTCAGGTGAGATAAGCAGGATTAAGAGCGTGTTTTGGTTGGCTTGTTGGGTTGGGGGCTTGCTGTGAGGCATGGTTTGGGCTCGGGTGGGAGAAATCCCCTGGACACAGCCTGAGCTTCCCTGTACCTCTGCTGTCTGGGCTGCTGCGGCCCTGGGGGTCCCCTGCCACAAAGGACCTTGGTGGCTGTTAAGCAAATAGAGAAAGAGACAAAGGAAAAAAAAAACAGCACTTCCTGCTTAGGCACTTCACACTCTCACCAAAAGTTGTCCTTTTTTTGTCCAACAGATACATAAACACTTTCAACATAAAACCACCCCAGCGCATAAAGACTTTTGAAGAGCTTCCCATCAAGGAAATGCTTGTGTTTAATGTAAGTGACTCTTGGCAAAATGATAGGCAATTGATTTATCTTTATTTGCATGGCAGATTCATACAAAGAGAACCAAGGAGGAGTTTTACTGCTTTGGAAGCTCTGCTACACGAGGCGCAGCTTCAGCTGTGTTTGCAGCATGATGCTTTCCTACGAACTGGGGACAGCAGATCTCTGCTGCCTGTGCCACAGGCTGCAAACACTGACCAGGAGGGGCTGTGCCAGCAGCCCTGCAAGGTACGGCTGTCTGAGCCCTGCCTGGGTCCCACTGGTACAGGACAGCTGCTTAAAATCCTTCAGATTTGTGTTTTCACCGGAATATTAGTGTAAAAATGAGACTGGAGGCCATGTTTCCTCTATGGGCCCCTGGTACGAACAAGTCCTGGTATCAGGCTGACAATCCATGCCTACGGACAGGACACGCACCGTACTGCTCGGGTGAGCGTGGGGATGAGGTCAGAGGAGTAAGTTTAGTAATCCAGACAAACTATACATGCTATGTGGTGGGAGGTGCTCCCAAGGCTGAGAGCTGGTGGCTGGCCAGACCCTCACCTTGCGTGTAGGCACCTTTCTGTTATCACCCTGTATCTGCACTAATGGCACGTGTTCACTGCACCCTGAAATGAGGACAGTTTGGAAAAGCAACAGGGAAACCTACCACATAGGAATGGAGTCTGCAAAAGCAGCTTTTTCCAGCTAACACCTAATAGGGCTGAGTTTCTGTTTTCTTCAAGGACTACCAAGCAGACAGTGGGATGGTGCTGGCCTCAGAAGAACTGAAACGCTTCACGTGGACAGGCAGCAAGCAGAAGCGGACGCTCTTTGGGTCTGTATTTCACATTGCCTTCTCCTTTACATTAGAGGGCAAAGAAAGACTCAAGGTCTTTGTGCAGAACCAGGCTTAACGAAAGCAGCTGCGGAGTGCCCAGGCCCTGCCAACACTCACACTGAGGTGTCCTCAGAACCACAGGTTTGCTGAGGTGGGAAGGGATCTCTGGAGCCACCTGGCCCAACCCCTGCCTAAGCAGCTGAATCTGAGACTCGAGTCAGGGGTCAACCAGCTCACACCCTGCCCTCAGTACGCTTCAGAGGAACAAACAGCCCTCAGCCCTTCAATGTGCATCGCCCTTAGGATTTGTGAGCACTCTGCCGCTCTGCTTCATGCCAGGCTGGGCAGGCGAGTGCCACGGAGCAGGAGCAGAGGCAGAGGTAGGGGCCTGGTAGGGACCCCTGGCCCTTGGTGAGGAGGAATGCGTGGCTGCGGAGGGTTTGCGGTTGCTCTCGCGTGTCCCAAAGGGCACCAGGCTGGGACAAGGCTCCCGTTGCTCGCTGCTGCCCTCCTTTTACATGAGTCAGCTAAGCACGGTCCATTTAACACCCATGGGCTCAGGATGCTAAAGTGGCAACTTTACAATAGATGGATGTGAGGGCCTCATTTCTCTTCCTGCCTTTAAGCACTTTAATATACTGGCCACCTTCCTCCACCTAATTCCTGACAGCTGCCTGAGCAGGGGGTGAGGGCTGGGCTAAGCACTGCGCTGCACCAGCATGAACTCTGAAAGGGGGAAACATTTATTTCTCAATGCCAGCAGTGCCTTGGCTCCCAGCCACTTGAAGCTGGCAGCGTTTGCAGCTGGTTCCAGCCCCCTGCTCACAGCTAGCCCAGCCCCACCCTGCGCTGGCAGGAGGGCAAGGCCTGAGGGCAGCCCAGGCCCACCCTGGGCTGACAGAAGGTCAAGGCCAGCCCGGCTGTGCTGGGCCGGTCACCATCTTGCAGCCAGGTGACCCGGCACTGTCTCGACAAACAATTGTGGCTGGGAAGGTCGTGCTTTGAGAAAAAACCAGTGACGAAGAGGGCATTGCTTAAACACACAGACACACAGGTGTGGGAGCACGCAGGCAGGCCTGCTCGCCCAGCCAGCACATGGCACGCCAGCAAGGGCAGCAAGGCAAAGCGGGGCAATGTCAGCTGCTGCACCAAGCACGGGAAAACACTTTCTCCTGCCTCAACCTTCCAGAAAAGAGGCTTGTGAGCATTTCATAGTGTCTTTTGAGGAGCTGGGTACTACTGACCTGGGAACACACAGGAGTATTACGATGCTCCAGAGTGCAGTGTTTCCTAACGGGTTTAACGCGTTTTTTTTGTGCTGTAAATGTGATATTTCTGAAGGCTGCTCTCAGTCATGCAGACAACACAGTGACCTCCGCACATGAAATGCATGCAATGCCTTTTTCTCTGTGTGGCACAGTCAGTGTGCCTCAAGCATCACTCTGGAACGGCTCAAAGGAGCCTGTTCAGCTGCATAAGGAAAAAATGCTTGGGTGGGGAAAAAAAAAAAATTGAACTCAGCAGTGCCTGCTAGAACGTAAATCCTCAGGGAACAGAGCAGTTGGCTGAGAACACACAAGGTCATCTGGCTGCAAGCTAAACAAGCACCGCTGTAGCGTCACAGCCGAAAAGCATTCATCTGTGCTAACCGTGACCCCGTGGTGCACACACATTCCTAAAAGTCACAGCTTTCCAGCTAAGCATTCTTCGGCTAAGCTGGAGCAGTGCATAAATACCTCTGAACACAGCACCGAGCACTGGACGAGGTAGAGTCTGCACGCTGATCTCACCCAACAAGTAGTCCTGCCTCTTCCCCTGCGTCTCGAGCACCCTGCTCTGTGCTCCTGCCCTCCTGTTCTGCTTGGTTTGCCTTGCAGTGAGCTGGGTGAGGTTGCTGGATTATCAGAACAACCCTAAAATAAGAGCCAGCAAGCGGGAGCAGCCCATGGTCAGGGCAGCTCGTGCCACTGCCAGGATGAGGAGGGGGTCACCCCTGTTAGGATCACTTAGATCACATTCACTGCAACACCTGGGCACTCTCTGAGCACTCCCCACCCCCCTTCATCAATCTCGACCCTGAAGTTTAGGACACGTATGCAGAGAAATGCACTCACAGGAGTGGCAGTGCCCTCGCTGCCCCAGCTCACCTGCTCTGGGGCAGGCTGCCTGGGCTCACAGCATGGCAACAGAGCCAAGTGACATGGCTGCCACGTGCCTCGGGCTTGCTATAGCCTATAAGGTGAAAGCAGGTGAACAGCAGAAAGACAGAAGCCTTTCCAACTCCTCAAGCAACCTTCTGAGCTCCACTTCTTTGCAAGCGGGCAGGATCCCAACCACACCTCCTTTCTAGCTTCTCAGTACTAGTGAGAAAGCCCAACCCATCTAAGTCAAAATCCTCAGGCTGGAGCAAGCCCCCACCTCAAAGCAAATTGCTAAGCCAGGCAAATGGCTGAGGACACCGCTTCTGAGCTGGAGCAAGCATCTCAAAAGCCACAGCCAAGCTCCTACCTCACCGAGCTCCGGAATGCAGGCTGTCAGGAAAGCAGCCATTCCCTCCAACAAGTGACTCCAATTAAAAACCACATAAACATTTTCTAATTTACGTTCCTGGAGTGGAAATAGGATAGTCTACAGAGAAAGGAGCCTTTGCTGGCCGTAAGGTCTTTTTCAGTACAAAGCCTGAGTGCAGGTGCCAAACTCTGCAGCTCTCTGAGCGCTCTGTGGGAGCCCGGGTACACCAGTGCTCTCAACATAAATAGATGCAGCTCTACTGGTACAAAGGTTTGCCAATTTGCTTAAGTAGAAACTGAGTCTAGAGCTGAAGCTTTATTCTAGGTCCATAACATCATATTGCCTCAAGCCTTTTAGCTGGCTTGAGATCCGAGGCACTGTTTGTTAAAGCATTAATCTTTCGGAATATGCTAGGGCTACAGGGACAACACATCGTGGCTCATGGCTGCATGAAAGATCAGGTTCTCAGGATGCGAAGCCTGGCGAGGAATAAAAGGATCAGAGCATGACAACTTTAAGGCTCTGCACTTCTGCCAGTCCACTGCTCCCTAAGACTCAGCAATCACGGTGTGAATCACAGAAGCGTTTCTTGACGAAACTCTTTTAAGAAGTCCACTGAGGCCGTGACTAACCTTGTCACACAGCTGTGGAATTTAACCCAAGGCAATTACTTGTCCATCTGCCAACAGAGGCAATACAAAAACATGGGATGCATCTGCAGCCCTCGTCATGAGGACTCCTGAAGAACTCCATCCACCGACTAACAAATGCAGTGGGGTGGTCTGCTTGGGAGGACCCTCCAGCAGACAGGAGCTCGCTCCTCACAAAGCATGCAGACTTGGGAGCTGAAGATTCAAGAACATGTGAAACCTACAGAAAAGGGGTACCCCTCCATTTCCTGATCAGGAAGGACCCTGGGCTACCAGCTCTGTGCTTCATTTAAAGATCTAGCAGCGCAAATTAAAATTAAAAGCAAAATTCTAGGCTCCCAAAGCCTCAACAGATGTTCTGACTGTCTTCTCTGGAATTCAGGACGAGGACTGCCAATGTTCCTGACCTCATTAAGGGAGAGGGCCAGAGCATCCATGAACTTATAAACTAAGTGGGAGAGAATCTAATTTTAGGTTTTATAGTCCAACATAGGTTCAAGTCGGGATTTCACATTTAATCAATGATGGAAAGTCTCCTGTCTTCTCACATACCTGCAGGTAAAACTTCAGCATCTAAGTTCAATAGTGTGAAAATTCTCTGTGCCTTAACTTTGTTATTTGAAAGATCCCCTTTAAGCACAGAACTCTCAGAATCAGGGTGAGAAAGTGCTCTAAGGTGAACGGTGTCTTAAGCACCGGCTCACTTGAGGAGACGTTAAACCCGCCCTTCTAAAGGGCATCTTATAAAAGGCAGCCTAGGGGATAGGAATGCTCTAATTAAAACCAGCAGTTCGTGCCTGCTGCCGAGAGCAGGCTGAGACAGGAGATACCCAGATCTTTTGCCCTTCCTCAAAAGCTTCGGTCACTTGTCTTAAAAACTCACCCCTGCATCAGGCTCTGGATACATCCATGCTAGCAGCTTTCTGCTTTTACCACACAGCCTGAGACCTTCCGTTACTTCACCTCTCTCGCTCAGCCACCCTCAGGCTGCTTACAAAGAATGTTTACGGACTGAGACTCTTTCAGGACCCACAGCTCAGCAGCCAGACACCGCGCACTGCTTTGCTCTGCAATGAAGTTCCTCTCCCCAGCAACAGCCACAAATGAACAATAGTGCCTAATCCTAATGCTCAGATATTCCCCTGTATGCACCGAGATTAATACATACAATGCCCACAATCTCTTCCATAAAGATGTTTGGTCACAGCATCTCTGCCCGGAAGGGAGCTCGAGGGGACACAGAAGGGCTCTTTCAGTCCTCTGCTCTGCTGTCCATTGAGCAATCCCATCGGCATCAACGCTGTTTCCATCATCTGAGAATAAACAAAGCTGCTGCTTGTGACGTGGCTTTGCTCAAGTCATTGAAACAAATGCCTGTACATGTAAAATTCGCTGACAATGATGCTGCTCTATTTCAGCGTGAAAGGTGCCAGCAGGAGCAAGGAGTCGGTGCTGTCTGGGGTGACAAAGCCGAGAAGCTGCTGCAGTTTCAGCTGCGACCAACTCAGTGACTCCAAGCGAAGATACACCTACGGGAACGCAGTGCTGGAGAGAATGAAGGCGTGCCACTCTCCCCCTCCCGACTACAGCTCGGTGGTCCGTTCTTCTCAGCCACCTGTTTAAGTGCTTCTGGGCCAAGATTTACGTAGGTTGCTCCAAAAGTAATGCCTCCCATTTAATACCACAGAAACGACAACAAAGAGCCCAGTAACACTATTTGATAGTGCAAATTCTCAGCTACAAAACACTATTTTCAACATAATCACTGCTGTTAGCCAATCTGTGCAGATGAGCTGATTGAGGCACTCTTCCTTTTGTGGTGTGACAGCTGTGCATGGCCATCCAGAACGCAGCTTGTCTTTCACATGGCTGTTGCCACTCCTGAAACTCACCACCACCCCTCACTGTGCTCACAGCCACTGTTTGGTCTCCAGAAACATTCAGCAAGAGCCAATGAATGTCAGCGGGTGCCATTTTTTCGACACGGAGGAATTCAGCACCACCCCTTTGCTCCATCCACACTTCCATATCAGATGACATTGCGTCAGAGTGCCCCTCTGCTGCCATCTGTCACACGGCAACAACATGGAATGGGATATTGGTGGGAAGGTGCAACCTCTACTGCCATCCCACCAACATCTGCCTCTGATGTCATGGGCCAACACCATAAAATAGGAGGCATTGCTTTCGGAGCAGCCTTCATCATATGCATTTAAAGATTTCTCTAAAATAACATCAATTTAAAAATCTTGAGCCAAGAAATTCTAATTATGCTAAAATTTAAAAATATATCATTGGCTTAATCTCCATGATCTGTGTTTCTACAGACTGCTACAAGCATGTACAAAACATAGCAAAACACTAATGCTTTAACCTTTACTTTCCTAATGCTGAACAGCAAGAGCTGTCACTATACTCGCCCAGTGCTTCTGGAAAACAGAACAGTCACTGTTACAGACAGGACCAGTTCACTGTTTGGTCCCTGGCAGCAGGATGGCATGCAATGCTGCACTAACCCAGTCAGAAGGTGAGCCCATAGCATAAGGCACCTTGGAATTTGCACCCTATTGCTTGGGCCTATGGTGAGGCCATCTGTGTAGTGTTGAAAAACAAAGGATGCTCTGGGAAGAGACAAGAAACCATGCGCTGCAGTTTTCAGTGGAAACTCCACTTTGAGAACGCTGAAGGGAAGGCTAATGCTCTGAATGAGCCAGGCTGGGCTGAGGCACTACACAGGTCTTACTGCTTTGGAGGACAGAAGAGGCAGGGAGTCCTGCAAGGTGAGAATTTCAAACACATCTTGCACAACACAGTTTCAAGGATGCAAAAGAACAAAGATCAGAGCCAGTGCTGCAATAACAGGGAACACAGATCAACTCTGTTTGGTCAATCCTGCTGGAAAATCAGGAAAATACTCCTGAAGTTTTGCACTTTGTCAATACGCCGACATACACACACTGGAAACAAACAACAAGCTAGATATGTTAAAGCCAAGCTCTGTCCATGAAATCTAGTGGACTTGCTAACACTGCACTGATTATATTTTATGGGAATCTGTCTGAAAGGACACTACGGCTACTAAACTGCATATACTTTAAGCAAAGAATTAACTACTAGAGAGTGTGAAGGGATTAGTTAGAAACGGTGTGGCAATCTGTTTGGAAAGTTAGGGCAGCTTTTTTAAGAAGGCAGTTAAATTTCTAGGTTAGTTAATAGTATATATGTACAGGAATAAAGATGTAT
Organism: Penelope pileata; assembly: GCA_013396635.1. NCBI lineage: Eukaryota > Metazoa > Chordata > Aves > Galliformes > Cracidae > Penelope > Penelope pileata. Next base: position 318,200 of record WBMW01002129.1, on the reverse strand, counting down.
CATTGATCTGCAACAGACTTCTGTATAGCATCTCAGAAAGGATATGAATGCCCCCTGTCCAAGGTGTGCAGGGATGCACTATCCCCTTTCATCTCCAAGTTCAGTATTAATAAGGGTTTGGCCATATAAGATGTTAGCACTGATGTCTTCTCAATCAACATCTACTGCCCAATCTCAGTTTTTTGTGGTCCACTATAAATACATATTGAAATGTTACATATAATCTGACTCTGACCCCTAGAAATTCAGTTTAGGAGCTCTGAATTTAGCCCATTAACAAACTTAATGACCTTTTGCATATTTACAAAGGAAAATGATCTTATGTACGCAAGTAAAAGAAATATCCGCTTCTAGGCTATATGTCAATTCTAGTGCTTCCTTGCCATCAGTTTTGAATACAAATTATTGCACGGTCTCTTGCTGGTAAAGTATATTTGATTTCGTTCAAAACAAATTCAGACAACTATTTCTTCACTCCAGGTCAGCAAAAATCACTACGGGATAAACGCATCTCTGAAAGGATTTGTTTGCACAATGTAAATATATAAATATGCTTTTTGTGCGTAAGTATTTAAGAAAACTGGACTACAAAGATTACTTTTGTATGAATCCCCTACATTTCTGTGATGTGAATAACTCATATTTTACCTTGCATTTTCTGTCTCCATATAATGTATTTGACTGCCAAATTCATACAATAAAGTTTGCTTTTTGAAAGTAATCTGCCAAATCAGTTAATCTCGCATCAAAGATTACTGCAACAGATGGTTCAGCACGGGGCAGCACTAACCCATCAAATGCCCCAGCCTTGGGAGCAAATAGGAACATGGAACAATGGCACAGAAGGCACATTTTGTACAACAAGCTGGATACAGCAATGGACACTTGCACTGTTCCCCGTGCCAGTGAAATCCACTAAACATCAACATAGATAAGAAATGCTGACTGCTGTCTGGAGAGAAATACTCAACGCTGCCTCCAGGAAAGCCAAGGTTTCACTGAGGGAATAAAAAGCAGCCCACGGACACATCTACATTTATGCACAAATATACACAAGTGCCGGAAGGAAGTCGAGACTAAATTTTCCTCACAGAACGTAATGGCACTGCCTACTGCTGTAGGATGTTCTGCTGCACATTACTAAGACAGACTGGAGAACAGATAAAAGCTCCAGTCAAGCTTAGCACAGATTTAGTTTAATCTCCTACGTAATAAAATTCCTAGAAACAATGCAGTTCAAGGGATGACAACTCCTGAGCAAATGAATGCAAAGTACTGACTATTTCATATGTATTGCACAAAGTTTCATGTTACATAAGCATTGTCAGGACTGGATGATATAGAAAACCTTGTTCCATGAGTAAGTCATCTCACCACTGTCTATTGACAACACGGAAAAGTAATTCCGGGCAATGAAGCTGTAAATTACTCCACATGCAAATTCTCAAGAAAAACTAACATGTTCTGCTATTGAGCAAAAGGTACTTCTCCAAATCAGGGGTCGTCCCATAATGCAGAACTAATCTGACGAGCAGGTAGGACTTGAGAGTTAAGGAAGTGTGTATTAGTATGATTTGGGTCAACAGCATCTTCATGTTTTAGGATATTCCATGTACTCTACCACAAACTATTTGTGAATCACAGTTGCTCAAACTTTGCATTGGAGACAGAACATGGAATAAATACAACTGAATAAAATACAATTCCAGCATTGAAGTTGAGAATCCCCATATCCAACTTCACCACTTCATGTTGTCAAAGAAAGGCTATATTATTTCTGGTATTCTTTATTAAAAATACTGCTGTACACATGAAGAATGAAAACAGGATTAAAGATGAGTAACACATATTGGGATCATGACATTAGAACTTAACATACTGGTGCTTTTTAGGGGAAGCAGTTGACACCTGAATTACCGAAACAAGGGCAAATCAAAAATACATAGGTACCCTCAACAAAATATTTACAATATAGTAAATACAGCAACAGAATTTAAAACAGGTACAAAAAATTAAAATGACCAACATCACATGATTTCAAAGGTTGTCCCTTCTGTGCTTTTAGCTGTAAAAATAGGAAGGTCAGAATTAAATTTCCCATCTGGGAGGGCACATCCCGGTGGCTCTTCTTCATAATTCATAAATATAGACACACAATTCTTCCTATGAATGGACCAAACTACAACTTTAGGACAACCTTCTAAATGGAATTAAAATGGGGTAGAAGGGCTCTCCCCCAAAAAACACCCAAGCTGAACTTCAGACTGTTCAAATCATTCCCAAATACAGACCAAATGAAATAAATAGAAAACAAAGCTCAACTTTTTTATTATTATTATTTTATGTATTACCTGACACCAAATATTTTCTGGCTGACATTATGTATGAAAACTTATTAGCTGTCTACCTTTTTGTTTTTAAACCAAGTCCTGAGGTTAATAGGGGCTGAAGCAAACTGACATTATGCAAATACACACAGGTGTGCAATTTAGACATGTCTTGCAGAGGGTGGTTTGCTGGTCTAAGAAGAATGAGAATTGAAGCCCTATTGTACCCCTGCCTTACGCTTTCACAAAATATTGGTCCACAAATTAAATTGTCAAAGGTTCCCAAACCCCACAACTGAACAGATGATCCCCTTTCATTTTCAAAGAAAACAACACTGGAAAAAACCTCAGCCCGCTTATAAATTAAGCATTTCATATTTCTTCTAGAATACAAGTACTTCTTTTTTGTACAAAAGAATTACAATATGATTTGTCAAAAAACATATAAAAGACAGCTGCTCTTCCTCAAATACATGAGCTAATGATAAAAGACTGTTTTGCATGTTCACTTTTCAAAGTTCCTGTTCCTTTTACATTAAAAAGAACATTCTGGCAACTGTTATCGTTTGAATATTAAACATTATGTTCCTTTTAAAATTCATTTGATCAAATGCAACAATAATCGATCTTTAAACTCAACAACTGATGCTACCTCATGTGGATCCAACCACGTTTTCTAAAATGTGTAAAGCATGTCCCTAGTCTTCAAAGCTTTCGATGTGAAGAGAGTTGCTTTTCTTGATGCAAGTCTCAAGGCGGAGAATCTTTTTAAAGCTTATAAAAGTGGACAGAGAAATATTAAAAACTTCTCTGAAAACTACAAATATTGAGAATTATTAAAATTGATGCCAGTAACATCAGTTGCAAGTGCTTAGAGTCTGTCCTGACCTTTTGAGTTTCCACATTTTCTTCATGGTGAGCACCCAGTGCTATTAAAACATTCAGTGCTGGGAAAGGATAGATACAGTCTTCACTACTGCTTTAAGAAAGAAAATTCCTACGTATTTGGCAGTCTTCAGTATCAAAGTGTAGGTGTTTAACTAGAAATCCCAAGAATACCCAAGTTTGGAGACAACTGCATGTCCAAATATTAGAAAGGTAATTGAGCAGGAAAATTCCAGACTTTTGAGACTGAATTACTTCAGGAGCATTCATGTATTGAGTATTATCAAAAGTAATATTACTTTGGGCTAAGCAGTGACTGCAAAGGCACAGCAGATCATTATCCCTCCAGATTCAGGCTGTAAAACTTGAAAAGCTCTTGATGCCAGACAACTGCTGTGTATAGTTAATCTTCTTTTAACAGTGTCTTTGTATCTGTATCCAGTGTAGCGTACCATAATAAAGCTGTGGTTCAAAGAACAGAACTTTATACAAAAATTATACTGTAAATAACCTAAAGTAATACACTCCTGAAACTTCAGGCATTTTAACACAATTTCTTTTAAAAAAAATCTATTAAAAAAATTGCATAAATGTAAATGCTTCTGACTAGCAGGAAAACATAGAAACAGTTTTTAAAAGGCGATAGTTGTGGTTAGAGCAAATTTGATATGCTCCTTAAATTATAGATGTTTCCCATGATGCTATTTTCGTCACTTCGCTTAGAGTTTAAATCAAATGACAGGGGACTTTCTTTCCACTTTTTTTTCTTGGGGAGGGTGGGCAGGGTCAATTCAGTGATACTTGAACTTGATCGATTTTAAAGTTTCATCTTCTCTCTTTTTTTTTTTTTTCGAGCTAACAGTGGGTGGCATACAGAGCTTGCATACAACACACTTTTACAGAGGATACAAACTAAATGGTAATTAATAGAACACAATTTCTATTAAATTATTTACCTGGTCCTTTATGCTATTCTGGGTGCAAATAATATCAAAAATGAATAAATTTTTCTTTATTCTCAGTGACAAAAATGTATCCCAGAAATGTCCTTGCAAAGAGTTTCCCTTAAGTATACAATGTGGCAAAACTTCAGAGATCAGAAAAGTCTTAAAAAAATTAAAATTAGTGCATATACAAGTGGAAAAAATAAAAGCAGGAACATCATGCACCTGATGTGTTCCTTTATCTAAAATAAATTCTTCACAGATAAAGCCTCCAATGGCAGCCTTAGCTCTAGGATAAGTGAAACATTCTTCCCTTCAAGTAACAGTGTACCTGACTGAAGTGCAAGCAGCTTTGCTCATCTCCTGTTTGTTTCCCAATGTGAAATGAGATGACAACAACAATTCAGCTGTAGTGCAATTTGCTATTGGTTAAGTTCCTCAGCAATGTCCTGCATGCTTTCAGCAAATACTACAACTGACCATTTGCGGCTGCAATCAGTTCTTGAAAAGTATTTTCAAAGCAGCGTTTTAAATCGCTGTAAGTTACCACAAGTACACTCTTCTCATCTCTGGAAATGAGGCTTATTTTTTCTGGCACACCAGCATCTAACTGTAACAAGAATGCAAAAGATAAAATAAAAGAAGTGTGAAAGAAATGGCAAAACATTTCCCCAATAACAAAAGCAATCAATTTCTTGGCAAGTACGCTGTTTTGGTGCAACTCAGATTCTTCCTTTCTGTGTTGTTAACAGATCTGAGCTCCACCAAAACAACATACCTGCCAAGAAATCAAGACAGTTTGGTCTTAACATGATGGACATCCCACACCTGTGAACTAGGTTACCATTGTTTTCTTCCCTTTCCATAAAGCGAACAATCCTGCAACACTATCTCCCCGTGTACAGAACATCTAGCATAATTTTCAGATAGCTCCTAATGAACAGAACGTTTGACATAACATTTGCACATCATCCCCTGTATTTTCACATGCCTCCTATTAGAGTAGGTAAATTACTTCACGCCCATTCTAAAAACAAATCAATGGATGGACCAGCCCCAAGTACTCTGAATGATGACAGAAACCCAAATGTCACGTTTTTGACAGTACTGGATACAAACTAGTTAAAGCCTTCTGTAGAGTACGCTTCTTCCCTTATTCTAAGAAAAAGATTACCTACTTACAGTCAATAAATGAAAAGATAATTCAGGCTTAAAAATTACAATTTGTTCCACATTTGTTTTCACGTTTTGTTCTGACTTCTCAAATTCAATATTAAAGTAATACCAGAACTGAGTTGCATGATCTTCCAAGCAACCGCCATGCAACTCCTGTCACTAATATTTGATGACAATTGCCTGTAATAAATGCAGAAATACTTTCATCATGAAATGTGTTTAGAACATATGAAGCTCCACAAATGGCACAATCTCCCTTAAGGAGGCTGCTGAATTCCTTTAATGAGAAAGTTTCAGGGACAGAATAGAAAAGCAGTGACTTGGGATGTGTGTGAGTTACACTATTTACATTAGAGAGATATCATGAAGTCTTAATTTGGAGCAGAGGAATATGTAGTTTATGTGCTAACAGTCCCTTCTGACACTATCTTACAGTCTCACTTTGCAAGAAGGGTTCATCAAGGAGAACTGTCTGACTTATAACGAGAAGCCCTGTGGCTCAGTTTGAGTTGATACACTGAGATTTCCAAATACTGACACTAAAAACTTTCCTGCTCTCAAACAAGAGGTGAGGCAGAGGGAAGTAGGATACAGTATCATTGAGATAATCTTTAGAAATACAGCTCCAGCAGGATTAAACAAATGTGTTGTAATGTTGTACTGAATAGCAGCAAAACAATTAGATTTGGCACTGAGATGTTGGCTGCTGTCTGGAGCAACAGAGCAAATTAGAAACCGTATGCATTTATCTTCTAAAAATAATTTTCTGGTCATAACCTTAAGAGCTGTAATCTCCCAAATGTAAAGCTTCTGCTGTGTGAGTAGCTGAGAAGGACACAAGAAAGCCAATTAGTTTTTAATTCTTGTAGAACAGGACAAAATTACATTTCTCTTCCAACACCCATTGCAAAATTATAATCTTTAAGGTGTGTGAGAAGATGTCTCCTGCTCACATCATCACTCGCAAAATCAGTAAAATATCTTAATGAACTTAGTACATGGAAAATCTGTATTAAGAAAGCCACACAGCTGACCAGAAACACTAGTATTATATGGCTTTCCCTCTCTTTTCCTTTGGATACATTAATCGGCATCTCAGCAGAAAAGAACCCAAAAAAGTTTTTCCGAAAAAAAAAAAAGAACCAAAAAAGATTTTTTGAAACAATAGAGTTAGTTTCATTCAAAAGGAATGCTTATGGAGCACAGTAAGAAAGCTCAAATCACTTCTTCTACTGCACACTAAGATTTCAGAAATGTTTTGTAGAGTGCATCTCTGAAGCAGAGTTCTATAAGCCTTACATTTTCTGTGCTGAGCTGACAACTAGAGAAGAGTCTCTGTTTAAAAGGTAAGCCATGAGCATTTACAGAACAAGGCATTCTTTGACACATTCTCTTACCTACAAATTCAAGACTGTTTCCTTCTTGCTACAGAGCTGTACTAGTCACTGCTTAAAATCACAATGAAATTTCACTATTTGAATAGCAATATGCTTTTTGATTTAACCTCATCAATCCCTTTACCATCCCTTTTAAGGTGATTACAGATGTCAACCAAAAAGATAAAAAGGAGGTTAAAAAGAAAATGCACAGCAGTGGTCTAATAGAAGACAAGAAGCTGTGACAACTTAGAAATTTGTTAATCAGCTGTTACATGCCAACGGATCTGGGTAGGTTCAAATGTTCCTGGAAGAGAAAGCTGGCTACCCTAATCCTAGGAAAGAAAATACTAGCCACAAGCTGTATATTGTCAGCGTCTGCATCGCTGCTCCCTATGCAGTGAGTGGAATGACCAAGTGACTACAGAGAAACGAAGCAGCATCTTATTCTTCTACACTTTACGGAAATCTGATAAAACGAAGGTAAGTTGAAAACTGATCTGACAAGAAAATCAGTTTGTACTTTATTATTTACAGAGACAAGAAGCTCTACAATCACTGAAGATCTTGTGGTCTCTCTCACATCCCCCACTATTAACTAAGAAAGCACTCAGAGAAAGTTTTGCTAGGGGTGCAGCTCTTAGAAGACTTCAAGGCTATGGAGTTACCAGAAATGGGCTTAATACTGTAGGTCACAAATTTCCCTCACTGTCGAGGACAGTGCTGGATTTTGCTCAAATTTCTTTTGCAGTTCCTCTCATGGTACACCCTCCTGCCTCCTGCTCTGGTCAGCACAGTATAGGAAAGGATCCTCTTGCTTTACGACCATGTTACGTGATAACTACATCAACAGAAGCATCTCCCAGTAAAGGGGGTTTTATGGATCCTTTATGCTGTATTGAAAGACCAGAGTAGCATAAAGGGACCAGCATTGCTTATCCACAGTATTCAATGCATTCTAGGATGAAAAGGTTAATATCGTATCTCACGCTATATTACTGAATTCCAAGTATTAACATTAACATACTATGTTTATTTAAACTATTCATAAAATGTTTGAATATTAGTGAATACATTGTTTTCATCCAAAATGGGAAAGATAACCATCAGTTGAATCAGTAGAATTAACCTGCCAATGACAACTTGCTTCGAAGTGGAATATTGTTTTAAAGAAAGTTAACCCATGCAGTTTTCAAAAGCTAACCCAAATACAGTGTACCTTGTTAAGACATGAGATAATGTGACTGAGGTCAATCCAAGGAGTACCCGCTTCAGTCACCTGATGGAAAAGGTGATCTCGAAAGAGCTTTAGTAAATACCTGTCTCCAGTTTCTGACCACGTTGGGTCTTTCTGAAACCTGGTGCAAAACAAAGGCTCATATTAAACCTCAGAAAGTTAAGACAAAGCAAAATTCACACATATACATTACTCAATTCAGATTACAGAGTCATCTTACTGATCTACTGAGCTTCCTGTTAAGATCTGTGATTAAATTAGCCTTCCTCCTGTCACACGGCTAGAACATGACATATTAAAACTTTCTCAGCTGAAGTATCTGAACCTAGTGCCTACCAACGGCCCACAGAAAGGCAATGGATGCAAAGAGTGGCCATCTTTAACAAGTTTACTGTGTAAATGTTAGAAATTAGCTTTACAAACAACTCCTCTAGCAAAGTCTGCTCAATGTAGAAAACAATCTATGGAAAGCCAACCAGAAACACTTAATTTTTATGCAGTACCTCAGAAAAAAAAAAAAAAAGCTAGTAGCCCACAATGGACTAAGAATCCAACTGGAAGCAACTTTGGAATCTCTATGTGTAGCCTTTTCCTTTACGTAATATTTTGGTCAAAGTTGCTTATCTTAGTGTCCCAGACATTAATAAACAACTCATTTCTTCAGAGGCAAATATGGGGAAAAATGTTTAGCTTAAATTTAGAAGGGAAGAAACCCTGCATTGCAAACTGAGTTTTGCATATTCTACACCATGAAAACAAGAATTTCTTACTCTGGCCTCTCATTGATTGTTCCCAATTTTGCTAGAAGCCTAAACAACCTTCCATTTTGCACCTCCTAGAAAACAAGAAAGATTATTCAAGTTTCTGAAACAAAATTAAGACACTTGTTTGTCAAAGATATACAGTAGTAACACCAATTAAGCACTATGAACTATAATCATTGACTTATTAGAAAAAGATGGTCTACATTTTTCATAAAGAGATCCAGTGCATTATGTTGCATGTTGGTAGTCCAATTCTAATCTTCACACTTCACATCCAAGATCTAATGTGGAGATTTAACAACCAGTGACAACTTGCTGCTTCAGTAGGAACTGCATCAGGCAACCTATCTGTGTGGAAATTAGTCTAGCTTCTCTTGCCAGCCTACACTTACAGGTACATTAAACAAGAAGAATATATTACACACCTGTGCACGTTTGTACATTTATCAAGACTGTTGAGAAACAGAACAAATAGCCTATTTCAGGCACATAAGAGAAGGAACATAATCTAGATGTGTTCTTAAAAAATGTTTTGTAAATTAATAGTAAATACTGTTTAGCAGCAACACCATACTGAAATTTGAGTTGCAGTCTATTACAAATATTTTGAAACAAGTTTTTTCAGAAAAAGCTAGAATTTTTAATTGTAATGCAGTACAAATTCTGAATACTTAAATGGCAGAGGCAAAGCAATCAGAACAAACTCACACAAAAGACAGAACATCAGAATTTAAGATGCTTATAATACATGTAATCATTTGAAAAAAAATAATACATTTTTCATCATAATTTAGATTACAGTGAGAAGAGTTGCATCTTAACCTAGCTTGCATTACACCATGGATTAATCTTCTGTTTAAGTAAAGCTGTTCAAAGCTGGCACAGAAAAAGATTCTCTCCTCACATTATCCATCTTTTCCAGCAGCCCAGCTCTTCAACGTTACTCATGGTAAGCTGCATCTCACTTCACGCCTGATCATATTGATTTCAAATGAATTCAGTCTGGAGTAGAGTACTGTACACAGCTGGGTAAACAAAGGAAGTCAAGGTGATAATAGCTTGACCTCTGACAACCTATGAGGTTGCAAGATTTTTATTACCAGTCTAAAAAACCACAGCAGAACAGCTTGTATTTCAATTGAAGCTACACTTAAGAGATTGACAGGAAAGACTTACCTTCTCCAGCAAGCAGAGGTCTATACAACCTCCAAATAATTTTTTGGCATGTGTCAAGAACATAAAAGCCAAAATCACATTTGCATGAATGCTACAGCCTTGTAGGTTCCCTGTCAGTGGTGACAAAGAGTTGAACAATACAGGCTCTAAGCCTCCAGGTGGCCTCTCCGTAGGCTTGGTAGCATGTAGGGCAGGGAATTCTCCTACAGAGTGAATTAAAGGACTTGAAAACTGAGGCTTTGCATGCTTGAATGTTGTGCCATGTAGATAATGGGAATATTAAGGTGAGGAAGGACAGAGTAATGGGGTCACTATTGTGTGAAATGCAACAATATCCATGGCTTCAAGGGAACAAAGTTATTATCTACACACGGACCACTTTCAGCATCAAAAGTCCCTAAGCTGTGGATGACTGCAAGCTTGGAGAGTATGAGGAAAAATAACATACATGCTGGTGTTGCTCTAACATTCTCCCCTAAGCATCTGCTTTTGAGCAATAATAATGAGAGGATATCAGCCTAGATGTCAGTCATACTGTAGTTCTGATGATACCCTTATTTATCACTGCTAGATAAACAGTTATTGCCAAACTAGCAGCTAGGTAACAATTTATATTTGCAGTGGCTCATTCTCATCTGCCATGAAAAGCAACTGCTATAAACAACCTGGCTGAAAATGCAGACTGCTTAAGATTGATTACAGGACAACTTCCATTTTCATTATGGGAAAAGGTCCACCCACCCAAATTCGAGCGGGCACAATTGGCTATGTTGACAAGAAGTGATCCTAAACATCTAGAGCAGGAGTTGTAGTTGACTAAAATCAAAAGGAGTGAATACCCATCATCAAGAGCTCTGTATTTGAAGTAGGGACCACCTTGCTCTTCTGTCACTCTTTGTTCTAAAAGATTTCAGTATCTTTCACTAAGGAGGGAGAAGCAGTTATCCAACATGCCTACAGTAGAGAAGTTAACAGTACCAGTCCACTAGAATCCCACCTGTTGCCTATTTAAGCATGCTCAGAGGTTGCATGCATGGGAAATGAGTCTCAAGACTCTATTTAATCCATAGAAATGTAATGTCCTATCCTACACAAATCTTTGGCCATATAAAAGCCTTCTACAATGTACCTCAGTCTTGTTAGAAAGTTCTGTGATCAGTGGCTTCTGATGAGCAGACAAGATGAGGCTCAAACCCCTTCCTGCTGAATAAATAGACACTAGTACAGACAAAGTTCACATTCCCTTTGTATCAAGTACCTTGACTGAACCTGATAGACTAAACAGACCCACAGAGCAAGATGTGCTTATTTTACAGAAACTGAAGACCACAACCTTCATTTCCATAATCTAACATCCATTTGGAGAGGAAAATGTATGAGATAAGTAACACTGTAATCTAAATCTATCCAACAATTTAAAGGAAGCATTTGTTGCTTTATAATCTCTAATACAAACTACATGATCTAGCGTGAGGTGACAGGGCATTATTTACTTGAAATACTACTTTTTAAAGTGAAGAAAATATTTTCCCAGGACTGCTAGTTGGACATGAAGACGCTACCTAAGTTAAAGCGCAGCCAAGCATACTCTAAAACTAGTAGTTCTCAAAGCTTTTGGACTTTCAGGACCTTGAACTCAGAGCTCTCAAGTCTGCAGGCAGCTTACTTGGGTTGCTAAACAAAGTAAATGAACAAACAAACAAACAAAAAAAACCCCACAAAACTAAAAAACATTCCCTCTTAAGGTACAGCTGTAGGAATACGTACTATAGGTCTTCCTGTGCAAATTACTTAATGATTTACCTTTGCAAGGTCTTCCTCAATAACATCATTTCTCATTTGAGCAGCATCCAATTGAGTATAGAATCGCGCACCAATCATAGGCATGATATCATTTACACTGCGAAGCCTGTTTTGGTCAGTCAGCAAATACCTGCCAAAATATCCCCACCCCCCAAAAAGATTACTTACACATGCTGCAAGTGCCAGAATTCATCCTATTATGAATTTACAACTACTTGACCCCAATGTTTAATTTATGAGTTGACAATTTGTGTTTTTAAAAAAGATTAACGGAAAATGTGTGCTAATTTGCTCGTATATTCCCAGTCATTTCTATTAGATAGGGGTGTGCTTTCACAGAACTTCCTAGCTCACCCTACTCAAACAGTAAGGGAAGATACAAAGATTCCAATTATGATGCAATTATTTTTCAAATGAGAGAAGAGATAGATTTCTACTTTTCCCTCTTAGGCTGCAAGAGAAGAAATGTTGACTATACCAAAAAAACACCACAAAATAATATACAACTAAGGAAAAAAGGTGCTCACGTCTTTGGTCAAGAAGGCAACATGCCTATTCCTTAACACCTACCAAAACTATGATATAAAACTAGCATGCTGCTATGGTAAACAACAGGCAAGAAACCTCAGTAGAGAAGATTACTTAAAAGACTTAGGTGTTGTTTGTTTTTATGTTGTGTTTGTTTTGTTGTGTCATTTTTGGGGGAAGAGGTTGTTTTGTATATTTGCTTAAAGTTGAATCTTGGTAATTTCTTATTAGGAGCTTTAACAACACTAATAAAGAAAGGACATGAATTTTTATTACATACATCATAAAAATACACACACAAATTAACTTCAAATGATAATGCTTGAAAATGTACTGACTATGCAAACATCCAATGAGAGTAAACTAAGCATTTTCAGATGCAAATAAGATATTTTGACTTTTTCATCTGTATGTCAAAAAACTGTTATAATTTCCTTTAAAAGATTATTGAAAACAAACAAAAAACAGCAAGCAAATGTAGCAAACTTACAAAATCAGATTCTTCAGATCAGAGGAATAGTTGATTGTCACCAGTTCCATTGCTTTCTGCAAATTCTCTCTCTGAATTCCTGATAAAGAATTGCAAGCCAAAGCCAACACAACTTTCCCCAGGGAGATCAGATCTGTTTGCTAACAGGGAAAACATGCGCAGATAAGACATACAGTATGGATAAATATTACATACAATACTAGATGGCATTTAAGACAGCTCTTCAGCAACCTTTGAAGAATTCGAGCAACTAAACACTATAGCCGTGCAATAAAGCTGCCCAAGTAGTTAAAACATCCAGAGGAGAATCTTGATACCTAATAATTTGAAAGTAATATATTATCTTTGAGTGCTTCAAATTTACCCATTTTTAGCTTAAGGATAGTACCAGTGCAAAACCTTTGTAGAGACTCTGCTAACTACAGAAGAGGTTCTCCCAGCCACCCACACACATTCCTGAGGAATCAAGTCGTTGGTGGCAAACAGCACAAGTCTTCTCAATATAAGATACAGATATATGTATCAAGGATTATTTGTCAGAACAGAAACATGACCTATTGGAATCCAGCAGGTCATGCTTCCGTTTTAACAAAAAGCTCAAAGATTTTCATCTGTTATGGCCTGTGTGAAGAAGATATAAACTGCCTGAAGTAGCTAGACAGGAATAGACTTGTATGGCTAACAAATGGAGCAGCATCCCATTTTGTGAAGAAATCCTTAGCATTATTAACCTGCTTGAGAACAGAACTCCTCATAAAAGACTAACACTGCATACAGACTTTGCCACAACGGAAATTTCTGCCAATTTTATAAATTTGAAATACAGCTACCAGAAGTTAATTTGAAAAGCTATGTCCAATTTTGAAGTCACCTCTAAAAGCACGACCTTAATTCAGTAGGGGTCAGTAATACTCATTGCAAAAGCTGCTCAACTCTTCCCATACAAAATCTTTCAGGTGCATATGACTTTGCCAAACTTGAAATATTTGCAGTTTTCTGTGCTGGATGTCTGCTTCAGACTAAATGTAAGAGTCAGCTAGAGAGACCGCTTGACTTTTTTTCTTAGAAAAGAAGATATTTTCGCAAAAAGGAGGTGAATGCTATTATTTATCACGAACGTCAGCTCCACACTCTGGAGGAAGGATATGACATTTAGCAGAGAATGTCAATCACACGAAGAATATAGCTGCTGTCATTTTTGTTAGGCCAAAAATCTGGCAGCATGATAACATGAAAAGTTCTGTTTAGAACCTTGCAGCTAAAACTTTAGGAAATTGCTGAGATGGCAGATGCGTCACAGCCCCTCACAGCTGTTCTGCCCAGAGCAGCAGCCGTGTTTGCTCTTCCTTCGGCTGCAGCAGCTGAACAGAGCTTTCCCTTTGGCCACAACTTTCAGATGTTGAGACACAAAGTAGAGAACATTTTTCCAGGTCTCTCAACGTCCCTGCTATTTCCATATCAACTGCTGAAGTATGATAAAGCAGCACAGTTTAAACATGAGTAAGCAATGTGACAGAAGTTAAAAAGCATGGTATGGGGCAGCCACTAATGAAGACAAACCAGATGTGGCACATAGAACAGAAACAAGAAGGACAACATGTGGAGGAGATGGGACTGGCATTTGCTAGACTTGATTTCCTAAGGAACGCGGAATTTCCTGAGTATCAGCATTGCTTTGTACTTTGGCAAAGAGAAATGAACGAGACCAAGAAACCCCATCTTGGTGGGAACCTGCTTGCTTCCACTACCAAGCACAGTCAATCTGAGCAGCAAGAAGACACTGCTATAGTGCTAAACAGAGGAACTTTGCTGATGAGGTATCTGCACTGAGACATCTTCAACCAGCACAATGGCTTTTTTTTTTAAATTATTTTTTTAGGTCTGTTTCCAAAAGACCTAAATATGTAAGTATTTGTATTAACCTTAAGATAATCTTCTTTCTGCAGTCTCCTACTTAAAACCTTCTAACTTTCAATAATTGATGAGGAAATATCTCATATAAATTCTTTACCATCACCCAATCTTGACTGATACACCCAAATCATACACTTTAAGGAAAGACCCTATGGAAATACTGTCTTCCTTCACATATGTGCTTCCATAACATAGATTATATTAGATTTTAAAAGTGGTTGAGAAAGAGGTCTACATTAACTTCAGCCAGGAAATTCAAAATTCAGGCTATTTTTTTTTAAAGAAAAAAAAAAACTATTTGACTTACATTAATTTTTGTTTGCTTCACAAAGTACATCTAAAAGAAAACTTGGCAGAGATGATACAACACACCAATGCAGCCTCAATACACATCATTCAAGTTACAGCCAATGCTTCACTTGTGTTTTGATTGCAAAAATGGCTTGGATTCATCCTGCTAATTTTAGGAACCTAAACTTCTTATTTTTTCCTTGTGTCCAGCTAGATAGTAGAATGAACATTAGGACTTATGGAAGTCAGATTCCTATTTCAGAAGCAACCAAATTACCATCTGTTGACCAACTGTGTCCATCCAAACAAGGTGAAAACTTCCTAGAGGCTGGAGTACACCATCTTTCTATAAGGAAGAAAGCTACATATTCCTATTAAACCTCAACCTCTTCTCTGAAGAGCTCATTCAGCCCTTCCAGCTTCGAGGCAGAGGTAGTTTAAAGGAGGCACACAAGAACTGCTATACCTTCTTGGAGAAACGACACCAGAAGTAAAATTACTTTCAGAATACTGTTTACCAGTTCAAGGTACAGATCATCAGGTACAATCATTTACCTGCTCACATATTGCATCATGCTTTTCGTGTATTTTAGGATCACACTAGCCACCAACTTACCAGACTTTTGCTATGGTAACTATCAACAGTTATCATTAAGTCATACTAAGTTGATTCACAACTTCACAGAAAACCTTTATACATTAAGTACAGGGACCTTTTGTTCAAAAAATGTACCTTTCACGCAGCAAATAACTACTTAAGTAGCAACTCAATTAATAACAACTAACCTGTAACAACCTTTACCTCCTGAAAAACTCTGCTAGTAAAGATGTTATCACCACCATCTAGGTCATTGCGGGAAATATTAAATAGCACCAGACTAAAAACCAGCCTTTAGGAGATATCCTCAGAAACAGCCCTCATCATTAATGTTCCCCTGTTATCAAACGAATTTTAAATATGTCAGTGAGCAAATTAAAACTTAATAGAATAGGTACCCTTTCTACAATTTTAATGTTAAAAAAGATTATGTGCTACTATGCCAAAAGCTCTCAAGATATCTGAGCATTTTATACAGTTGGCTTTATTAGCTTAACATGTAAGCTAGTCAAATAAATCTTACTTTCCGTAAGTTCTTTGAAACTGACATTACTTTTTGTTTATCCCATTCCACTGCTGTGCTTGGATCAGTATCAGCTCATTCACTCTACAATTCTGTGGATTTGCTCATCCTTTTAAGTTCTGGAATTGCACTTAGAAGTCTCTCCAAGTTCCTAGGTTATTTCTATATTTTTAAAGTCAACATGACTACTTAAGATGCCTCTTCAGCTAGTTTTTTGAAATTTGGAGAGGTATATGTGAAAGTTATTTCAGTTTCCTACATTAAAAATATTTACTTTGAGCAAATAACCTTACAGCCCTTGTTAAATCAATAAAACTTACGTTTTCTCTCCACTTCACATGGAGAGGACTAACTTCAATTTTATTCCAAATACAGAAACATTTATTAAACCTTTCTACTGTTTCCTGCATCACCATTTACAGTTTTACCACCCAAATCTAGCAACTGACTGACAAGCGACTGGGAAAATTTATATAGGTTTAAACATCTTGTTTTTAATATAGGTGGCCATTCACATATTTTTAGCTTCTCTTATTGTTGCCTTTATTTAACTCTTAAATGCTCATGTAAACTGGTGCATTCAAAACAGATTCTGAAAAACAGACTGTGAAGAACAATGGCATTCCTTTTGAATAGCCCCTGTTCTGGTCAAATTCTTTCCTATTTATTTTAACAATGGCAAATAGTCAGAAAGTGAAAAATGCTAACAAAAATACCTTCCTCCACTGAAGACAGCAACAAGGAAATGCATATTAGCTGGGCAGTAAACCAACAGATAACCTACATTTTTAACAGTCACAAGAGTCCCAGAGGAATTCAGGAACTGGGTCATGGATCGAGAGGAAAAAGGACAAGCTGCAGCTGTTATTTTGTAGTGCTATCTGGCAAGGGCAAACAAAGGTAGGACATGATAAATGACTCCTGAATTTCAAGGAATTAACTCAGTCCAGAACATCCAAAGGAAGAAAATCAACTGTGAAAGCCTAGCCTTTCGGGAGGAAGAAATAAAAAGGAGGTAAGACGTCGTTTTCTAACTCCAGTGTACATCTTTCACACCATACACTTATGAGTATTTCTCTTCTGTTTTAGCAGCAATACTTTAACAAATTTGGATACCAAGAATGTATAATACAAGTAAACAAAACCCATATGTAAACAAAAACAGGCATTAGCAAGCAAGTTAGTTGCCAAATGTTGGGCTAATACAGTTCTAAATGCAGTGTACCCGAAAGTACTTTTAGATTTGTACCTCCAAATACACTAAAAATTCTGCTTTAAAATTTCGGAGATGCTAAAACATTCAAGTAAGATCTGCTTTCATGTTTCTATCAAAGTACATTTAAACAAGTATTTAATCATAAGCTCATTATAGTTTTAGGATTGGAACCCCTCACATGCATCCCTATACTCTGTCAGCCATTTTCCATTATATGATTACCAGAAGCCCATTGATATGTAGCTGGTGGGATGTAAGGGGGATCCTTTGATGTACTATTCAAAGTATATTGAAAATTGCTTTACTGTATTATTCCAAAGGGGAAAGAAAAAAAAAAAGGGCTCCAATAAGCTAGTTTCTGCCTGGCCAAAGTTCAAACATTTCATTTATTACTGGAAAACTCTGAATGAACAATTTTCTCACAGTGAATAAGCTCAATTAATGAAAATAAATTAAATCCAACTCCCTACTGTAGTCTTTCACTCCCAGTATGGACAGGGTACGTGATGACTGCTGAAGCAATGTACTTTACCCTGAGGGGAGGTTAGGGAAAGAGGCACTCCTGTACACAGTGATGCTCCAGATGACTGTGGAACAGTTTTTGTTAAGTCTAAAGGGATTCTTCTTAATTCAGGAATTATGCAGAGTCCACACTTCAGAGAAGGCCAGGAGAACACGGAAAAACTAGGAGCCTAAAATAAAGATACACTCGAACCTTTTAGGAGTGAGGAGAAGGCCTAAATTCAGTTATTTTAAAAGATCTCTTACTCCTCTGAACAGGCATTTGTCACAATTATTTTTGTTAAAGCAAAGGAGAAAGAGCAACAACTACTACTGAAACATTTTCTGATCTCTGTCACTAAATGCAAGATTTTCCTTTCCCTTTAAAAATCTGTGATTCCAATCATTTTTGAATTATGCTTGTTAAATACTAATACTTCGACCTGTTCTGTATGTTTGCTGAAGTTTCAGAAGCAGAAGTAAAATGAAATCCCACTTCTCTAAATTACAAACAAATTCAAGCTAAGATTAAGTCAGAAATAAAAGATATTTATATTTATATCAGACTGCAATTCAATTAAAATATTCATCTTCCAAAAGGAATCACATCGATTTGCTGTACTCTGTGCCAAGCCTCCAACCTCACTACGGCACTGCTGTCTCACCTGAAACTGAGCCATTAACGCCAGTGGATTATTTTGACTGTTGTCAAATGTTAAAACGTCAAAGACTCCAACACAATTAACTCGTAACCTTTAGGAACAAGGAAAAAAGAAGTGCCATTAAGTTTTGTTGATTACTCTATTTTTCCTAATATTCATACCATTGAATGCTTTAATGACAAAAAACATATCTTAGTACTTAGCAAACTATAACGCAGAAAATATTGATTTTACTTTTTGATATAATGCAAGACACCCTTCAATTTACAAACAAATCAAGAAGTTTCTAAATTGGCAGTGGAGGACTAGAATAGTATTTTGAGGACAATGCATAAGCTTTCGTTAAAGGTGTTTAAATAGAACTTAACAATTCAACAATTCAACTTTACAAATTTAGCACATTACCTTGTATCAGTTAAAGGTAATATCTTTCTAATAAGATTTATTTGCCTAACAAAGGCATGGTCAGCAGCTACCATGAATGCAGACCACAGCATACAATGAGAATGAATGCGCTCCTTACCGTGTTTTGCCAGTTACTAGAATCTTGGTTGGATCCATAACTCGGCACGCCAGCCCTGCTGTATGAATGGTCCGTAAGGCAGAGCTGAGCTGCACAATATACGCCCATATCAGTGACTCTGGAAGCAATCCCGCGTGCTGCCGCGGAAGAGGGCCGTCATGCTGACCTAGCAGGAAAATATTGTAAGCATCAACAGATGGCTATGACATAAAAGTTAAAACATTTTGAGTTATAAAGTTAATTCACATTTTGAATTATAAAGTTACTCCTTTCATTGAACTTTTAACCAACAGTTGTTGAAAGACAGATATCTATTGTGTTTTAATGACTTTTGTTTTATTTTTGGAAGTACAATGAACTTCAAGATGCTGCCAACTCCCTAGGTATTATTATTTTCACTCTTGCGTTCAGGAAAACTATGCTGATTTTAAAGTTTCGAATGAATATTCACTGCAAAAAGTGCACCACCTAAGAATTGCCGGAAGTGGGTGGTATCTCAAAACAGAGAAGTAAAAATGCTAGTAATCTGAAAAAACAAGCACATGTCACAGTAGCTGCAACAGATCCTGTTTCATCTCCTTTACTGTAGGAAGATACACAAGTCAAACATTCTCTAGCTGATAACACTGAGGAAAACACAACAAGCTACTTTCAAATTCCATGAGCAAATTCAAGTGGAAGATTTTGTGGCTAAACAGCACTGAACACAACTTCATGTATGTTCTGCTGCGACCCAACTCTCTGATAAGACATCACTCTATGGCCCCTGCTCAATGGGCTGTATGAAAGCAATGCATCGCCTCATTTTGGAATGCATGTGTAGTCCTTTCAAAAGGAAAACGAAATGTGCAAACACTCAAATTCAACATTGCAGGCTGTTTCCCAGTTCCACTGAGTCACAGATGAAAACAGCAAGATACAGATAAACATTATTTTCAGTAAGATGTCTTTAACACAAAGTTGCTGCTGTTTGCATGGCACAATGCTCAAGTAAGAGAAGGAACTACATCCAGAGGAATTTGTCTCTAAACATCCATTTATTGTGTTTTTTCCACAGCAATGCATCCATATCTATGAACTTGCTCAAAATAAGTGTGTGCCTCTGCATGCATACACACACAAGTGCTGAAAAATGAAACATCACTGAAAGGTTTACTTCAAAATTTACTGATTTGGAGTGGTAGTGATTGGTTGGGGATGTTTCCAGTTAAAAAAAATACAATGACAAAAAGCAAAACACTAGTTAATTTTGCAGGTTTAAGTTGCTTTGGTTTAGATCATAAAGGTCAAGACACTGCCTCCTTTGAACAGCATCAGGACTGGCATTGAAGTCTGAATATAACCATATAACGAGGCATTCCTCGTTTTCTCTGGCCTTCTGATGAATTTTTATGCAAATTACTTCCCACAAATCGGCATACCAGAAGTCTCACATAGCAAGTTCTGTCTGTCCTCCCCACCATGATTCTCTGTTCTTCAGCATAAGAAAAATTATGCTGATATAAAGTAAGTGGGGAGACCTAAGTTCCTGTGATTTGAGGTTCTTGTTCTGACCATTAGTAGCTATAGAACACACTAGTTTTGATATACAGCAATGTGTGAGATGTGTTCAACAGCAACATATATAACTGTCTTGCAAGATTCATACATGTATAAAGTAAATATGTCCAGCAGAGAAGTGTTGCAATAATATCCCAAAGAGAAAAACAGCCAGAACTTGAGGGTTATTTTTCTGCATGCAACTTCAGAACACTTGCCCTTTGATTTCTAGACCAAAGGCATCATAACCAAAAGAACATTCAAAATAAGTTGAGAGATCACAGCTTCTCCTCCTCTATCAGAAAATCTAAATCAAGCAGCAATATTTACTACTGAAAAGACTTGCTTGTAGCTACAGCCAAATCTAGGCTGCTGCTTTCAGGCTGCAGCTCTCGTTCCTATACAGTAGCGGTGCAAGCTAAAACACTGGAAGAATCAGTTTTAAATTACATATCTATCTGTTCAAAACAGCAAAGCTTAAAAGGAGTTCAGTTTTCTGCAAAGCTGGCTATGTTCCCTGAAGGCCTACCAGGCCTGCTACAGATGGCACTCGAGCAAGGGTCCAAGGAGAAGAGATCCAAAAGCTCACTGTGCAGGTGAAGCACAAGGCTGAAAGCTTTCTCAAAAGTGCTAAAAATGTTGAAAAATGTAACAAGAATATTATGAAAAAGCTACAAAACTGATCAAAATAATGTTAGTTGAAGGAGTGGTATTTTAGAGGTTGATTTGAAAGAGGCTTCCCAGCACAGGTTGAAACCACGCAGAGTTTCAGAATATGTTTTTCCTCTGGTGCAGGACAGACTTGCTCCTATCAGTACTTTCATCTCTGAGACGCAGTACATAAATAATAATGGAGAAGATTAAAAATGTAAGAACTGCCATTCCAGAAACATGGGTAGTCCATTATTTCCCTTGCTCCATTAAAACGAACTCACTGCCCTGTGCTATGATGTTCGCAGCAGAGCAAGGAGTGCACTCTTTGCACTGTTGTATTCTTCCCCCTGCCTTTTTCTTCTGCAATAGCTCTCAGTAGCTCAGTTCCCCCATACAAGGATGAACCCAGAGATAGTCCTGGGATGAGGAGGAAAAGCTGAGAGCCCCCAGCAGCAGGACCTGCCTCATGCATTCAGACAGGAACATAGGCACAGAGCATGCTAACTATCACCCTGTTCTCACCAGACGTAAATGAGAAATCAGAAGCCTAATGAAAGATTTAGCTAATCACTAAATGGAACCTACCAGGCCTGTAGATCAGTCTTACATTTAGAACTGTGAATTTAAGATTGTTTACTGCTCCTCAGTAACAGTACTGAAAGTAATATATATGCAGTAGATTTCCTTTCTCCCCTATTCTCCAGGGAAACCTTGACTTCAATTTTACATTTCCCAGTTTTCAAAATACAGAAAAGTTCTGAAGTACTAATGCAGCCCTACACTTCATATATATAAAAAAGGTACTGAAAACTTCATTATTTGACTCAGAAAAAGTTACAATTATCCTAAAATAACCTTTGCCAGAAGCTGCTAGTTGCACATTCTTCCTTCAAAAGCTGAAAATGGAGCAGAACAGTGTTTACGCTGAAGTACTACTTCTAGATTTCAGAGTTAGCTTCATGCCCTCCACAGGAAGTTAAAATATTTAATCATCTTTGGTTTTAGAACGTTTGTAGATAGAGCATCATCGTATTGTCTTTAAATATTCATATATTCCTTCTGCTCATCACAGTCCAAATACACAATTCATTTTTAAATTGAAGAGGCTTTTTCTGAAAAAGCACTCAGCGGCTGGGGATGCAAAAGCTACTAAGTGAACACAGTGCACTTTCCAGCATTAAATACTACTATTAACAATGTATCCAAGGGAAATCAAGGTCCAGGAAGCTTGCCTACATTAATTAGAAACTATTCATCTACTCTAAAGCAGAATCTGTGCTTTAGCTGAAAGCTACTATTAAGAGCATGTACACCACGTTTAATTACTCAGTGTTTTCAATAAACAGATCAAAGGACATACCAGAGGCATGCTCATCTCTGACACCAACTCACCAAAAAATCTCATCAGGACAAGGAAAAGAATTTAACTGTCAGCAGCATGGTGCTATTGTTAATTTGCCAGGATTTGCTAGCTGGCAGTTTTAAAATATGGACATTTAGAACATGGTTTACCATTAATTATTGGGCAGTTAAGAAAAAAGGTTCTCAGTACTTTTGGGCTAACTTGCTAATTTAAAGAGACCACCACATCTGCACTGATAAATGCACTAAACTTCTCCTTAATCTGAAAAGGAGACATATCACAACAGCAGAAAAAACATACAGAAGTTCTAGAACAACAGATTGAACGCTAAGTATAGACTCTTCATCAAAATGGAAGTATTGAGGAAATTCACACAAATGTATTCCAAGGTAACTGAAAGAAATCAGACACCTAATTTCAAAACTTGAACATTTGAGTAAATGACAAAACAACACCAGACTATCACACTGCACCACTTCAAGAAAGAATATTTCATTGAAGAAACAACACAAAGAATAAATTCTACAGAATTCAGAAGCAACAAAGGCATGCTTACAGGCGTTTAGAATAAAAACAAACGTGAGCTGCTGATTTTGTCTCCACACTACATTACCTACAAACAAGTTCTATAACAGGATCTGCAGAACACATGGTAAAAAGAAAAAATCCACAGCTGATCACACTGACACCAGAAGTGACATGCAAGACAGCTATGTAAACCATAATCCTCATCTTTTAACTGTCAAAATCTAGTGTTGCCAACTAGAGTGTTCAACATAAATAAGGTTGCATACCTGAAATCAAATTTTCTGAGTTCACTGATCTGGTTGACAGTGTTGTGCCTCCTAAAACCTTAAAAGGAATTGCATTAATCTGGGCCTCATGCTGCAGAGTACCCAACTTCCATCCACTCCCCTGCTTCTCTTGGAAGTCTCCTCTAGGCAGGCAGACGGCCAAGAAACTCTGTGAGGGGATGGAGAAAGGATCCGTGAAGGCAGGCAATTCCAATAAATCAAGCTATAGGTATGCAATCTTATTTTTCTCTTCTAAATAGTTCCTTCTACTGAGGACCAGACTTGAAAGCAACAGTTACCACAAAAGAAAGGTCAGAGCAAAGATCTGTAGAAAGATTTGGCAAAATTGGTGAACAGCAGATTTTTTTTTTCTATCTAATAAAAAGACCGCATGAGTCACACTCAGGAGAGAGTTATCTTCCTCAATTATACTAAGTTCTGCCAAAATAATTCATTTTAATTAAATAATAATTTGTTCTGGCTAAACAGAAGTTGATAGTCTTTCTTTGAAGACCATTTAAATAGAAAGGTTCTACTGGGTCAAATAAAAGGTCTAGCTAGCCCATTAGCCTGTTTCAATAATACATACACTAAAACCAAAAGAGTATCTCAATAAATACCTAAGATCATGAACAACAAATAGAACACTCTGCTATCCTCCATTGATTTGCAGCTCAGAGACCTCCTGTGCTATTGATTGTCTTTGCAGCCCTCAACATATTTCCATTCTGTGACTAAGCACACTTTCCCTTTGAACCTGGGCAAGCATTCACAATAATCTAAAGTACTGCGTCCAGTTCTGGACTCCCCAGTGCAAAAAAAAGACAGGGATCTCCCAGAAAGAGTCCAGTGAAGGGCAACAAAGATGATAAAGGGCCTGGAGCATCTCCCATACCAGGAAAGTCTGAGAGACCTGGGTCTGTTCAGCCTGGAGAAGACAAGACTGAGGGGCGATCTGATCAACATTTATAAATATCTAAAGAGGGGGAGGCAAAGGGACGGTGCCACGCTCTTCTCAGTGGCGTGCAGCAATAGGACAAGGGGCAATAGCCACAAACTGGAACACAGGAAGCTCCACACAAACATGCGTAAGAACTACTTTACAGTGAGGGTGACGGAGCACTGGAACAGGCTGCCCAGAGAGGTTGTGGAGTTTCCTTCTCTGGAGATATTCAAGACCTATCTGGACGCCTACCTGTGTGACCTAATGTAAGGTATCTGCTTTGGCAGGGAGGTTGGACTCTACGATCTCTAGAGGTTCCTTCCAACCCTTGCAATTCTGAGACAAATTTCCATGATTTAACTATCTTTACCCAGGATTTGAATGTGCTGTCTGGCTAGTTTGATTTGACGATCCCTAGTTTTTGCACTGAAAGAAACAAAACAATTGTTTGTTACCTCTTTATTTTCTCTGATGACTTACAGACACCTACTGTATTCCTCTCTATCTTTAAGAGCATGAAAAGCACTATTCCATTTCACTGTTCCTCATATAGAGGATTATCTCTGCCACCTCTGAACTTTTTATATGCCTCTACATCCTTCAAAATAGGTAAGGAGAACCACAACTACAGATATGAATCTATAATGCAACCACATCTTGAATACGTCTTTCCTTTAACTGTTTACTCTTAATCTGTATCAATCCATTTCCTAACTATTGCTATTCAAGCAAGAGCACAGTATTTTCCTTAATCTACTTAACTGTAACCTCCAGATTTTTTTTTCCAGTAGTAACAGCCATGACAGGCCATCACTTCATACTTAAAATTAGGATTATGTTTTCCCTCAATCATTTCGCTTACATTTATTACACTGAGTTTCATCTCCTAGATTTTTTTTAACCAAGAATTTCAGTCTTATGAGATCCTTCTGCAATCCATCACAATTAGCTTTTGTTTTTAACTAATCTAAATAACTTGATATTATCAGCAAACTTAGACAGAGCATTATTTATCTTCAACACCAATAAGTCAATGTGTTAAGCAATACAACTCCCAGCACATTCTTGGGAGACTCCATGAGCGATCTCCCTTCACTGTGAAAATCAATTGTTCACTCTTACTCTGCTTCTTATCTTCTAAGCAGTTATCAACCTTACTGAGCACTTCTCCGATCTCATCACATCACTTAGGGTTGTTTTCGTTGTTGTAGTTTGTTTTTAAAGAGACTCTGTGTGTCATTGAAGATCCAAGATAATATTTACTGAATCTTCTTTCAAAGAGCTTCAGTAAATTAATGAGGCATGATTGCCCTTTATAGGAGCAAAACTTCTTTTTCAGCACAACAAACATGTCCAAAATAATTTCACTATAATTCTATTAATTTGTCGAGAACAGACATCAATCTTCTATAAATAATACTCTAGAGAGGTGTAAAAACATACAAGGACTGATTTACATGGAAACTTAAAACTACAGGTGGAGGACACTCAGAAGTCTAGTCCTGCATGTAAGCATCCATAATTAATCTAGCAGTAGGCGTTCCATGTTTATTCTACTAAATCGTTTTCACATCAAGTTCACATATAATTATGTTCTTTGACTTGCCATAGGATATGACAAGTCAATCTAGGGGTTCCTCTGTCTTAAGGTATTACCACCGAAACCAGTGGTGGAACTCAAGTTCCAACCTTATTTATACTGGTCAGCTCAGTGCAACTGAGCAGCGTGAACTATTCAGTGTAAGAAACCTACAAGTCTCTGAATGTGTTCACACACTAACAGTGTTATATTCTGGTCTACCAGACAGTGTCAATTTTGGAAGAGGTTGAATTTACAAGTAAAGGCTCTAATTTCAAAAGGTACGAGAAACAAGAAACCTTCTGGTTTCTGGTTCTCTTTAACTACTGGTCACCTAAAGACATTTAAGGCAACATCTACATTAACAAAATAAACAAGTTATTGATATTGGCTCGTACTCAGTTTTGGCTTGCTGTGTTCCAGAATGACAACACCTGAAAGTGGTCTATAGGACCACATGGGTCAAGAACAGGTTCTAATTGGCATGAGTGACAGTGCACTTTTTTGTAGGGAAAGAGTTCAGCCATATGGATATGAGTTCCACTGGGAGACACAACGTTTTGTGCATTCTGTGATAGGTTTTACTTATTATTATAGATGTAGCCTTAACCCTCAGAGTATAAATCTGGAAAAAAAAAAAAAAGACGATATGAAGTTTTTGTCAAAAAACAATACATTAAATTTTTCTCCAATCTATTTCCTGTCTTCAACTAGTACTCAACACTTCAAAACATTAAGCAAAACACTGCCTGGTCGGGCCTGAAGCATCTCCCATACCAGGAAAGTCTGAGAGACCTGGGTCTGTTCAGCCTGGAGAAGACAAGACTGAGGGGCAATCTGATCAACATTTATAAATATCTAAAGAGGGGGAGGCAAAGGGACGGTGCCACGCTCTTCTCAGTGGCGTGCAGCAATAGGACAAGGGGCAATAGCCATAAACTGGAACACAGGAAGCTCCACACAAACATGCGTAAGAACTACTTTACAGTGAGTGACGGAGCACTGGAACAGGCTGCCCAGAGAGGTTGTGGAGTTTCCTTCTCTGGAGATATTCAAGACCTATCTGGACGCCTACCTGTGTGACCTAATGTAGGGTATCTGCTTTGGCAGGGGGGTTGGACTCTACGATCTCTAGAGGTCCCTTCCAACCCTTGCAATTCTCTGATTCTGTAAATTAGTCCTCTAAATACTTTCCAAGGAAGAAAAAAAAAAAAAAAAAAAAAAGAGACACTATCATTTTATAAGTGGAGGGCACCTGAACATCACATTAATAAATCAGATGTCTCTTATGAAACATCTTCACTAAACATCAGGTATCATCCTGTGACAGACCTGTGATGAGAACCCCAAAGCTCTTAGCTCCCAATCCCTCCTGCACAGATTTGTTATCATGCAGACAAAAAATTGTAATCCACTTACAACCTGACTTTAATTAGGCAAACAAGTCAAACTAAATAAGACCAGAAGAAATTGTTCATTGCTAGACTTTTACCTTAACTGAAAAATTTAACTCAAGTGTTTGTTTGTTTTTAAATAAAACATAGAAAACAACCAAATGAAAAAACCCTATATTCAGGAATATCATTCAGAAATAAGAAAGGAAGAAAGTTCTGATCCTAATCAGTTTATGATATGACAATGTTGATTAGCTGAAGATTTAAGATGAATCAACTATTTCTGATCAGCTATTTACTGATCAAGAATTGGAAATCATATACAGAAGTATTTTATGAAAATGTGTTTTCCTTACCCCATTTTCTTTTTGTGAAATAGGCATCAGCACTAGGGTCATTGAAGTGTCTGCTCATCATAGTCTCTCCTCCAGCATGAAAATCATATGCAAAAACAAGAGCTTAAAAATAGAGACATGTGACAATTACTAACTCAATTATATTTAGAAAAAAAGTCTCAACGCATCAGTTGGGAGAGAAAAAAAAACTTACAATGTTCTCCAAATGCTTTAGTGGTAAACACTTCACGCAAGGTTACTATATTTGAGTGCTGAATTTTTTTCCACATGTCAACCAATACCATGCACTTCGTGTTAACAAGACGAAAACCTAGAAAAGATCAAAAAACATGGTTTAAAATGTAATGTTTGGGGGAGGGGAATTTTTTTATACATATTTTTTCTTTTAATGTCTTCTGAAACTACTGAAATGCAATCAAACATTAAAATAAGACCAGCACGCTTGGGAGTGCTAGTTCTGTGGGAAAGTCTTGCTCTCTTAACCCCAATAGAATAATTCTATCAAAACTGTTTCAAGCTTTTCATGCAGAACATCAAAATATTTATTTAAATTTAAACAAAAATTAGCACTGGCATTAAATAAAAAGACAACTCAATTTTTCTCACCATGTATCCTCCGAAGGCAATATGGCAGGTCATCTTTACTATTTACAGCTTTATAGCATGACGTGATGTACCCAAAGTTGCTTGTTTTCTGTATCCGATTGGGTGGTGGCAATGGTTCTAAAGGAAAGAGACTGTGGTAGCTGTCCACTTCCGCAGGAACCGCTGAATCAGTATATGCACAGAAACGTGTTAGACATAAGTTTACTAAGAAAGAATTACCACAAGAGCATAGAAGATGAAGCTATGTCACTAACATGTAAATTCCTTTCATCTTTTTACCATTTTTCCTTTTTTTTTTTCCCCTGCATGTAAAGATAAAATTCACTGTTTCTGCTCTAATATAAATATATGGGTTCCTGGAAGGGATTCCACATAGCTAAAATAACTGTCCTCATAAAAATAGTTGCACCAAGTAAGATCAACAGAATAGATGCAGAGTTCTACCTGCCATTTAATCACTCTTAAAAACCTCACCCTTCTGAATGACATCCTTTTGTTGTGTTGTTTTTTTTCCCCCAGCACAGATTCACAGATAAGCACTAATTTCTATACAGACTTCTTACCACTGTAAAAACCCTGCTTCATCACAAAAAAAAACAAACCTGAATCTTGTTTTAACATACTGGTTCAGAAAACAGAGGCACTGAAGGTTTACAAATCTGATTAAGAGATTACCCTCCTAAGAAGAGATACACTTGTATCACAACTGGGTTAGCAAACTAAACTGCATTTTAGACTGCATCATCATCATACTAAACACACAACAGGGAAGTAAGAATGCTGCAACCAAATAAAGCAGCAACCTGTTTACATCAGGTTGAACAGAATCGATTGTAAATTCTCCAAAAATCAAATTACAATTAATATAATGTTCTGCTTGCCCGACAAGAGCTAGTACAAAATCTCTCTGATATACCAGCCAATCCATTTCAAAGCAACCAAGTCTGCTAGAATAGCATTTGAAAACACCTACTTGCTATTCCTTTAGAGGATGCACACAGTGATGCAATGTGAGGCTCTATTGCCTCAGGGATTTTTCCTTTTTCAATTTTAAGTATTCCCAACTATTACAGCATTTCAAAACTGAAGAAAATTGCATAAACGAACAGAAGCAAGAAACAAAATTGCTATTTCTGAAATACTTTGTATCTGCTTATCCACAACCCAGACTTCATGAAAAAAGTAAAAACAAGAGGGTTAGGCTTGGCCTTTTTTTTGGTTATTGTTGTGGGTTTGTTTCAGGACGCTGCTACCTGTTGCTATGCAATCATGTATAATTCAACAATACGATCACAGTTAAATTTATACAAAATACTTACCAGGAATATCAGCCTGATCAATCTGGGCCATCGTTATTAGATGTCTATTGATCAGTTCCTGAAGAACAAATTAGGTCAAGTTTTGAACATTAGCTTGAAAAGTTAAGGACTATATATAAACTCTTGAATGGAGGAGCTGCAAAAGACACATTAGCTAGAGCTAACATTGGCAGAAGCACCTACATTAAAGCTGAAATAAATAGCAGTCACAGCCAAACCCTCAAAGAAGGGCTCATCAACTAACGTCTTCCCTTTCAGTTAAAGGCTTTAAAACTGGATAGGGCTACAGCATAAAAGAATGCTATATAAATGAAGTCACACATGACTAATATGCAATACACGACAAGTAAGAATATTTACTCAAACAGGAAATCATGGCATGCAGATTAGATTGCAATTGCATGTGCTGAAACCCACAACAATCTCCCGTTGTACTCTAAAAACCTAGACCTGTGGTGGACAAAATTCTCCATAGGGAGAATTGACTGCACAGATTTTTAGTCATTATTTCTTTTTTAATGCTGCCAGTTTTCTACTGTTCTCCAAGATATGCGATTTCCCTTTAAATTCTCTATTTCCTTACCTGTCTGAGCTCATCTGCCATGAAGAAGGAAGGTGCATTTGCTTTTGGCTGCATATAAGCAACATGAGGTGCAGCTGGATGGTAAATGTGGTAATTTGGAAATACCTGAAAGCAAAAAATTTTTAAGCAGTTTAAAAATCTTAAGCATAAGGAAAATAGAGCTTTATCATCTTATTAGTTTAAAATACTGAACTATAAAGTCTTCAGGCGCAGTGCATGTTACAAATACACTGCCAGATGCATTACAATTTCCTTACAGGATATTCACTACTAATGATCTCAAGGGGGCACGTGTAAGTGCATATTTAACATCTTTGTAAGTCTTTTCCTCTCCACTACAAACGAAAATTTTCTTTAACCTATCAGACATGAAAGCAATTTGAAATAATCATTGATGTTTTCTATTTATATATCCACTGAGATATACATAAAATGCTTTCTCTGCAATTCTGTATAAAAACAAAGCTCTAACAAGGTAAATGAAGAATATACAAAAACTTCTCTAGTCCTTAAATTTCAGTGATCTTTGAAAACAATCTCAACATTTAAAAGGCCAATCTTTCACACAGAATGAGAGTTTCAGAGATACGAATAACCAGTATAATATTAATTAATTCAGTCTTTGGGATCTCCACATACTTTTGTATTCAAATTAAACATACCATTCCTGTGAGAGGTGCTGGAGTTGTATCCGTATAGAAGTACGTTGTTCCACCCACTGTTTCCTTCTGGATCACCTGGCCAGTAGATGGAGGCTGAGAGACAGCGTTAGCAACAGAAGCAGAGGCACTAGTAGGCACCATATAGTTTGCTGGGTTAGGAGTATGACTTCTTCGTCGAGGAGCAGGAGATGTATGAGGAGTTATTTTGGGAGAATGAAGGGGAGAAGATCCTGCTGACAGTGACATTCCTTAGAAAAACACAAGAAGATATTCTTGATCAAATCTTTGTCATTTGCCTTTTTTATTATTATTATTTTTAAACTTTGAAAAAATCCTTTATTACAGGCAGTTCAGAGTTGAATAATATTCTGAGCAGATGAGAGCTTAAGGATAGTTATGTCTTTATGAGGTGTCAAAGGTAAAACAGTAACAGCAAGACTGGAACACTGCTATTTTCCTGAAAAATCTTGCAGTTTAGAGAGAAAAGGCTCGTGAATTTATAACCTTGACATTAAGAACTGGAAAAACACAGTAGAAAGAGGGGAGATGAGCCAAACTAATGCTTTGTCTAGAACAAGAGAGTTTATTAAACTGCACAGAGAAAACATTAACAACTTCAAGATAAGTGAATGTTTACGTAAGTTACAGGAACAGTCAATGAAGTTTGCCAAGCTGTAACTCACTTCACCCAATTACATGTTCCTTTTACTAGAAGTAAATCCATGAATGACTACAATTAGAGCTACATCTCTAATGACTACAGCACACAAATAACCAACAAGAAATAAACTATTAATCATTTCAGGGAAACCTCTTCTCCTATCGTTATCAAATTAAAAAATCCAACCTCCTCAAGACCTATTTGTTACGTAAGGATAGGTAACTTTTCAGAATATGAAAACTGCTAGGTATTCACACAGACATTTGAAAATGTACTTAGTTATTTTATTGACTGCTGTTTATGTTAAGTTTAATGGAAGACAAGCAGCTAAACTGAAACTTTAGAAGTCTAGATTCTAAACATAGCGCATCAGTGAGGAGAAACAAGGACAACCTGTACTATACACATGCTTTTCAGCTAACCAAAAACTTGTTGTCTCTCAAGAGAGATTGTACACAGAACCCTCAGACACACCTAGTAGTAGTTCCTGCACTGCTGAAGAAGGATTGTCCTTCAGAAAACTTGTAAGGTTACTAGGAGAAGATGCTAGTTATTGTGGTGTTTCAATTAATACAAAAGAGAGCACTTTTAAGTTTCCTGTTGCTCAGTTCAGATTGGAATGTACCTTTGCTACTTTAAGAACTAGAAGTGCAAGTCATGCCTTTTTTTCCTTAAAGATGCAATATACACAACTTGTATATTTAATACTCTATGGACAGCTGAGAATTCTCATCTGATTAAAATGGTTATTTCTCAGATATTTACTTAAATCACTTCTATTTATTAGCTTCACTTTATCTTTTTAAGTTGACACACAACATAAAACGTTGATACGTATGCATCATCAGTAATGTGCAGAAGTTCTCACCCTCGTATCCTGTCTCTACAGATGAATCCCTCTAATATTCACCTTTTTGTTTTTCAAACACAAGTAACAGAGGTGAATAATGATTTTAGTATTAATAGCTTAATTGATACTTGGGAAAAAATATTTTCAAGCCAAATTATTCTCATGATATTAGCAGAATACTTATGACCTCCAACTCCCATCATTTATTCAGTATCTCAAAAACTAACAATTCAGAACAATTATTTTTGTTGTTAAGCAAGTATTTCCATTGAAATAACATTTTTCATGTAAGTTATATGGAAATCTTAGGTTTTTCTCCTTGTCTGGGTCTTCTCAGTCATTTATTCTTCTTAGATAATATATAACTACGAAATAATATTAAAAATATGAAATCTACATATTTCTGTGCCAGAACTTTCTTTTATACTAATACATGTTCATGGGAATCTCTTGATCTAGGGAAAGTTACTGATATGCTTATTACACTCTATAAGAACAAAACATATAATAAACTGAAGTGTTGGCAAACGTAATCTGTATATGTATAAATAACTAGCTTCAAGAAACGTTGTTTCAAAAAAAATATTTAACTGGAAAAAAACAAAAAAGAAACAGTAGCCATAATATTCACTAACGACAATATCTGAAGATTACTTAATTTAAAAAAAAAAAAAAAAAAAAAAAAAAAAACAGCACATACAAACATACAGTATGCTACATATCTTATCTTTAAAATGGAGCAGTGACTTGCAACCTTGCTAAAATTATACTTCAGCCTTCTGCTGAAAGACTTTTTTCCTGAGAAACTATTACTAGCAGTCCTTACAGGCACAATTTCAAACATTTCTTCTACTGTAACCTGCCAAAGCATCGTTACAAATATAAACCCCTTATGTCTTTGAGTGTTAATGGAGAAGTGAAAGAGAATTGAGATGAGGAGTTACAGAAATCCTTTCAAAGGTCCTTCTAGTCTTATTTAAGTGTGATTTCGGAAGGACCTTGAGAGTTCAATAAAAATTATCTGGCAGGCAGAACATACGGACTGTTCATTTGTCATTACATATCATCAGTTTAAGATATGAAAAAACCTACTAGGACACCACTGTATGGGTTACAAGAAATTTGGTGCTATGTACTACTGTGGTTTTTAAGCTTTCTGTATCCAAATTCAAATGCCAATAGGACTAACTAAGACAAAAGTGCTTCAAATTGTCCTTCCCAAGTGTCGTCTACTAGTAGCTGACTCCCAATTCCTTATGTTGGTGAATCTTAATGAACAAATCAAATACTACCTTGAAAGATAAGCTGCAAGGAGAAATAATTTCTTTTGCTTCAGTTATTCACACTTAAATGCCATCATGGTATCATACCAACATGGAAATGGTTGTAGGAGTTAACTACATTCGCTTCTCTATTGTTATTTTCTCTTCTCACATTGTTTTTTATTTTATTTTTTTTCAGTGGTTTTTTTTTTTTTTTTTTTTTTTTTAATTATTTTTTAAGTTTCATTGAGACTGAAGAAAGGTGGAGCTTAAGGAAAGGTTTGGAGGGAATGAAGGACATCTCCTCAGAACTCTAGATAGGACAGTTACCTATTTAAGTGGCATTTTATCTTGCTATGTTTTAGTATTCTATTAAAAGCTGAAGACTGAGATGAAGATTGATCGTATTCAGATTACACTAGAAAGCACTTATCTAAGTAGGAGGAACTTTCTTCCATGCTGTGTACTAATGGATGGGTCAGGTGTGGATGCAAGTTATCTATTAATAGGTTGGCTTCTGCTTGTCCCTTCCTACAGTATTCCTGACAGGACAGGTGGAAAAAATATTTTTTTAAAATAAACAGTTAACTATGAAATACTAGATGTCAAAAATGTTTTTGATTTACACCTACCTTCAGGGAGATCTCAGAAACTAGACATTTGAGAGAACTTAGTTTTTTCCATCCTCAAGAGGGAAATGAAAGGATGGTTTTCTGCTTTGTAGTAGATGAATTTAATTATGTCTCTAAAATATATATATATTTTCCTACTACATTTCCTTACTTAATACAAAATACTAATTTCTTCCAGCATTCTGTAAGCAATCTTAATTTCAAGCAAAATTTTAAATCTTGCATGTTCTATGGAAGTTATTCCACTGGAGAATATGCATCATTTAACTGGAAGGAGACTTTATTTAAAGGAAAACTCTTACAAACTCTTTACATTGATAAGCAAAAGCAAAATCAAACGACACTAACAGTCACTTTGATGATAATTTTCAAATATGTTTAATTCTTTGTTATCTGCTATGACCTAGAGGGCGATGTTTCCTCACACAAATATCATTTTCCTATTTAAGAGCCTAATCCTTTAGAAAGGCCACCTCTTAATGCACCTTGAGGTAATACAAGTCTTTTTTTGGAGGGGGGGTATATACCACTGAAACAAACATCTGTAGGTATTATTTACACTGCATACATAAGTTCAGAAAATTCTGTGTAGAGAAAGAAGCTTCTAGAGAAATTCAAAGCAACCAACTCAGACCCCTGCTTTGAACTCATATCCTTTGCAATTATACAGAAAGAACAGGGAAACAAGCCAATCTTGCCTGAAGTTCGCTTTTATGAAGACTCCCCCATCCCTCTTCTCCCAAACAAACACGAGTATTTGAACCTAGATAGTTTTCTGCATCAGGATCTTTATTTCAAGGACCTCTAATTGTTGTAAGAACTTCTTTCATCAACAGTGTTACTTATCCTTTCAAGTATTACTTACAGATAGTAAAGAAATTGGACTGTGAAGGATCCCTCGAGATCCCACTGGGCACTTTCCAAAAGTAGATCATTTTACTGTATTCTATTAAATCCTTTATATACTTTTCAATCCAGGTGACAAGGCTGAGAGGCATATAAACACAACAGTTTTCCAATAAGACTGCACAGCGCAACACAGTATGAATCAGACACAGTACTGCATTATGTTCATTGGATCAGCAGAAGCACCAATTCCTTTACTAGCCTGTTCCAATTGTTACGCTAGCTAAGTGCTGGTGACTTTGATATTGATACCAATTTCTACTCCCTGTTATCAGGAAAGCCTGAAGTTCTGTTGAATGAAGGGTAACTGCCAGTACTGCTTTTAGAAAACCAAACATTTACAGTAGTTGCCCTTTTCAATTTTGGCAGTAACTTTATTCATCTTGTTTCTTGCCACAGGTTTAAGAACACACAGAAATTTACTCAAGAATCTGAGATATGTAACTCTGCTCAACTTTGTATCTTGTAACTGTTTCATTTTTCTACAGGGTGAATATTAGAAACTTCTGATCTTAAGCAGATAATTAAGAGATCGATGAACAATTTGAACTTAAAAAAAAATTTGTCAGTCAGAATTCTGACTGCATAGAATACATCTAGAAGTCGGTATTAAAAGTGAGATTACATGACATGACAGATACAGTAACAGCTAAGGGATGCTTTGCAAGGCAAATGATTTTAGGATAAGCTTATGTTCTACTTTCTGCTATTGATCCTAATTTTAAGCCGTCATATATACCAGTAACGTTGAAAACAATTATGTCCAGTTTACATCCTCTAGAAATAAATCAGGAGCAGACCAACGTATGGTAATCAGTGCACATGTTCACTGTAGGCTGCAATGTGTCTCTAGACTAGAGCTAGTTTAAAGCTACTCCAGGTACTGCTCTATCAAGAACTGCACAGAGCACAGTCTGATAACTCAGCATGTCTTTTCCCCCAAAAGAGAGGAGCAAATTAGCCTGAGGTAATTTCAGTGCTGCTGTGCCTGAATGAATTTCACAGCCTGTAGTTTGATTGCCATACTACTAGAAGATAAACTCCAAGTTCCTTTACTTTTATACGCTTGAAGACTTCCTCAAAATTAAGAGACGAAGTGGGAGGAGGCTAGACTTATACACAATGAACCTGATTATAAGCATGGCAGGGTTATGTTTGGCATAACTAAGTTAAAAGCAGCAACTGTACTGTAAATCATTATTCTCAGCTTACCTGGTGCTAGCCCAGCAGTAGCAGGACTTCCCATGGAGGGGTGAGAGAACAAGGCTTGAGAGAAGGCAGACATATTTGACTGGGATACACTACTCAGCCTGGACGTTGATCCTCCTTTAGGAATAAACTCACTTGCAGTAGGGTTTGGTGTCTGAAAACAAATGTAAATTAAATGTTTATTTTAAACGCAAAGAGATGGACAATGCCTATTTGATGGAAAATACGCCCTAGGTAGGTCTATCAAGTGCAGGGGACATTTAAGTTATGTACACCCTGCTGACAAGAACTGCAGACACAGGAAGCTGGTCTGCATGAACAATAATAAACATTTTTATGTGTCACACATGAAGTAGTGTTAGCAAACTTTCCACATGAAGAGCTGAACTATAATTTAATACAAACACTTAGCAAAAAAGCTTTCTACCAGCATTACAGAACAGACTGGAGAACTGACTTGACAACAAGACGACCTTGCCACTACTGCACAGACTGTTCTTACGTGACTTTAGAAAATTCATTGCAGACTAAGGAGCAGTTTCAAATTAAAGCAGTAAAAATAAGAATACATGTCCTTTTTCTGTGAAATATCTTCTGTTTTAATGACATATTCCGCTTATGTAGTGCCTTTAATAATGAGTTTGAATTTGGTACAACAGAAACAAATAACACTGAAACAACTATCAAACATTTAGTATTTACTAGAACATAAAACAAATCATACAATCAACTTTAAATTTCTCTTAAAATCCGTGCTTTTTTTTTTTTTTTAAGGTTTTTTTTGGGAGGGGCAGGGGATGTGGGGTGGGCCATAAGTGGTTCAGGGGAATAATCCTAATTACAGCTCAAAAGGCAAAAAGCTTAGTATTGAATAGCAAGCTACAGTAGATATTAGTGGAAAAAAGAAATTAAGAGAAGAAAAGATGTTACATGAAAACACTGAATTGCTTGACAATTAACAACTGTCAAAGTTCAGTTTACGAAGTCACTTTTAGACAGTTTGGAGAGGTATGCTCAAAAAATAAAAGAGGTAAAACAAGAAGATAGTAGCAATTTTCAGTGGACAAAGGATGT
Organism: Penelope pileata; assembly: GCA_013396635.1. Taxonomy (NCBI): domain Eukaryota; kingdom Metazoa; phylum Chordata; class Aves; order Galliformes; family Cracidae; genus Penelope; species Penelope pileata. The sequence continues at coordinate 280,880 of WBMW01002129.1, read as the reverse complement.
TGCTAAGATAATCCATAATGGTTTTCTAAAGCAAATCATATTGGATCATTTTGGTTTTAAGTAGATTTAAAATAATAGCTCAAAGGCTAGTTAAACTGCATTTTTACCAATATGAATAAAGTGACAGAGAACTTCAGTTAGTGTCAAATTAGGAAAGTGAGATTATGAAACGCTAATTTAGACAGTGAAGTATTTAAAAGTATTCTTTTTTGCTCCTTTAACATCTTTATTTTGATAGCACAGTCAAATATAATATTAATGTATTTCAAATCAGTGGAAAAGTAAGAGCATTCTGCAAGCTGTGAAATTAAAGAAGATGCTCAGGTTTAACACCAAATAGTAAGAATATCCCAACTTCAATCACACAACCACTAGCCACCTCATTATGTCACACACTAGTCATTCCATACATGCATGTGTCTGAAATTTAAAGCGTAGCCATAGCCAATTATATAGACTAGTGAATTAAAACACAACTTACATGGCTAAAAAGTTCATAAGAATCTTAAAAAGCTTAAATCACTTATAGTCAAGGAAAGCTTGCTAAGGTACGTGCAAATGAAGAAAAAAAAAGTAAATTGCATTATACAGACCAAAACCAAATAACTAAGATGTTTAAACTCAAAAGGTAGTATTCTGGACTTATCTGAATTTTAGGTACAGGAATAACTAAGAAAATGAAGTTCCTTGAGACAAAATTTGTCATCCAACAATTCAGACAATTCCACACTGAAACTGGAGAAAATGACAGAAGTGGTAGAGAGCTGAGCAGAATTTGTCCAGGTAGTGACACAGCTAAAAATTCAAAGCAAGCAACTGGGACAGCAAGGGACAGAATCTGTAGCATCTTACTAAAAATATGCTATTTCAAACAACTGTAAGAGACCTAAGATTTTCACTGTTAAAAATAGCCCTGGCACATCCATAGATCTACCACATATAAAACTTTGGTCAATTAGACAACAGGTGCAGGAGATGGCAAAGAATTCAGAACATGCAAGTGGAGAGAAAGACACCTTCTGAAAGACATCCTTAGCCTTTAACAGAACAACTGACAGAGTTCCCAAAATGCCAAGCAAATGACTCTGGCTAAGCTCTCACTACTTTCACTAAATCAATTCAATTGGTGCCTACAGAACAGGACTTCCTAATCCCAAATGCATTCAGCAAGCGATCACAGTCACTTGCAGTTTTGAGCTCTAAAACAGTTTTTATATCATCATTTTACAATGGAAGTGGTAGATCAGAGAATGTTTTGGGTTGGAAGGGACCTTACAGCCCACCCAGCCCCAACCCCTGCTGTGGGCAGGGCTGCCACCCACCAGCTCAGGCTGCCCAGGGCCCATCCATGGCCTTGGGCACCTCCAGGGATCGGGCACCCACAGCTCTCTGGGCAGCTGTGCCAGGGCCTCACCATCCTCACAGTGAAGAATTTTTTCCTAACATCTAACCTGTATCTCCCCTCTTTCAGTTTGAGACCATTCTCCCTTGTCCTATCGCTATCAGACCATGTTATATTTTTCATAAGCTCCGATAATGTAGTGGAATGCTGCACTGAGGTCTCCCCAGAGCCTTCTCTTCTCCAGGCTGAACAAGTCCAGCTCCCTCAACCTGTCCTCATAAGAGAGGTGCTCCAGCCCTCTGATCATCTTCATGACCCTCTTCTGGACCCACCCCAACAGTTTCACATTCTTCTTGTACTGGGGGCCCCAGGCCTGGATGCAGTACTGCAGGTAGGCCCTCACGAGGGCAGAGCAAAAGGGGACAATCACCTCCCTCTCCCTGCTAGAATGTTTTGGTTTATTCAAATAGAAGAGTGAGATCTAGGAATCTGCTACATGAGCCTGGATTATGCTGCAGAATTCAACAGTTGTGGCTCAAAAACCTGATGGAAACTCAGCTTTCAGTCAGTTTTTTTAGCATCACAATTCAGCATCAGAAACAAGGCCTGATAAGATGAATTGTTTCTATATAGCTACTAATATAAAAGTTTTCTCATTGAAAACAGCTTTTCTTTGTGCAGTTAGACCTTTTAGTATAAAAAGGTCTGGCTTACTTCTCCGTCCAAACACGAAGTTGTAATTCAAGACTTTTCCATCATTCAAAAAATTGTTTTAATTTTATTCAAATTGTAAAAAAATGTCCACGTTCAAACTGTTTTCTAAATACAGAAAAAACATCTGGGTTTCACAGCCACCATCCAGAACAAACTAATCAAACTAGTACAACAAAATTTTAATATTTTGTAGTCAAAAATAGAAAATTTGAATCTTAAGCCCTAGGCCATGTTTAAAAGTACATTGTATTTATTTGAATTTGCAGTTCTTAGAGCACTTCCAAAAGCACACAAGTTTTCCTGTAAACTAAACCATATTTTTCTGCACTTAGCTTCCAATAAAATAAAACTTATCCCAGATACATCTGTATAGCATGCAGAGGATGGAATATAAACAAGTTCTTTAAAGACTAATCTTTTCATTACTTTTCAAACATCGTAGACAACATTCTGTACCAGTAAGCATGCAAACATGCAAAAAATCAGAAACATTCTTAATGGCCAGTGATTCCTCAAATGACACCCCTGATCCTGAAAAATATCCTACTTTCACTCTGAAAATGCAAGGTTCTAGTGCTAGTTTTACATTTCAATCAGCAGTAGACTTGAAAACCTCTGTTTAAGAGGTGGATAAGCTTTAAATCACACAGAATATTTTTAGCCTTCCTGATAGAATCTTAACAATCTTCAAGAGGAGAGTAAAAATAAATTCTTATACTTTTATAAGACCAAAATCTATACCTAGTTGGTGAAAAACATTTTCTTCATTCAATATTATGCTTAAATTTCCTACATGTTCAGTTTTATGACAGATTTCACTTAATTTGTCATTATTTCCTCATCTTCAAGTAACTTCTTCAGGCTAGACTAGGCTTAAAGTTTTAAATTTGAGTAGATCAGGATTGGCGAAAGAGAAAACAGGTGCTGAAGTGACAGAAATATTGTGAACAATTCAAAGAAAGGAGATGCATGAAATACTTAGAGGACATGTGATGAATTACATAAAAAGGTGATGTTAAAAATTAAAGAACAAAAACCAAACAAAACCAAAAAGCAGCTAGCACCATGCACTAGGCAACAAGTTAAAGATTGTATCTTCCAGTTTCAAGTGCAAACGTCCTATAGAGAGGCACACACAAAATGATTTCAAAACATCTAGTAATGTTTTCAATAAACGACACTAAACAGAAACAAGTACAGCTCTGTTAGCTAGGTTTGATTTTTTGACTTATCTTTTTTTTAAATAAAATTCCACCAAAATAAACTAACTTCCAATCCATACATTTGCTGAAGGTGCCAGTATTCATTTTTCTTTTCAGCCTGGCTAGCTTAAATCTCATCCCATTTCTTCCAGTAGATTCATGAAAATACTGTCAAAATAAAGCGGGGTCATGCCTTCCCTAGGCATTATCTGAATTAATACCTGTATCATGCATTCGTACCAGAATGATTCCATGAGAAAATTTCAGCAACTTTCAGATTTTTTATATCTGTATTCTCTCAAAATGAGAAAAGCTTGTTAGTCAGCTTTGCAAAAAAACTTTCAGAGAGACTAAAAAACTGTCCATCCAACTCCATTTGAAAGAGTTATACTTCTGCATGTAAGAGAGCACAAAATGTTATAGAAGACATAGAAGAAGTCAAAATTAAGCCTGAATTTAGTCACAATGCAATTAGTAAAGGTGGAACCAATAGAGGAACAAGATGGGAAAGACTATAAAAAATGATTCATTTACAATCACCATTCAGCACAGAATTTATCTGTCTGGTGGCTACTGTCTTTGAAACACACACACATATAAATATATATATATAGCAATGGAGGGGAAAAAAAACATCTTTTGTAGGTACTACAGAAAAACAACTCAGGAATCCTTAAAGGAAGCTGCAGGTAAAATGAAGGACCTCAGCTTCTCACCATTGCTATCAGAACTGCACAGCAGTATGCAGCTTCAATGTAAATTTTGGAGTTCTACTTATTAACAGATTTCTGTAGCCTCGGAGTAAGATGACAATTCCTCTTTCACTGCCTATCAATTTCAACACATACAATTTTACTCCATGCTCCTCAGTGATAAGCTCCTAAGGCTCCACTGCATTCATTCATAAATTAATCTCTAAAGTGCCATGAAGGACAGAGGCACCCTGTAATTCAGGAGGGAACTGAGAGCAAGATCATGCAGCCTTTCAAAGGTCATGCAGGGAGCCCACAGAAGCAGCGGAAACTGCCCTTCTCCTTCATTCCCAGTTCAGTGCCCCCAGCAGAGCTGCAGCCTGTTTCTGTGGCTGTAACACCACTCACTTCTAGTTGCACACTACCAAAGCCAGCTACCTGAAGCAAAACGTAGGCAAATTTCATTTTATTTCAGAAGAACGCGCTAATGTACTTACCATGCTAAAAACTGGAAACAAGCCTTTTTGTCCTCTTTTTATGTTGTCCTTCACCTCCAAATTCATGCTGATCTGTTCTGACATCCCGAATTGCAAAGTCCTGTAATGGTTACAGAAAACCACCACTAAACTGTACCCAAGCTATGAGCAGGGCAGTTCTCTGCCAGTCTACTAGTTGGCATAGCTTTCAGAACGTCTCATTAATTCAAAAACATGCAAGAAGGTTTTTTTGTTTGTTTGTTTTTCAAATGGGCAGATGTGCAATAGAAGTAGCTTCACTCTATAGAGAGCACGCTGCGGCAATCCTCCGTCCCCTGGAGGCTTCCATGATGACTGTGACATCAGAGAAGGACACATTCTGGGATGTCAGAGCAGCCCATCAGACACTGGAGGTTACAAAGGACTTTAACACAAATCTCTTTCCCTCTCGTTAATGAATTAGTGCACAATACTTCTTTACTGTAGTTACAGTAACACATTGTCACATTACCCATACAATAAACGATAAAAGTTTCATTTCAGCAATGTTACTAGCTAGATCCCAATATCACTCTTTCAGGAAAGTTAGAGATAGTTTCATTAAAATTCAGTAAAACTAGTTGGCTTAAGCGTGGACAAAATGTGTTTACTATATATTTCTTTAGTAAAATACTTCCGGGTATTCTTAAAACTATAAACTTCTATAGGTCAATGCTCTTGATGCAAAATATTTTAAAAGTCATTCATAAAAATTTATTTAATTCAAGAAGCCAAAAAAAAATTAGTTATTCATGGTGCTTACCAAATGCTCTGTACAATAGAAGTTGTATCCATTCCTACTATTTTATATATACCTTGATATCATAATACGCATCTCACGGTATTGTGTTAGCTCAGGATGTTTCCTAACACAGGGTAGAACTTATTGCTGAAGAGTGGGTTTGCTTTTGGCCGTTTTTGTTTTTTTTTTTTTAAATGCTCAGCCAGGAACACAATTCACTCTGTGGACTCCTATTTTAAATGCTGTGTTTTGCTTACATGATTGAGGTAAAAAAAAAAAAAAAAAAAAGGAAAAAAAGCAAATAGATCTGGATTAAAAATTCATAGCCATGCATGAGAAACAGCTACATTGTTTTACAAAGCATCTTGCAAACTACCTTGCTTTGTAAACCAGTCATTTTTCTGACAAGTATCTCTACACCTTTAAAAACAACACTTAACATTGCACCATGAAACAGTGTCTTCCCATATCTTATATCACACATTTGGAAGAGTGGGCAATCAAATAAACACAAGAGCTTCAATACCTGCACAGCATTGCAAGCCTTCAGCAATTTTGAGACGTAAATCTGTTTTCTCATCTTTAAACAAATGAAAAATACACCCTCAAACAGATGTGCCTCCACCACCTTTTAACCTTTCTACTTATCATTGCTTAGCACTCCATCAGCAGCCTAAATTTAGTTAGTATAACCTATATTCGCAGCTGCAAAAACCTCTAAACAGCCTGTTTTTCAGAATATCGAAGAGACTAATGCTAGATGTAGAAAAAAGAGACAAATAGAACTGACTTCAGGACAAGCTGAAATCTCAGTATGAAACTACTATGCTTCAGGTTTTGGTGGGGTTTTTTTGTCTGTTTGTTTTAAGTAGATTAATGTATCCAACTTTTCCAATAACCACAGCCACTTTTGCTCTTTTACAATTAACATTCCCAATTTTTAAAGTTCTTGAGCTTTGTTTTAGCAGTGACTTTGCAAATGTTAGTCAATACAAAGACTTCGATAATCAGAATGATGTCAAGATAAAATTTAGTTATTCATCTACATAGAGTTTCATATATTCTCATAATCTCAAATATAGCCTGTTTTCCACACCTTTTTCCATTCATTCTTGCCAAACTCCATTACTATGCAATCCCTTCCCTCTTTCCTACATCTGGAACATCTTTTTCTTTTCATTTTCAGCAGATGTGGACAAACATACTTTTTAAAGTCCCAGATCTCCTTGGTAATCTATGTAATTGCACCACAAATCTACAGTATAAGATTTTGTATTAAAGTCATTTATGTATCTGGGACTGGCAGAATAAAGAAGCGTGGAATTGCAGCAATGGCACTAACCAAGGAAAGCCTGGTGACCTTGAGCTTTCCTCTGCTACAATTTCAACACAGCTGCAGAGGACATAAATACTGAAGACAACTGTTCCTGGCCTGAAGCTCCAAATCTCTGACTACTGGCTCTTCAGCCTCCAGAAACTCTAAGTTGTTCTGTCTTATTGCTATGCAGAATATATCAACAACAAACCTTGACATGACACAGAAATGGCAAGAAAAAACAGTGGAGAACATGAGTACAAACAGGGCCTTTCCTGCTCTTTAAACATCTACTTGAAAGTTGAAGACCGATTTTCTGTCTTCTCAGGGCAAATGTCTACTAATTAAGGTTTAAAGTTCCATTAGATAAACACAACTAAATCTGTCAGTCTCCTTTCACTTGAGGAAAAAGTAGTGCTTCACTGGCTCCAGCCACTCCTCCACAGCCTTGCCTGGTGCTTCCAGGAATGTTTCCTTAATGCCTCATTTTCTGCCAGTGACTTTGCTGCTTCCCAAGCAGCAAAAGGGCCAACACAGACTTATGCACAATGCAGTATCGGTCTGCATGCACCACGCTGCTCATGACTCCCAATTTCAGTAATAAAAAGATGTTCAACCATAAAGCAATGCAAAACTAGTACTGGTGCTGCAGGGCTTTGGTATGAGCTTCACATCGACCCTAACATGACAAATTTAGTGGACTGAACGAAACTTAAGGAGCCACAAACTAGTTATCTATTGTTGATTTGCCCATCTCAATCACTTAAAAGCACAATAAAACAAATCTTTACAAAAACTAAAGTAACCACCTCTGAAGAATAGAAAGCACCACTTAAGCGCAAAACAAGTAGTAGCAGCAGTGTTGCAGTTACGACAACTATGACAACTTCCATCTAAACCCTGTCTTAAAGGACACTGAGCAGATTATTCTCAGAAAAGAATTATTCTTCATTATCATCCCAAGGATAACCTGCTACTTCAAAGATACACTCAAATACAGCTCTTGAGGAGACTAAAGAAAGCAACACTAAAGTTTTTAACCAACACACAAGTTGAGAAATGTAAACTAAGAATCATGGTGGTTACATTCTGCACTGAAGGAATTTTTTGCTTTTTCCTCAATCATTTTAACAAATGACTAATTTTCACAGTAAAAACCTTCCTTAAATGGAAATTAAGTGGTTGTATTTGTTTGCTTTTAAAGTACAGTTGGTGATTATTTTGCTTATCCTCCATAGATCATAATAATCACGTAGAGTGCACGATACAAGGGTGGGTAAGAGAATAGAACACGAGTCGCTCTCCTTGAGGGGCCACTGTGTCAGATTAGCAAAATAAATATTTTATCCTATCACAAGCCTTACTTGGAGTAACCACTTCTAACATTTTCCAGAATTTAAAATAAAGCATCCAAAACACTGAAGTGACTAGTAAAAAATAATTTTACCTGTAAATTGTTTTCTGTGACTCTGTTCCACCAAACCATATTGATGGGTACTCCTGTTTTACACCTGTCAGCCAGACAGCCAATAGGGTTCTTTGATTTTCGTGCTTTTGATCCCACCGGAACTATCCTCTCATCCAGCATCCCCAGTCGGTACTTCCTGGGCTATGAAAAAGAAGGAGAGAAACCAGGCCACTCCTAACAACCCTCATCTAAAGCTATACTACTATATGTGTTACACCGTGATTTGACTTCTGGATTGGTGGAATAGGAAACAATTTGCAAGTAAAATTTATAGTTTATCTGAGACTGTTTCCTTTCAATCCTTACTACTTGGTTGTAACAAACAATGCTTTTAAAAAATAATTTAAAAGAAATCCACACAACAACTTCAGAGACTAATTATTCAGAAGCAAAAACTTTCCACCACAAGTCAGCCACTGAAATATGAGTATATATACAGAAATCCAGTAAAAATTGTTTTTAAAAAAATCTGTATTTCTGGCAGGTACCTTCAATCACATCACAATACTGAACTCTAATTCTTCTCTCGAGATTTGTATCAAAAAATTATCATTGCATTTATATGCTTGTTTTTCAGTTCAAATTCGACAAGACTGGTCTCCTGAAAATTTGAAGTTTTTAAAAAAAACAAGACAAAATCAACAGAAACAGGTAAAAATGAGTCACCAACTATGTAAAAACTCTGATAAAAACATTTCTGCTCAAGTTAATATTGAAAGAACTAACTTCAGCTGCTGCCTTAATTGAAGACAAACAAGAGTTACCATGACAAACGTATAGAAAATTGACTTAAACTCGGGAAAACAAAACGTGCCTCAAGAAGAGAACACGCAGGAGATGCTTAGGCCTCAATCGAAGTTACATTTGTATTACATTTGTAATAATCTCTATAAAGGAAACTACTTAAAATGCACAAAATGAACATTATTATAAAAACGCAGGAAATACATCTGTTAAAGAGTTTCAAGCAGGTAAAGTAGTGAAGTTCTCCAAGTTTCTCTAGCTTTCAAACTAATGTGTACCTTCTTAAATAGTAAATGCAACCAAAAGAAATATTTCTGCATGTATAACGTATACATAAACAAAATCTTGGTCTAAATATATCTATTAGAGAAAATATAACAGATTAAATTACAGGAGCTGATTCATTTTTCTTTTGCATTTTAATGCACAAGTGCAATTATCACCATTATCTTTTAATTAAACAAAGTTTAACTTACCTTTATTCAGGTATCTACCTCATCTCGCAATTTAAAAATCTTAGCAAGATGTACTTTGATAACGCATTTTACAAACAGCTTCTCACGAAATGAGGTGACAGCTCAATTGGAGAAGATTCCCCATTCACATACAAACTAACTGTACAAGGGCTGCTCTGAAAGTAATGCCTCCTATTTTATAATGTTGGTCCCCGATGTCAGAGACAGATGTTGGTTACAACCAACGTAGGAGGTTGAACCTTCCCACCAGTATTCCATTCCAATTTGTCACTGTGCGACAGATGGCAGCAGAGGGGCAGTCTGAGAAAATAGCGTCTGACATGGAAGTACAGATGGAGCAAAGGCATGGAACTGAATAATTTCTCCATGCAGAAAAACAATGGCACCCGTTGACATTCATCGATGCTTGCTGAACATTCCTGTAGACCAAACAGTGGATGTGAGCACAGTGAGGCGGTGGTGGTGTGTCTCAGCAGTAGTGACAGTAGACACCTCTGCTGGTGCAGATTATTACGAGCACAGCACGCAGGCCCTTGTTCATCGCTGGTAGAAATGCACAGCTAATGGCGGTGCATGTGTTGAAAAATAGTGTTTTGTAGCTGAGAATTTGTTCTGTCAAATACCGCCATTGTGCTCTTCATATCTGTAGTAGTTTCCATGGAAATAAAATAGGAGGCCTTACTTTTGGAGCAACCCACATAAAATACAGGACAAGACTGCCATGAAACGGTTGTAAAACCAAAACCTAAGCCGATTTCCTGGTGTAATTCCCTGAAATCTTTTAGGCCGACAGCTTTGGAAAGAATTAATGCTGGGACAAGACATTAGTAGCTCATTTGCCTATAAAGGAACAAGAATCCCAACACTGACAATGATCCACAAAGGCAATAAGCTGAATAAAGATCAAGTTAACTGACTTCCATAGCAATCAACAAAACAATTTCAGTTACAATAAGAAATTTGGTAAACTGTGATGGGTAGGTACAAAGTCCTCCTGTAATCTAAACATAAATTGATCATAGTAGAGTTAATATAGGTTGCTTATGGGGAGAATCACTGCTATTGGACAACTTGTCATCTTAGTAATTAAAAAAAAAGACAATATGAACGTTAAGCTTGTAAGGTCTAAGAAACGAGATATACAAATAACACTGAACTTTACAGAGAGGTTTGAATGTAGAATGCGATTCCCTTAGCTTGGCTTTTGGGAATAATAGTGTCATGGAGGAATCCACTGCAGTTTCCATGGCAGCTTCACCATCCTCTCAATGTTCTACCAAGTGCAAGGCACTGCCTATATCAGGCTTTGGGACTACAATCCAGTGTTCAGTCACGTTCCTATTCATAAAGGGGTTTCAACTCCTTCATAATAAAAGGCGATCTGTAAGTATTTGGAAAAGGAGAAGCAAAACAAAAGAGGAACAGAGCCAATGTGGAGGTAGGCCATTTCCTTTCCAACAGGATACAGATTCCTGGCAACAGAATGAAACTATTTTAGGCTTTGAGGGACCATGTTGGGAGGCTGGGAGAGAAAAACAATTATTAATTCTATGCCATAAAGCGACATGGAGCAAATGTGAGCTCTCACACTGGTAGTTCACAGCCTTACTGAAAAAAATAAATTGAACTAAAAAGCCAAAGGGTGACTGGGTGAGATGAAATAAAATATTACTGTCATTATCCATTATAAAACATCACCAGAAGATTACAAGGCCAGGATTCCATTGTTAAAACAGAAAGACATGGAAGATGGACTACACAACATTAACATTTGGAAAAAAAAACTATTTGCACTGAAACCATTCTAAATTACAATGATTTTCAATGACTAAAATTGCATCTGAATCAGAAATCCAATCAGAGCTTACATGAAACTAGAAAACAAATTGTCTGCCAAGAGGAAAGACTCTATAGAAAGGAAAGAACAAACAACTGAGCAGTTTGAAAAGAACATGAAGTTTCCTATATCCCTGCATCCTATACAGAGCAGCAAATAAAGCAGAGACACAGCAGTGCACCTTGGAAGTCAACACAGACACATCAGTTCAGAAATGATGAGTGCATCTGAGAAACAGAGACGTGACAATCTGGACAAGCATGCCAATAAATTGGGTTTGGGGACAACTTTCTTGGATGATTACAGAAGTAATAGCACTTTTGTCTTCCTTAAAGTCCTTCTTTTAGGTTTAGAAACAAAAAACAACAACAAAACTGTTCAACCATATGGATGCAGGGATACTTCAGCTTACTGAACTTTTTTAAGAAGGTGGCAAAGCATTCAAACACATCAAGAATCCCTAAGCAAGTATTTCTCAAGCTAGGTCGCAACTCTCAAGATGGTCATTTTAAATGAGTTGCAAAAGGTCAAAACCATCACACAGTTACTTTAAAGTGAAAAATAAGGTTAAATTTCGTATTATTGCAGTTTAAGAGGAAAAAACAACAAAACCAAATTATTACAAGGCATTACTGAAAGTTTAGCTCCTCCAGGGCAAAGAAGTGAGAAACAGTAGTAATTACTGGTTGCAAGTGTTTACATGAGGCAGGGAACAGCTAACTACATCTCATTGCTAGTAACAGCTTGGCTCCCCAGGGTGAGAAGGGTAAGCATGTTCAACTATAGCTAATAATTATAATCCTTGCCCTGTAAAAACCAAGCTACTGCCAGCAATTAATGGTAGGAAGGTACTGGCTGACATGATTAGAGGGAAGGTGTTACATTAGGAAAGGTAAACCTCCAAAGTCTTAGAAACATTACATTTACACAAGAAATCCACTCTAAAAACAATAAGGATCTGAGTAGCATTCTTCACATCAGAACACTACTACAGATGAGTAACTTAATTAGCCCACGCTAGAAAATTTTCCTCAAGTCAGTTTAATTACTTGCCTCCCATTCATTCAAAATGAAGCCTGGAAACATGTTTAGCAGGTCTATTCTCTTCCTACTATCTGCTGTAACAAGGCTAAGCCTCACCCCTAGTTTCTCCTGTTTCATGGAGAAGGCAAGGCAAGTAACACGCAGTGGGCAATGCCACACTCCCTCCTTCCACTTCAGAGGTTGGACGCACCAGCGTTATGAGGCTATCCTACAAGAAAAACAAAACTAAAGAAAAAGCTTAAGATCCAAACTGTAAAGACTCCTCCTGTGTAATAATTTCCACGTAATACTTAAGTCTGGATAACCCAGCAAATCAAACTAGACAATTCTGAAGTTATATACTACTGAATATCTGTAGTTAGACTATTCAGGGTCACCCATGCCCCAAACTATGCTTCTGTTCCTTAAAAATATACTTACCTGTGACCAACTTGAAAGTTATGATTTTCAAGACACAAATATACACAAAGTTTAGCATACAACTGTGTGAGCAGGCCATTATGTTTTAAATAATAGTATTATTTAAATAATAGAATAATAATATTCATAATAGTTTATGAATAATCTGAGCTCTGGCAAGGCTATGTGCATATACTGAAGCTTCATCCTTCTCCATCACAGGGTAAATTAAGTAGCACTACTTTTAATCACCCTAGTTAAAAAGTTATCACAGCAGCTAAACTAGGATTCATCTGTTGTACAGTGAGTTGACTGTGTCTCATGTACAAAAAGGTACTGGTTACATTGTCAGACAGGAAAGACTGAGTAAAGTATATCTTAAATTTTAGTAGTGTAAGGAAAATAAGAAATACAAAGATCTTAGTTTCAAATGTCAGCTTCCTTTGTAAGACATGTTTTTAAAGAACTGGAAGTTAGGGACAAGCAGACCATTAAAAAAGAGGTTGAAAACTCAGCTAATGTGCTGGACTCCTGAAACTGAAAAAATTTTAATATTCTTTCTTAAAAGCATATAAGCTAACTATAAATCAAGAATTTCCTGGTAGAGCTTGCAAAGGACTCCTGAACAACGAGCTGCCCAGCTCAATCAGAGCTCCTCCCTCCTTCCTTCCAGCAGCTATCATCAGCAGTATTTTCACCCAACAGCCATAACATGAGTTATGAGTTCTACAAAGTATTACACCTGAACATCAGGATACTCTTAGCAACCACACCTAAGAGATTTGCAAGCTAGTAATATGAAAAAGAGAAGCTGTCTTATCATTACTTTTTAAGCCTTGTAGCTAATATTGCCACAAGTCCCTTATGTGGTTTAGAATTTTGCTAAGCAAGACAGTCTCTCCACTTCCTACTTCATTACAATTTCTCCTTGGTACATGGGCAGCCTAAACTTGTTTTCCTTATCTCAACATCTGAAGGTTGGAACCATTTATTTATTTAAATAAAAAACTTTGAAATCCACAGAAAATGGAAGACAACCCTAAGCTTTGGTCTACAGATTAAAAAAAAAAAAAAAAAACTGAGTGTCTTACTGTGGGCTTTTGTTTGCTTACAAAAAATAGGGAAGTATGCCAACATTTACAATGTTTACATGTCTACAGTTTTAATGTTTATGTTATACATTGAGATTTCATGCACGCTTTCATCTGGAAAGCCTCCCATCCCCCTCAACCTTTTTTTTTTTGTTGTTGTTCATAGAAACTTTGGTCTTAGGGGATAGAACTTCCCCTGTTAGTTGAGAAGTATCAAAGAAATAGCAAAAATATATATATATATATATATTCTTTTGCCCAAAGAAAGCTGAAATGTGTAACATGGCAAGGAAAAAGCTCTTTCTCCACAGCAACATATTTAACCATTGTGACCAGCAAATCTTGGTTCAATCAATTTTAATGGTGTAACCTCCAAAAGATTGGGCACTACGCCATGCATTTTAATCCATAACTAAGGAAAACCTTTCAGGCGTGCATACTAGTTCAGGAGTATGAAACCTGAAGACCACCACCTCAAAATGTGGTTAACAACCAAAAGCGTAGGGAAAAGGACTGAAGACTTTGATGCAACTTTATTTACTAAGCATATGATTTCTCAAAAAATCTTAGTCTTCTTGCTGCTTTAAGTATTTGTATAGCATCTTCAACAAACATGGACACAAGTTTAACAAATCTTCCAATTAATTTACTGCAAATCACTCCTGAAGTCTATATAAACCTTAACACAGAAAGAATCAAGCGTGTAAGTATAAGCAAAAGCACCTTGCATACTCATGTTATCTCTGTAGTTAACTGCTTCAGCTTCCTAGGAGCAACTGACAAAGTCTAGATGGCTAACTGAAAAAATATGCTTAAAAATGAAGACTGAGGGTAGCTTTGAAATTTTCAATGTCTGCAGGTCATGCAATATATCTGACCCACTTGGACACAAAACCAAAACCAGTAAAGGTCTTTTTAATGCAGTTCTGTAAGTGCTACACTATGAAGTCATCTTACTCTGCTCTTCTCCTTCAAACGCGCAATAAGATGGGGCAACAAAAACATAAGAACCCAATGCAAAAAGTGTTAAGTATTTTCAAAAGAAATTGCTTTAATAACGTGAGTTCTTGCATAACGATCACTAATCCATACACAAAATGCATGTCATACTCCAAAAAAACATGCTATGTGGTATTTACTAAGGTAGAAATGTTACACAGAACAATTCCAGTAAGTAACAGTTCCAAAGGAAATAGTAAACTGAGAGGTAAACTTTCTACTACCTGTAAATATTTATTAGTTTTATTTATAAGCATAACTTTTGTGGCTTTCCTTGTTGCAGCATTGGCATATAACTCCGGTAGAAAAGTATCAGGTTTGAAGGTTAAGTTTAGTCCAGGTGCACTATGAAGTGTATGCAGCCATAATAACACAGTGTAAAGCACAGTGACGAGGTGGCGTTTGGCAATGATCCCTCAGCTACTCAGAATATGCTCCATGCTTTTGAAGTGGTATTCAGGAGACCTTGAAACGTGGAAGTTTTCATTAAAGGTAAATAAAGCAAGACCAAACGCAGCATGCTTGACTCTTCAATGAACACCACTGAGTAATATAACGATGAGGTAACCAAAAGTATCAAGACAGAGTTGAAGATGGGAAGCTATACTTTTTTCCAGCTTCCCAAAAGTCAACAAAACCAAGATGGAGAGCAGAACACTCAAATATATACATAATTCAGGTCTTATGAACTTGTTTCCTGTAGGACCTGGAGTTAGCTTTCTTTCTTTTTTTCTTTTAAGAGGGAAACTCTCCTGGCACTCATTAAAAACAAAGCCTGCATTACAGGCAGTCTTTTGTTTCAAAATAATGTTCTCTCCATATTTATTACTGTTGATCAAAGTATATGAATTAAATAAGTCTGCTGTGTGTAATCCCACTTGTTACAGATCTTTACAAAGAACACCAAATGCCAGCAGCCTGTTGAGTGAACTTCAGTCCAAATAACATCTCCTATGTCTTCCATTCTAATCTAGTTTAAAGTCTGTTAGTCTTGGCTTTTAGTTACTGAAACCAGCGGAAGTAGTTCTAAAGAAATTCTGCAAAACACATACAATTAACATTAAAATTGTACTGAAGTACTGTTCACTGCAGGAAACTGGTTCACTCCTTGCAACCTGGGGACTAACAGCAATCCCCACTCTAAGGGCTCTCCTCCTCCAGGTGTGACAGAACCATTACTAAAAAATGGAAATAAGCCAGCATCAGAAACTTTGAAGAAGAGTTCAGTTTCCATGAGGATTGAAGTTAAAAAAAAAAAAAAAAATTTAGAAAAGCAATGTTTTTCATTATCCTATAAGGCTGACCAGTGGATAGCAGTAGAACCATTTAGTCCTGATTGGTGGTAACAGTCTCAGAACAAATTTAAACAAAAGTTTCATCACAGATTTTTGATCTTTTAATTAAGCTGTCATTCCCTTGGCACCCAATTCTCATCAGTTATATTGCTCATACTTTTATGAGCTGTTTACCAGAACCACCAAAATGAATGCGAACGAGTTTTCCAGCCAGATTATTTCCAAGTTTATAGTACACCATTTTTCTAGATAAAGATCAAAGTCAATTTAAGAAAAAACACCAAAGAACTTAATTCAAAATGCTAACCAATTTTTGTCAAACAAAATGCATTTGAATAATAATAATAATAAAAAAAAAAGGAAGCGTGACATCACTATTCTCAGGAAAGAGGGTTAGTCTGAAACTAACTCTAGCTTTTGTTCCATGCTTCACAAATCCTATTTGTGCATTTTAAGTTAATACTTACCTGAACATCTCTTATAGGAAATTCACTTTAAGGTTGCTTGTCTTACTGCACATGTAGAGTTACAACAAGCGGACAGTAAATCCAGCAGGGTTTAGAGTTGACAGAACCTCCAAGGCTCCATCTCTAGAAATACTTAGCTCCTCTGATTTCATTTTAAGTATCCTATAAAATGTCTTTAAATAGTAATCTTAGCTTTCCTGGAATCTAAAATTGAAATGCAGTTTAATAATTTCTAGACAGAAAAAAATAAAGTATACGAACATTCAAGGTTAAAGGACTACATTTACTTTTTAAACAAAAAGTGAAATTGCTTGAATGTTTCTAAAAGCTGTAACCAATGTTTTTCAAGCATGACAATCACAAGCAACTTAAATAGCCCAGTCACACTGACTTGTTTCAAAAAACATCACTAATTAAGAAGCAAGGACATTCAGAATTACAATCAAGTCTTATTTTTTATATTTTATTATCAAATATTTAAGTTCACATGATGTGCCCGCTATTAAAGGACTGCCAGGATAACACAAACAGTAATATTGAGAGACAAAGATTAATAAATTTAACTTCCTTAAGACATCTATGTAAGTAGTTTCTATAAAAACATGTAACAAGGTTTTACACAGACACTCAATTTTTATGTAATTGTAAATAATTTAATTCAAATATTTAAGATATCACAATTCTAATTTGTAAAGCAAAACAATTACTCTTTTCACTTACCAAGACCGTATTGTATCTGTCCTCCAAGTCAGTGATAAACGAAGGAAATGCTGGTTTTGCCAGCTAGTTCAGAACAAACAAAACCTTAGCCCTGGGCTCTTAGCAAGAAAATGGAAAGGTTTTTTTCAAACAGTAGATGTTGTAAACACCTACATTTCAGTCAGTCACCAAGGCTCCCTTTAGAGTCAATGAACAGAAACATGCACTTCTAGAAGGCTATCTAGCTTGTGTTACAGCAGGTACGAGCACTGGCCTGTTGAGACACTGCTTGATCTCTAAATAAAACCCATTTACTGCGGTGGAGGGGCAAATCACACCGGTTTTCAAACATCCAGCACTCAAGCATTTAGTTTAAGGAAATTACTTAACATATTGGAATATTATATTCAGAAAATACTAAAAACATTATTATAATACCCAAGACTATTTGTGATTTTTCATCTGGTGGTCAAAGTCAGACAGCCACAGCAGAAATGAGATTCATTTCTTGTAGCTCTATGAATCAAGTATTATCCACTTAAATCAGTCACTGACATTCGTCCTGTCCACTGTGCTTTTCCCAGTGTCAGCCAAGCATTCCTTTAAGCTGCTCATCTCTCTCTGCTGACTATAGAGGGAGCCTGGATGCCAAGATTTTAAGACGGTTCATGTCATATTTGATGAAAACCTCCCCATAACTAGTAGTATTTAACAATTTTTTCCTTTTTTTTTTTTAAACAAATATACATTACAAAATAGAAGTCATAGTCAACAATAAATTATTAACATGCAAAGTAAAACAAAACCCCTTTCAGTTAATGCCAGTTACGTCTGAAATATTAATTGGGAAACAAAAAATCAATTCAATCAGTTTCACAAACAAATCTCTTGATACTACTTTTGCAGCAAGTGGTTTCATTGCCAATTCTTTCTTAGGGAAAAGAGACAAAGTCAGAAAAGACTCTGCAATCATATTTCAGCTTCATATTACTTGAGCTTTCTGTTCGCTTCCATTTTGTACTGTCTAATTAATTTCAAAGTAATTTTCAGCATAAGAAGCAGTGGTCCTTTTAGGATACTTTTGTATGATAGTTCATTTTCTTTTGTACATATAGTTTATATCCATAGACAAATATACACAAAAATATATGTAGTGCTTGCAGACAGAGCTAAAAAAAGGGATGCATGATTTTCATTCTTACAACTCTCAGTAAGAGGGTAGACATAATTATTTAAATCAAACTTCCAGTGCACACTAGCTGGCATTAACAAGAGGGACAATTTAGAGATTCCATGTAGTTTTGATACATAATATTAGGAAGTTAACATTCTACAACTGTATTTTATTTCACAAAAAAAAAAAAAAAAGTCTGAGGGGCCAACTATGGTCTCCCATACGTGACTTTTTCATGCTTATGACATGAAAAGTCATAAGCATGCTGATACAGCATGCTTTCAAAAAAGGCATTATTGACCACAGAAAAGTTCAGGATCACATGGCTAATAAGCAAAACATGAAAGTCATCAGTGAAAGTAAAACCTGATAACCAGTTAGGAGAAGAAAATAAATTTTTGATGAGACACAGTTTGAAAAAAATGAGAAAATTCTAGTGTAACTAAACTTATGTCTTACTCCAGCCACTGTGTTTCTAAGTGCGTAACTGCTAAACAGCACAGCCTGAGTTGGCACAAGTCAAAGGTGTTTGATGATGCTGTCTAGACCTCAGCAAAAGATTTCTCCATACAGACTAGAGGGGGAAAAATACCAAGTCTCAAATTCCCAATATTACTATTATAAAATGTCTTTCAAACTGAATGCATTTCAAACCAAAAACTACTTGGACATCGTACACAAATAAATGGTGAGAATTATTCTTGTATCCAGAACTTGTTACCATGAAGGCACAAGATAAATCACCTGCAAGCCTCAGTACAATAAAAATCATCTGTTTTCAAATTCAACGGACTATGCCCTGATTTTTATATTTAGAGCATTGCTGCAAAATTCACAAATACCTGGAATATTTCCTATTAGCAGCAGCAGTGTGATCTTGTGTACCAAAAATTAAAAAGATCTCATATCAGCAGCGAAATACTAAAATTAATCTAGTAACATTAGAAGATTCATTCTTATTTCAGCTTGTATATCAAGTTACTCCAGATCTTCCTCCCTGTCGACTCATATACAAATATTCTACTTAAGATTTAGTTGTTGCCTACCTTTCTCCTTTGAGACACACTGAGGGCAGCAAAGTCATTAAACAAAGATGAATTTGGTGAAGTTAGTGGATCTGTAAAAAGAATGTAAGACAACATGTTATATACCTCCAATATTAACAGGAAGTTTACAATTTTTTTTATGTGTTTGAATGCAAAAAAATCCTTCAGACAAAACTACGTTTAGCAACCACACAGGTAAAAACTGCAGCATTTATTAGATTCCATGTAACAGCACAAATGAAGTGGTGCTTGCTAACAGAATTTAGTGCATCTAATTGCTCTTGACACTATTTAAAGTCCATCTAACATTTCAAAGCCTGCATCTCCAGTTACCTGAACTTAGTTATCTTCTGCATAACACAACGTTACAACGTGGATGTTATTTGTCATGAACAAATTTCAATCTGAACTAAAGATAGCGAGAGTCCACATTCTACTTTTTTATTGCTTCTTCTTTGTCCCTATAAATCCCTTCCAAAACTAAAGCAAAAATTGAACTACCACAGATGCCACTTAAACAGGAAGCTATCCATTCAGTCCAAACTGAATGGATATAACTATCAAATTAACAGATTAATGCCACCTGAGAACAGTAATGTTTTAAAGAAACACTCTTCAGTATTCATCAATATTCCCTTACAGGTTAATTCTACAAGTGAGGCATAGTTTAAGGGGGGGAAAATATGAAAAGGACCAGAGACACAACAGAATTTAAAGTGCTTTCCAGAAGTCAGTCTGGTTTTTCTCCTTCCCATGCATCAGCATCACTATTTGGCCTGTCATACAGGCAGGCTCTGACTGCATTTAGAACTGTAGAACTCCACTGCCTTGAATAGCTGATTGTTTAGTGGCACAAAGTACAAAACCTACTGGAAATGAAATAGGAGGAATAAAAACAAAAACAAATTTTGACTTTCAAATTAATTTTCTAGGAGCAGATACTACCATGCTTCGGAAAAAAAAAAAATAAGCATAATAAGGAGCATAGGACATGCAAATGAAGTTCTACAACATCATTCACACACAGCAATTTTCAGCACAGGAATTTTAAATGCATAAGGGTACAGTACTCTCTTATTGAGAGAAGTTGGTTTGACAGCTACAGCTGAAATCATCTGCAGCGTCTGTTATAATTTGGAAAGGAATTCTGAAAAGCACATGACAGAATTCAATACACTCTTCACAGTACTTTAGTGAACTTGTAATCCTGCACTACGGAGACATACTGTTGGGGTGAAACACATTTTCAATAACAAGAAAAGCATTGTAAGAGATAAAGTACTGCTTACAGGACAAAATTGAGCATCTATTAAAATTTGTCGTTTATGCAAAAAATTTCACAAAAACTGTAAACCCTTAAGAATAAAAACATTCCACAGTAATTTATTTGAAAAGCACAATAAAAAAGGATATTATTGTGGAGTAATATAAACACTTGCTTAAGCTATCAGTGCTTTATAGTGGATATCCGAACTAGCATCTCATTTGAAACGAGAAAAACAATAGATATTTTCGTAGGGTTGTTTAAGGTATTTTTTCTTGTTTTGTTGTTATTTAGTTTTTCCCCAACTGCAGCAAAAAGCTGGTTGAAAATGTTTGAGTTCCGTAGCCCTTGAGCTTCAGACTACAAGAAGTAATCATATAACAGAAGTAATCATCTAACACACAACCGTGGACAAAAAGTTCTACTGCGTCTCAAATTGATCAGAGGAGAAAATATACCTTAAGTCTCCATTTTGCCAAAGGGAAATCCCTTAAACTTCCGATCCCACTTTTGTGTGTGTTACTTTAACAGTACTTACCATGGCCTGCGTACTGCTTGGCACTGTCATTGAGAAGGCTAGGAGAGCTGCTGCTATTTGTCATCCTCTGCAAAAATAAAAAATAAAATTGTACATATAAACTACAGCTACAGAAACTTAAGTGAGGGTGCCGAGGATGGTATTTAGAAAGTTTCAGGAAGAATGGCTTGCCGTTGACAAAAATTTTTAGTAGAATACAGAATTTCCCATGAGATCACTGCAAACCAAAAATGACCGTATACTAAACCAGAACTAAACCTCATTAATTACAGGTAGCCAGGGAGACTCTACCAAAACTATGGTTCTCCTCCCATACATCAGTGTTAGATAAGCCAATTATAAATTTCTTTTAAACATTCACTAATAACGTACATGCGAATCACCTTCTCTTTTCGTTACATCCCACCATCATCATATGAAACTTTTCTAACCAAATCGCTCAAATTAGTGTAGCATTTGACAGTTTTTTGTTTTTTTTTGGTTTGTGGGGTTTTGTTTCCTTTTTTTTTTTTTTTTTTTAAACAAAACTTTCAGCAAAATCATGTGATTCTTCTAAGCCAGCAGGACACTTGAAACCTGCTCAGCATTCCTTCTAGACCCCACGCACTTCTCCTGCACTCCTCTAGAGATGCCAGCTAGTGGTCATATCGACTAAGTGAAGCAGTGCTTCTCTAACAGTGACCACAGCTTTGAGACAGAAGTCAAAGTGTCCTTTTACTTGTGTTTATTGCCTTCTTTGACCAGCCTGCCACCTGGAAGAAAAAACGCACAAAGAAAAGCACAGCAACGTCAGGAAGTGTCCTCCCCACCCCAGAGTGATACTACCAGTAATTTGTTAACATATTCCTTGGCACGCTTTTGGCCAACACCAAACAGGAGTCTCCCAGCCAATTTTCAGGCAGTATTCAGCAGTGAGATCCCTTCAAGCAGACAGTCTGCACGCAGCAGCTGCTTTCACGAGTGAGTGTACACCAGCACAAACAGGCCACTTCATGCCAGCTGGCCCCAAGTGCCAAGGAAAGCTTCCAGCCATGCCTAATTCTGTAGTCTAGACACAGACTAAGACCCAAAACTGGTCACTGGAGTAGTTCTTTATGCTTTCATTTTCCCACTGCCAATCTGAATGCTGATGACAAAAAGCCTACTGCATAATACTTCAATGCCATTTCATCCAATTCTTGGGCAGCAGGTTCAATTCTCTGGAGTTAAATTTGTAAGAAAGAGAAGCTTTGGCAAGAACTGCAGCAGGCTTACTGCTCTAAGTTTCTCAGCACCCTGCAGGAAACTGAAGTCTGCAGCTTTCACAGTAACACTGACTTCACCAGAAGCTGCAGCTTTTACTTGCATCTAGGAGAATGACTAGCTTGTGTAAAGTACTCTAAGTGGAAAGCAAGCTGTAAAATACATAAATATATAAAAGAACAGCTCACACTATTAGAAAAGGAACTTCATGAAAGCTTTTGTGAAACGTAGGTATCTTAGACAGGTGTCTTATTGTTATCCTCTCCACAGCACCCTCGATCAATATCCTATTGACAACTGACGTGCTGCTCTCTTTTATTGCAGTACCTGTGCTCCAACGCTACAGCAAGCCTAATACCTTTGTTGGGTTTTCTAACAAAAAACTGTTGGGTTTTCTGGGTTTTCATTCAGTGTGAGTATGCAGTACAATATGAAGCAGCACTAGAGCACATGCAGATGTATGACATTTAACATACACACGTGTACACTATGTTAACCTCTGGCTTTTCCAAGAATTAAATGAGGAGCAGTATTTCATGCAGTTTCCTTATTCTGATGGCACTTGGCGTCCCTGAAGGTAGAAAACGGCAATTGATACAATATAATACACATTAAACAGAACTAATTCTTTCCACAAAAGAGATGCCTCAAATGAAACAGTTTACTTATTCCTACAAAACAAAAGTAACATTTTGGGAAACCACACTAAATTAACAATCTTGCCCAAGTCCAGGAATGCTCATCCTGCAACCCCCAGCACAATAACAAAGTTACAGTTAAAATCTTGGAAATAGCAGAGGGGATTCTGAACTTTTCATTACTAGCAAGGTATTCAGCAAACAACCCATCTTCTGTCTCTATAAATACTGATTTTAGCTTCTGTATCATCTACTGCAAAGATTCTGCAACACTAATAAGTTTCGTATTAAACAAGGGTCATCTACCAGAGGCTGAAAAAACGTAGTGACTTTTTTCAGAAGTGACATTTTTCATTACCAATTATNAAAAAAAAAAAAAAAATAAAGGTATGAGGAGCTAGAGAACTACACAGGTAGCCAGCATTTCCTTTGGTCGTTTCTGGTAGTCAGACAACAAGTTAGTTGTGGAATTTTGTTATTTTTAGCAGCATAGATGTCCTGTACAAAAGCACAGTGATCTTACAGTAATTACCAGCTAGTCAAGATTAGGCATGTACTCTCACAAACACAGAACAGAAGCAACTGAGTGGCCACAGTGAGCCTCTGGATGACCAGAGACAGACAGCATGTCCTGAGATCGAATCTAAGTTCCTAACTGGGGTCACAGACTTTCTTCAGTAAGTTATTTATATAGATATGATCTCCTTTGGACAGTAAAAGTGGTATTCTCTCTAAAATATAAGTAGAAATCTAAGTATAATACCTCAGTATATAAACATTAATGTATAAGAAAGTTTTATACCGAATACACACAGAGAAGTAATTTCTGGATTTCAGCAGCTCAACAGTTCAGCCATTATACTCCTTACCTGGCTGAGCAACAGAAAGGAGTTAAACTGCTTTTCACAAATATCTGCATAGTGTCCCTACTATGCATCTTCTGTTAGTATCTGATACATCCACACTGATCCTTTTAAGAGGGAGTGGTGTAGGAACCTAAAGGAAACCTTTCAGATTTGTACAGAAATTGTCCAGGTATTGACAAAAAGAAGTGTTAGTGCCTATTTCAGACACTCAGATTTTTATAACAAGTTTAAGGCAAACAACAACGGCCTGCCAGAACACAGATAAATAAGATATTGATAGCTGGGTTGGTATCAAAGATAGTTAAGCATATGGCCTAAACTTGGAACCAAGCACTTCTCTGCCATCAGTAGTTTTCCTCTTCAAGTAGAGGAGTTAAAACATTCAACCAACAGACTTGTAACGTGAATGTGACTGCAGTGACGAAAATCAGTGCTGATACAATCAACAAAACCCATACAGTATGCACTGGAGACAGATTGCAACAGAGCACATTATTCACACAGTGAACACAGTGCACAGTGCAAAGCACTGTGAGCACAGTGCAAAGAACATATTACATCTATGTAGTGCTATGTGCTATTGCAAAGACAAGGCTTGTTCAAGGTGCAAACATTTCATACGAAACATGATTCTGAAAAAACAACTTGCTATTGATTTTGGGCGGCTCTTGCTGTAATAACTGCCTGTGAGCTGTACCTTAAATGAGGTTAGAAAACACCACCACTCACTCCCATGAATTTTTCATCTTCCTCAGCATTTATTACACAGGCACAAGCTTATTACTTTAACATTATTCATGGAAGTCCTGCACGTAGCCAGTGAAGGATTTTTAAGATGTTTTAATATCGAAGATTTCCACCATACTAGAAAACATTTAGTCTGAATTAAAAGGTTAACTGTACCTCATTTTTACAAGTCTGTGTGAAAATATCTTCAAACAAAAATTAAAAATTACAAGCACTATTTGCTAGTTTATTTCTAAATAACACTTCTCAATCTCTAAATACTGTTCAACTATTTGTCAGACAAATTTAACTTCAAGAATCCAAGCACAGGAAACTCAAGCCCAAAAGAAGAAAGCTCCAGAAAGGTAAGAGAAACCACCACCAGCAGAAGAAAGTGAACTATTCATTCCTAGTACGCCTGCCAGGCAAGGCAAGAACACTCGTATCAGTTTCTAACTTATTTTAATACGTCATGACTTTCTCCACATGGAAGTTAACACGGAGAGAACTTTGGCACAACCAAGTGCCACACCAATGTCACTCAGGTCCATAAAAATTCCTACTATCTGCCTGTCTGCTGCTATGATTTATTGAGGTTCTTTAAGCAGTAGTTAAAATTCAACTAGGCTGACTGGCACACATCCTGCCCCTCTCCCTTTAAAGCAGCTAGAAAGTTGTTTCTGTTCACATCTCAAAAGAAAGCTACTACAGAAGAAAACCAACACATTCAGCCCTGTCCAAGGATTTCACTTGAGACTTCAGCTTGCAATGTTGAAGTTTCCATCAATGACAAAATACAGTCTCTTATTTCATGGAAAAACATGAGAAATGAGAAAAAGTTTCAGAACACTGTGTTAATTCCTGAATATTCAAGCAATACAGGAGAGGGAATATGCTCATTTGGAAGTCTTTATCCTTTCACTCCCCTCAGGAAAAGACTGTGTGAAAAGGTACTATTTCAAAAATGAAACTGTTGTCACAGTGAATCATTTTGTTATCTAGACATAAGCCAGCCTGCTGGTCACTAAAGTTTCCTATTCAGAACTGCTGCAAGTTAACACGCTCTTACCAGAAGTATTATTTCCACACAGACTAAAACAACAACAGCATTGCTAAAATATTCCATATTGGGTTGCTGTTTAATAAGCTTTTTGAGGATTAGAGACTTTTCAACACCTTCTTGGTGCAGTATGCTAGGAACAGAAAAAATTTAAGAAGAAATGTTGCAGCCTTTTACAGATATCCATGGTCTTGCCTCTAACCTTCAATACTCAGTAGCAAAACTTAAAATTACAGCTGCACTTAAACCAATTTTGCTTTGCTTTTATTTCTATCCACCCAGAAGTATACAGTTACAGAATTCTCATCAAGGTAGAGGATGAATGAAGCTTTGCAGTATACAATTAGATCTCATTTTACATAGTTTGTTACTATATGTACCTTAGGTTTAAGTGAATTCTTGCTTTCCTCTCCATGTTTCCACAAAAATATACAAAAGATGGCATTTGTTTCCTCTGTCACATCCCTCACCTTAACTCTGAGAAAATGAAGTACCTTCCTAAGAATCATTCCTGTGCTGAGTATATTATCTCAAAATATTCTGTAGCATGTCACAAGTTATTCTCTTTACCTTAATACTCTCTACTGGAATTATACTTTGGAGTATTTCTTTGTAAATTTTAGAATAATATTAATTGAACTACAAAAGAAGTCATTCTGCAAAAAGAGTAAGATTGCCACAACCGAACAAGCCATTGTTTAGCTGTCACATTCTGTGACCTACAAATGCTGATAGCTTTTGCTTTCGTTTCTAAGCAATGCCAAACTTGTCTCGGGTGGTTAGCATATCTGACACTGTTTACCGCGTGTTCTGCTGAATTGTTTGAACTAAAACAACTGGATTTCTCCAAAAGACACTATGTAAACAATCACATAATTTCATATTTGTAACAGCATCTCTATATTTCCACTTGGTTCTTAACAGTTAAAGGCTGAAGACATTAACAAGCCTCTGTGCTATAAGGAGAGTTTTATTACTCAGTTCTTGGCAGAAGCAACAATGGGAACAAAGGCCTTTGTGTTTACTCAGCTGCAAGGCTTTGAAGTGAAGGACATCTCTACTTCTCAGGCTTTTCAAGAACTCTTGGTACACCAGTATTAGCATGGCAAAAGCAAGACTGATTCTTCTCCATGGCTTGGCCTTGCCAACTTCAATGCTGAAGACTATTACACCCTCTTTTATTTTGTTTACAGTTGTTACTTGATAAAACGCTTTTACTTTCTATAGAACCTGCAGACTGATGAAAGGCATGTAGCTATAAAGCTGATCATATTAGAACACAGAAAAACACACTTCTGCAAAGCAGCATATGTGAAGACCTTTTCTGCTGGTGTCTTCTCTTAAAAGCAAGTTGTTCAATCCTCTTGTGATATTAGAGGTTTCGCCATCAAGGTACTACTCTGCCTCATTCTGCTGTATTCTCCCAAATCATTCACATATACTTTCATGATCCTTACATAATACTGCTGAAGCTAATTCCTACACCACCTGAATCAACCCACAGCTGGTAAAGAGGCAGTACTGATATGACTGGTCCAATGGAGCCCAAGGGCAGGCACAGAGCAACTGACCAAACAGCCAAGGACTAGAGGCATCCTGGCCAGCCAGCTCCTGCCTCCTCGCTGCTGGGGGAGCCAAAGCCAACGAGCTGCTTCTTGAACCACACCTCGGACTGTCTCTTGGCTGCTGCTAAGCCAAAAGAAAAAAGAACAGCTTCAGGGACAGCATGAAGCCTGTGAGCCATGTGTTGTGCAGGCCTGCTCTGTTGTTAGTTAGAGAAGGAGAAAACAGAAAATACATGCTTTGATAAGCTGGAAGCCAATACTGCAAATGCAGTATATAAAAGCACATGCAAATTGAGGGAAGAAAATAGATATGAAACAAAAATGTATTACAGAAAAATGCAAACTGATGATGACAGGAGACTATTAATCAATCGGAAACTTGTTAGTAACAATGGAAGAGATCAACAGGAGGCAATGAAAGATTGGCTAATAGCACACAATTTTGAGGTATGAGGAGAAGGATGAGACAGTATTTTTAGAAAAGAACTGAGAATAAGAATTAGAACAATGGCCACTTAAAAAATCCTGCCTCTTCTCAACAGTTCTCAGGATTCTTACTCATCTTTTCTCCACTGCAACCTGAGCATCACCATTAGCTGCACCTTTACCACTAGCCTAATCCCAATGACATGTTCTAGACCTCTTCAAATATTCTTCAAATATTCTTCAACACATCCGAATGAGATCTGAGTCAGATCAATTTTGCAGAAGTGTTGATCACTAGCTATAGTATTTATTCAAATACTGCATTTCTTCAATTCATCATGACAAAATTTACTTCAAAATTTTTCTTCCTTATGCCACTTAACACTAACGTACTGCACACAAGAACATGAAGACTGCAAAATTCGGTTGATACTTTTGCTCGAGGAAATTTGGCTCCATTACATACGTGTTATGATAACCCCAACGCACACAACCAGAGCTTTTTTCAACAAACCCGTTTCATTTGCTGCACATAACAAATGCATTCTTAAGATTAATTAGGAACAGTCAAGAAGACTTATCTATTGAATCCCTGCTGATAGTGTTGGAAGGCATCTAGTGAATAAAGCACGGACTGTAGAATATCTCATAGTGAAAGAAAATGAGCATTACACACAACAGACCAATTGTTATTATTATCCTCACCAGACTGAGATCAGTTAAGCCACTTTAACCAAGTTTTCTACATGGGGTAACTAACTCCCTCCCTTTCCAGTCACATAGGTTAAATTCAAGAACTCTGCTCTCTGGTACATGCAGTATTNACACACACACACACACACCCCTCTTCAAAATGCAGACAACTTTCTTCTTTAATAAGGAAAGCTGTCATTTATTTTAGAAAGGAAATGTAAATATTAGCTATAACAAAAGCAACCTGCACATGGAAGCACGCTGCCAATGAACAGCCTTTGAGAGAAGGATTTGAACAGCATCCAGGAGTAAGGCACAGAACCAGAAGATGAACACTTGACTGACTATCAAATGGATGCCGTCCATTAGGTATGCACCATGCAGTCTGCGTCCTGAATAAGTCCTTCCTATAACTCTTCCATTGAAAAATTACACAATGTTATGGGGAATACATCTCAATATACAACCTCAAGGCTGCACTGCCAACCTAAACTTAACTTTTCTTAACGTCCAACTATATCTTACTAGATTTTCTCATAGCTCCATGTTTGTCTGTGCAATTTCTCAGAAAAAAAATAAGAGCTGAAAAGTTTACCCATATCGCACCACTGATGCATCTATTTGTGAACTGCACAGATCCACCAGATGACTAACTCAGAAGGAATACATGCTTTCATCCACATAAGCAAAGCAGAGACTAACAAGACATCTTGCAGCAGATTTCTGATGTCGTTGATAGGCAGAATGCTAACTAAATTTGTTGCATCGTAGTTTGATTTAAGGACCCAGAAAAGAATATGCTTACAGATTTGTTCTCTTTATGCTACTTCGACCCAAGTTTGCATTAAGCCATCTTGTTTCTTTGTTCAAAGTTGTATGCATTTCCCTCATGCAAGTCCAGTCTCCATTCTGTAAATCCCTCCACTCCTTCCTTTCTCAGTTTTGTCCTCCCTCCTTATTTACTCACCTTCAGCTCAGTTTCTCTAAGCCCACAGCACGTCTCCTTGCCCTTACACACCCCTCCACTCCAATTAACCCAGATGCAGCTGTTTTTTCCACTAAATACAGATGCACTTCCACACTGCTTCAGTCTGAAGCAGATGAAAAGGAAAAAGGAAAGGAAGATCAGCATTCCTACCCAGCATTCAGGCAAGGCCTAGACTAGGCCAACACAGCAGCAACAGGAATGCACTCATGTTGGAACACGCCAGTACAGACTATATCTTTGGGAAATTATGTAGCACCCAGTAAGTCTCCAGTGGGGCTACATAAACCAGTTTTGCAAAGTTTTATCAAGTGACCAAATCTGAGCAAATCTGCATAAAGACTGCAAAAAGTATATCCTTGACACAACCACTGATCTATCAGGCTTAAATCCTCAATTCCAAACTGTAAAGCACTACTATTATTTAAATAAAAGTCAGTTTTTCCCCTTGCCTTGTTCTCAAGGGCTGAATGACATGGAAAACCATACTGCAAGTGGGTAAATTTGTCACTATCGTCTTAATTTAGAAGCTGACAGACAACCAAAACAGCATTGCCAGCTTTACCTATGAAATTAAGAACTTAAATTACGTTATTTAAAAAAAAACAAAAATCAATATAAGAATGCTTCTGTTTAAACTATAGTTTAATGCCTACAAGCCTTTTTTCCAACAGTAATGAAATCCACCTTCAGAAGTATGTTTCTTTAGCCTCCAATGGTAAGAGGTACACCAATTTATTCTATTTTCTCAACAAGAAACACAATGCCTTGACTGTAATCTCACAGGCATTAGGATTTAAAAACCTCATGAGCATTCATGTTAGATCCATGCTTATCGCATTTCTGGAAAAAAAATTATAATTAAAACTTTGTACTTAGAAAGATTCAGTGTTGCTGTAGAAGTCACTAACGATACAAAACAACCACTTTGTACTAAAAGGATAATATCTGATCTCAGCAATACTCAAACTTGTAACTGTACATACAACAACAACAAAAAAACCTAACTTCTACCTTCATCAGTATGCTCTGGGATCAGAGGTTTAAAATTTTCTTTTTCATGCATTTCCATAGTTTTGCAATTCTGATGAATGAGGAAATCCAGTCTTCTTGAAAACATGCAGTAAGAAACAAAAAGGGAACACACCTATTTCCCACCTTTTGCTGAGTTATTTCTCAATCCACAATACAGCCACAACTGAGACCAAAGTAAGCTCATAAGGAGAGTTTCCTTGATACAAAAGGAGAGAGCTGCTGTCAGGACTCAGGGGGAACTATCTGACTTGCACTCTCTTTCACTTAGTAGAAACTGGTTTGTGAAACCTTTGAGTACATGGAGAGACTATCTGCTCAGTTTTTAAAAGCAAGTTTGAAGGAATTATAGTACTGTATGTTTTGATTCAACAGTTGCTCATTTTGGTTTTAAATATGACAGCCTTTTGCTGTAGGTTTTGCATACTACTACCTACACCACAGTTCCACTTCATGGAAACTCTTTTGCTAACATCTACAGAGCAGGATAAATACTAACCACATTTCAGAGGACTTAGATAATCAACATCACTGAACGCTACCAGAGACTGAGTTTACAAATTCTAATTGTTTTTGCCTGGTAATTTACTGGTTTTACAGTTCACATTTTGCTTTAGCAACTTTTCCTTTTTGAGATGTCTCAAAATCTAGCTTTTATATATTTAGTAAGAGACTATCAAAATTAGATATGAGCATAAAAAGATATTGAGAAGTACAGAGTTAAAGTATGTAGCAACGCCCAATGCTACAGCGGACATAAATGCCAATAAAAACAAACTAATTTTAAAGCAACAATATTGTTTCATTGCCATTGGCAAGATTAAAGCAAGCATACTTGGTATACCCTGCAAGATGACATACCAAAGCAACACACTTTTCCTGACTCTTGGACAGTTTCCCATCCCTGGTGTAATGCCAGCCAGAACTAATGAAACACCACAGAGCTCTCTGCCATTACCTGCATCATGGGATACTTTGTTTCAGCGGGACTTCCAAATCCATTAACGCCAATGAAGCTGGTGCTAAAGTAGGAATCTGTGAGACTAGCATCAGCTAACCCACCGCCATCTATTCCAGGAACTAAAAGGGAAAAAAAAAAAAAAGAAAAATGATTCAGACAAATGTAGTTTACCATGGGTTTATCTGCTGAGATCTATTTATGATTTTTAGCATGGGGTAGGCAGAACAGTAGAAGATTCGTAACACAATGTTTCAAGCCTATCTTCTCAGCAAAACAAACTAAAAACAGAAGTGTAAAAAAACTTATGGAAGAGGAGACTAAGTGACAGCACATGCAGCACAGTTACAGCACAAATACAGAGAAAGGTTTTGAAGGAAACAAGGATGAGTTTGAACTTTATAAACAATATCAAGGCAAGAAATGATATTAGGAAATCAAGTGGAAAAAATAAAGACTTATTTAAAGAAAATTCATATTCCTGCATACACATCTTGGAAATATATGTTTCAAGAAGAATTTAAGGGGATGTACTTGTTCTTTTAAAGGATAACAAAAAATACATTTTAAAATATCTCAAGTGCTCTCACACAACACACAAACACTTTAAAAGCTTTCTTAAGAGCATGCTGCTATTTGCATTAACTTAGACTTCACCAAGTGGCAACAGTTTTTAGAAAAGTGGCCAAAGATTCTTCTGAACTGAAAGCAAGCGTGAAGGATATAACCAGAGAAATTAATCCCACAAAACTGCATGTCTGGAAGTAACAAGTACAAGCACTGTACTTCAACTGCACATGAATGAATCCACCACTATGAGACTACAGAGAACAAGAACAGTCATAATTAACGCAAAACACTCAAGCAGGTATTGCTTAGATAACAAAAGACTTTACAGCTGTACACAAGCTGCAATTCAAAATTAAGCTTCTGCAAGAACACCCACAACAGCAAGTTATAAAGACTGATCCGTATGGCCGGACCACTGCAAGCCAACAGCCAACAGATCTAAGGTAGAAAGGCACACATCCAACTCAGAAGAACATCCTGTACCAAACTACCCAACTTGAACTTCTGCGTGGACTTCCAGCCAGCTGGTGACACTGGAACAGCTTCTTGCACTAAATTCTCAAGGGAAACAAATGGGAATTTTGTAGCAGAGCTAATGGCACACACCTTGTAACCCCTACATCTCATCAGAACAGGAACTTCCCTACAAAAGAGGCAGCGTAACCTGGGAAGCCATTTCCATGCTATAGGTACAGCACACAGCAAAAGCAGTCTTCAGTCAGAGGAAATCATCGGTAGGGCTGGAAGAGCAGTATCACCAGCAGCATCCACACTCCAGGCAGATGTTGATCACTGCCCAGCTGCACCAAAGCCTGCAGCTGTATGAACTAGGCAGTGAGGGTTAACACCAACTGCACCAATGAAGAGCTGTAAGGGGAGAGATCCAGTAAGCAGAACACCTCTGCTGCAATACAGGTGAGCTTTGCTGTCAAAACAAATTCTTGAAGTATCGCTGCCAAAGCTGGAACACTATCAGTATACTCTGAAGTTTTGAGAGATATACCTAAGAGGTTCCAAATATACTAATCACTAATTAAGTGCAACATGAAAATTTAAAAAAAAAAAAAAAAAAAAGACAGCTGATAATAGGAAAATAAAACTGTCTCCACCACCCGTGCCCTAGAGTTCCTCCCTCATAATTTCACAGAGAGGCCAAATAGAAACCTCCTAAGTCTTCTTGCTACAGCCCTAAAAAAGACACAGCTGGAATTCAGGCAAAAACATCTCTTTTTGAATGTAAATTTTCTAAACGAGGGTAAAGACTAGAAGAATTATTACTAGTGAACTACTGTTTTGTGGAAATTAATGTCTGTAGTACAGCCAGTTATTGTCTTCTCCTACCTGCAACTTTCAGTCCCTAACTCACCCTGTGGAGGCTGGCATTTTAACACAACTGTTTTCTAGCATCATGAAAAGAGTCCTAGTATTTTTCTCACAAGAAAACCGTAAGATAGTAAACCCATGTGTAACAACGAGTAGTTTCAGTCTTGTTTGCCCACAAATTACTGAGGCTCCATGCTGCATTTTTTACTTATTTTAAAAATGTGTTTCCAATATAGCTTTCTCTGTCTGCATTTCAGCCATTATCAAGAACCACATCTTGACTGTAAAAGACCATGAACAACTTGAATTTTCAGGAACAACCATCATTTCAAGGTACACTATATACATGCAGCAGCGTATCTTCCATCTCATATTTCTGTCAAACTCTACATTATATCCAATTTTTGAACAAACTGGAGCGAGTGACTCCCTTAGTGACTGGTGACTCCATCAGCTTTCAGAAGTGTCAGTCCGTCAAAGATGTAATGAACAGCCAGTTGTCCTCCACATTCAGCAAGGCAAGTGGAAAGCCCCATATGCATGAAATAAACCCCACAGCTCAACTGCAGTAACCCAGGACAGCCGGTATAGTTGCAGTCACCCATTATCCAGATGGAGCACGGGAGCCAATGCAGGTAGCCTTGCTAGGGAATCAACAAGCAGGCAGGACTAGATGCTTTTCTCCTCACCCAGATGTGGCACCTGCAGTGCCAGGCAGCTGAAGCTACAAGCAGCTGCAAGTTTCCTGCAGCAATCCCAAGCTGAGAGATGCAGACAACGCTACTTTGCAGTGTAACATCAATCTCTAACATTGCCCAAATACCAGCGGTGAAAAAGCAGCAGTGTTTGCTACACAAGCCAATCCACACCACTTAAACCTGTTCAGTACTACAGTCTAGGCTTTCTATTGACATACTGGATACTCCAGATGGAAAAAGCTACTCCAGAACATTTTCCAGCGGTGTGAACACCCTCAAGTCCAATGGTGTGGCTGTGCAGCTCAGCCTCCTTGCAGGGTTACCTCTGATTGCTGTGCTTCAGTGCTGAATTCTGCTGATGCTCCACCTGCTGCACTGACCTTACTCACTCCAACATGGCTTTCAGCTATTTGGCTTCCTACCATCCTAATCCAAAGAGTTTGGAAACACACCTCTAGCTAAAGGACAAGAAAACATTCCACAGGAAAAGCACCAAGAAGTTAAGCTTGCTAGAGTGGAGGACAGCTTTCTTAGCAATAGCTCCTATTTGGGACAGAGTTCCCAAGAAGCGATAAGCATAACTATGGTCTTCAGAAGAAACCCTTGCTTCCTTAAACTAACTTCCTGACAGTAACAAGAAAGAAAATTAACAGAAAGGATGCATCTTACATAGGTAAGTAATCCCTGCATTGCCTCTAAAACCAAAACAAGAGCATTCACCACAAACATCATTTCTGCTGAAAGAAAGGAAATTCAGCAGTTACAGCTATGAAAAATTCAACAAATATGTAAGCAGCAAAGGCAGTTGTACTGTTTTTGGCACCCGGCCTTCTCTGTAAGAAGTAGAAGGCACTTATCTTCCTGCAGCCAAATAGCTGGCAAATCAGAAATTCTCCCTTGCTTCTGGAAGACCAATGCACTTGAAAACATTAAAAAAAGTAATTTGTCAGAAGTAACCTACAGGGCATCTTCAACCAGAAGCACATAGACTTCACCAAACAAGCAGTATGGTGCTAAAAATGAAACGAAAACCAGAAGTCCAGGCTGCAAAGAATATTTTAGCTCTGAAGAAGTCCTTTCATTGGAATGGACCTTCCATTAGATTTGTCTGTCCAGATCTCTCCTGTCACAAGCACACACTTTCAAACATTCTGCATATAGTGCTATTAGAATGACGAATAATTTCTGAGGTTTGTCTTTTCTCTCTTTTAAGGCATCAGTTATAACTGTAGGTAAGTTTAGACAATAATTGAAAGAAAATCTGGAATTGGGTATTATTGTCAAAGGAACATGCTTTTCTGTTTTGTAACAGCACTATCCACATGTTGAATTTATATACATTTTCAATGGACTCTTCCTTGGAGAGGAGCAACAACTTCATCATAAAAGTAGAAAGATTGATTAGGCAGATCCAAGAGAGGACAGGGATGTATGAGAGAACAGAAAGAGCTTAGTCTCCTTTTCAAGAGACACCAAATTACG
Source organism: Penelope pileata (assembly GCA_013396635.1). Taxonomy (NCBI): domain Eukaryota; kingdom Metazoa; phylum Chordata; class Aves; order Galliformes; family Cracidae; genus Penelope; species Penelope pileata. The sequence goes on along the minus strand of WBMW01002129.1, from coordinate 245,553 downwards.
CAAATAATTATGCAAACCAAGAATCCAGTGGTAAAATTAATGCAAACACATTAGAAATCTCTTGTTTTTATTTGTGGTCACCTAAATTCCATTGATATCAAAGCTAGACGTTACATTCTTGCAATTCCAGAAAAAAAATCTGTAGAAATTCAGAAAGTGCTTTCTATGCTTTACGCACCCATTATCCAATAATTTTTCGCTTGGTGAGTAACACTGCAGCTTAATGTGACAGCTGCAATTAAAAATAAATATCATCTTATGTAATTCTTCACCCACAGAATTTTAGCACAAAGCAGGCTTCCCTTCAGATGCAGGCACCAAAGCCGGGGGGGAGGGAATCAGATGGTTATTTTTGCCTTCCTTACTTCACAGAATTTTTTTCAGGAACAAAGGATCTCACCACAGCCTAGGTGCTCGAGTACTACTGTGATGAGCTCAACAGAAATGCTTCAACAGGATCAGTGGGTTTCATGGTGTTCTGCCACACCAGCTTTATCTCGATACTAACACCATCCAAAAAGGTAGCATTTCTAATGTTTTCACTCTGAACAGCAAACAAATACTTCACTATCTTGTACTGCTTTTATGACCTTGGCATCAGCACTGATCATCTCAGAAACTGTTCTTAATACAAAAAAAGTGTCCTTTACAATAATGAGATACATTGGCCCAAAAACAAGCAGGCTGAAGGAAGATCACAAAAGCTTTTTGTTGACATATTTCTCAAAACAACTATTTAAAGATGCCTGGCACGGTAATAAAATGGACTGAAATAATTCATTTTGCTACTATCGCTGCCTAACAATCTTACTATAATTATTTTATGCTGCAAGGAAAGTTTGCCTTTATAGAAGTAATCTCAATTTCAACTCCCAGAGCAGCCACAATTGCAGGCACTGCTCATCTCCACGTAGCTTGGTAAACTTCATCGTATGTTCACCGCACCATGCATACCAAGATCGAGGCATTATCTCAACTGGCTATAGAGGAGTAAAAACTACAGCACGGTATCTCCGGTGGAATTTTACAGAGATAGCCATCCTGACACCGAGACAAAAACAATAAAACTCGTTATACCAAGCCTACCTACGGCAAGTCAGGTAAGACTTAGAAAACTGGTTTTAGTGTGCTAGAAGCACTGTGGTGGCAGAGGAACTGACGCTTGTCCTGCTCTGCTTTGTGCTGACAGGTTTGTATCAGGAAACAGGTGGGTGTTCGAGGTGCTAGCCCTGCCTGCATACCTCTGGAGTGGCTCTGGAGCACTGCACGTATTGGTGCACGCATCTTGGTGCTGCCTTCTCTGCAGTGCCACTACCATTGTCACAACTTGCCACACAAAGTAGGTTTTCTGCTCTTCTTTTATGCCTATCATTTAACACAACCGTTTCCAAATCCAGACTAGCAATCACTAAAATAGAGACAGTGAACAAAAAAAATGTGCACTAATTCCCCAGGCATGAGGAGCAAGAAGTAAAAGTACACCACTGGGTTACGCCACTGTTAATGAAAGTGCAGTTGGAGGGCAGACAGCACAAATGAACCAAGTTGGCTGAAAGGCAGACAGGAAGCAAAACAGTTTGGGAAATGCTGCCTTATTTACAAACACTCCCACTAAGTGATGAGATACTCACGGGTAAGCAAAGGAAAACAGCAATCTTCACCGCAAAATTAAATGACTGGGCTGTCTTTTTTTAAAAAAAAAATAAAAAATAAAGATATTTTGCATATCACAGATGTATCTGATAAAGCCTGAAAGAGGCACCATCCCTTTGCTCTGTGAAAAATCCTTAACGGCATCTAGAGCAGCAGGATTCCTCTTGATGGACTAAGTCCAAAAGCACAGTGATAATACGAACTAAAATGATACTTTTTCAAAAGAGCCATCAGAAGTATTCTGTTATCGGGAGAAGCAATTCCAACTAGTGTAACCATTTCATATCAAAGCTCTCAGAATAAACATTCTCTAATAGCTTCCACAATTCCTGATGTATTGCATCCAGTTGTTCAATAAATTGGTCCTGATGTCCTGCCTTGGTTATTTTTCACAGGAGTGGGAAAGAGACAGCAGGAAAGAAAGAAACGATCTTCCTGCCCATTTCATTAGCTTTAGAACTGCTGTAAGAGAGTCTGCCTGCAGACAACAAGAATTCCCTATCACACAACCTGCCTGGCTACAATTTCCACAATGCATGTCTCTACCATTGCTTCTGCGTTTATGTTGTTTCTACATCTCAATTCTCACAGAAATTAAAAAAAAAAAAAAAGAATAAAAGGACAAAAGGAAGCAAAAAAAACAATACAAATAAGATCTAAACACAAAATATCTTTGAAGAACAGACATAAAAATCACATCATCAGAACTTGACTTCCGAGACTGATGGAACACAGCCATGCACAAAGCGTCATCTGCACCGACTCAGCTCCAACACACAGCGATTCACACCATATACCATTTCTCCAGCAGTGGAACGTATTACATCATTATTAGAAAACAACAGATAAGGAAAACATCAGCCACATCAGCTTACTATCTAAATCCCTCTGCTGACCCCCTTTCCAACAGATGCCTCAAGACCAAGACATCTCCTGGTCCCCGAGGTCCTAGAGAAGGGCTCCTCCCTGCATTTCTCACCCCACCCTCACTTACCATTCGTCCATTTCTCCCGCAGCAGTCTAAATTTGCTTCTAGATGCTTCCTTACACAGGGAACTCTTTCTGAGCTGGTCCCCAAGGTCACTATTTTCTGTGCATTCAAATCCTTCCTGCAGACCCACTCCTACAGTGATACCTACAAAAAATCAGTTATCTAATAACTGCTAGGCTACCGGGGGATGCTCAGTATCTTCAAAAACATTATCAAAACTTCAAATTGTTATAGCATATATCTCGAGTTTGCTCACACAATGAGTGCAGCTATCCCCCCCAAACAAATACTCCTTTTATCTTTGTCTTTGAAAGACGTAATCATAACAGTAACGATCGTTATGTGCTTTGATATCCAACACACGGTGGGCACTACCAGAAACAAGTAATGACAGTACTCCAGAGGGACCTGTAATTCCTGTGGAACATTTCAACTTGAGGGATCTCCCACACAATGAAAGAACACCCTTAAAGTATATACACAGAGGAAAAAAATCATTGTCAAACCCAATCAACAGCATTATTTTTTCTGAAACATTACTTTTTCTGAATATTTAGCATGCTAAAACTGCTCCTGAAAATCCCACATAATTTTGCAGATCTAGAAATTTTTTGTTCTGTTTTTCTTTAATCCCAATAGTTTTCCATTTTCTTCCCCATTTCCACATGAAACATCTAAAAGTGAGAGGAAAAAATCCATCTCTATCATTTCCAAATTTCTTCAGTTGACACGTGAGACAAGAAGCAATGAAATGAATTCAGTAGTTTTCATTTGCTCCTGTGCATCTCTTAACCTGCCGCTGGTTTTAGTTTTCAGTTCTCGGTTGTTTATCGGTCTCCCACTGCCCCAAATATCACATAAATTCTCACAATCGTCTCCAATGCCTTAAAAATATTCAGAGCAGAACATCAAAATTGTATTCCCTATCAGCTCCTGGAAAAGGTATCAAGAAAATTAAAAGATGAAGCATCTCTCTGATAAGAAAATTCAGGTAATAGGACAACTTAGACAGCTTCACTTGCAAGAAGTACAAACAAAAAGAAGGGAATTCCCTGCCCTGCACCTTAACTACAACACTTGCTTTCTGTGTCAAAGCACAGAAGAAACAAACCCAAGGGAGAAGTGACTACTATATGGCATACCATGTAGATATTTACATTTTCAAGTTTGAGATAGCTGACTGCTTCTGAATACTTCAAGCTGTAAATACTCAAACACTACTGGAGATGATGACAAAAACCCACACGTAGAATAATCCTGACCATTGTTTCATTGCATTAAGAAGCATAATCCAACAGATTACCTTTAATATCTATTTTGCTGAATAGCTTATCTTCCCATTTTTTCTGTATCCACTATTTCATTATGTTTAAAGAAGAACGGACTGGTAAAGACTTAAACACATTTTTAAAAAGCAGAATGTACGCAAATCTATAGGTCTTTGCACCCTAAACCTAGTCTGCTTAAGGATTTAACCAAATCTAAGACATAATTCTCACTAAGCTAACTGCCAAGTGATTGCACACGGAGTTGCTCAGTGGCAGTCGATACCCACTGCCGTTAGAACCAGCCTCCTGCCACACAGCCTGTGGGCTGTCAGAACAGCAATAATGCTTTCATGAGGCTAACCCAATGCAACCGTGGCCTCCACCCTCCTTTCCCTCTTCTCACGGGCAAGCAACAAAGCCCACACAGACAGGTTTTCTCTGTGGAGAAAGGCGAAGCAGCGCTGTTGGTGGAAGTATCATGAGCACGTTATGGAAATATAAGTCTGCTTTACAAACAAGTTCCTAGAAGAAGGCTTTTTGTACAGAATAAAGCTCAGAAGCCTAAGAGGAGCAGCAGAGCCGGCCTGTGGTGCCAGCCACAGCACTGTGCCAGGGCCAGCTCCTCAGGTCCCCAGGCCTGCAGCACCGGCACCTGCTGCCGCAGGGCTCCAAATGCATCAGCACCGGGTGAGAGGGAGCACGGGCAGTACCCACAGCATATCACATATTTCATAGAAAAATTTACAGCTCATGTATAGACACGATAAACATTAATAACAGTAACATTTTTCGTTAGACCCTCCCTCACACAGCATCCGGTGCTCCAGGACGAGCTGTCGGCACGCGGCAACGCAGGCTGTGCATCTGCTCATTAAGAGCTTGTAAAAGCTCAAACAGAGCAGAGAGCAGACAACAGGAGAACATTTTCGTGCTATCATGCTCCTCACCTACCCTTTCCTGAGCTGCTCCTTAGAACCCTGTCAGTCGCATCTTGCCCCTTAAACATCGAGGAACAGCAATCCCTGCTGTGCTCTCTCTCTTTCTCCAGGCCTCCCAGGCTGGGTACTGCTGCTGCCCAGCCTGCTGTCTGAGCTGACACCTGGGACTGGTGACCATCAGAAGACCACTGCATGCTGATTTCAGCCACTAACAAATCCAGAGGAAACTTTTTCTGATATTTTTTCTTCCCTTTTCCTTTGCAACAGAGGTACTACACAAAAAAGTTCTTTTTTTTTTTTTTTAAATCAAACTCCAGGCAGGCAATCACAAGCTGTGCTTCTTATCTTGCAGCCGGTCAGCTGTACACCTCACGCGTGGAAAGCTGAGCCCCCACAGCTCCAACTGCAGGAGTAGGAACAGCGCTTGGAACATCTGTGCTCCAAATGCCAAGTGCTTTGGGGCAGGGGGGGCTGTGTGCTGAAAGAAGATGGAGGTAATCAGCACAGCCAGCCTCAATCCCCAAGAACAGAAGAAGCCACAGCAGTCAGACTGAAGACACACTGAGCCCACCACCTCATCTCTGAGGCCGGACAACAGTGGGTATGTAGACAAAAGCACGAGCTTGAGGCAAGGATAAGGAAAAGCTTCCAGAAGGCTTTAAGCCACATGGGGTGGAAGATGAGTTTGATTCAAAAATGCTTTATTTTTTTTGCATTTAATAATCTCAAGCAGAGCTTTCTACCAATACTACGATGACTTTTAGAACCTCTGCCAGATGTCGGTATCTAAAACACCTATGGCACAGAACAGTTTAACCACATGTTGCATGAAGAAATCTCTGTTGGTTAGCTCTCAACATGTCACCTGCCTGTTTCACTTGATAGCCTGAAATAGCACTGAAATACTTCTATGCTGGAATATTGCTTGTGTTTTCACTGCTCTTCTCCTGATCGCTCAATGTTCCCATCACCTACGTTGTGAAAATAAGTCATTATTTGGGGAGCCTCTGTGATTACCACAGAAAAACCTGTAAGTAAATTAATAATCCTGTACTCAGAGCAGGATTAGAGTAACACGCATGTTAGAATGAGGCACTGACCCACTTTTAACAATAAATAAGACTACACAGTTAATTACTCAATGAGCATTATCTGCCCCATGCACTGAACGAGGCTGGGGTCCAGCCAGGAAAGAAGGAGGGAAGCCAGCACGCACAGGTCTGCAACTGGAGATTGCCACAACACTCCTGAGCAAGGGAAGATGGTCAATGAGACCATACAGGCAGGCTAACTTGTAGGAGTTCCTCATTTCATATTCTTCAGTCCAGAACTTTACCCTTAAACAAAACTTTGTGCATTCTTTTCTACATCCATGAAAATAAAGCCTTCATTCCATCCACCTGGAAATCACACTGGTAACACTGCAGGTCGTAGGCAAGGTAAGAAATTAACATTGAGCACCTGTACAGGTCAGCTCCAGGTATTGAGCAAAACACCTTCATTTGTTTCACAAATACATACTGAAACAAGAAAGCTTAGAAGCAAGGCTGGGGCCCATGCCATGGCTCTTTGCCTTTAACTGCTCTCTCCATCCTTGATTCCCTTGCTCTTTTACCCCAGCCAGATCCCTTCATGCAAGGCCCTCCATTCCAAGCCCTCACCTCCCATCACTTCCAGCAAGGCAGCTTTCCCAGCTCGGACTCACTGCTAACACTGGAGGCGGTCTGTCCCCTCTTGGTGCTCCCACAGCAGCAGCAACTGCAGAGCTCTACAGAGCTTCAAGCCTCCAACAGGCTGAAACATACCTGGTAGATGTGTGATTTCCAAACAGTTTAACTACTTAGCAATATCCACCACTAAGCACACCAACCTTTTTTTTCCCCCTAAAGATTTAAAATTTGTTCAAGAAATTCTTCTGCATGAGAACAGATAAAGAATATCCTTCGTATAGAAGCTTTTATCCCAAAGTCAGCTTATGCATCCTCTTCCCAAGCTTGAATGCACTAGTTTAGAAGATTTTAACCTACACAAAAGGATTTTTTTTTTTAAGTATATTTCACACCTCATTCTTTTCAAAAGAGAAAGAGATCAAACCACTAGTGGATCTTTCCCATCTGCTTGTACATTAAAAAAAAAAAGCGAGTTCACTTGGAACAACTGAATTTGATAAAGAGATCAAGATCTGAAGACAGTATCTTTTAATAGGAAGCAGTCAGCAATTCTACGTTTTGGGGTCCTCCTGGAGGAGCAGCCATGGCAGTGCTGTGTTTGACGAGGCACTGTCCAGCCACCCACAGCACTGACAGCCCTGCTGATGGCATGAGCTCACTGCACCTGGCCCAGAGGCACTGGGGGCTCCCGAAACATGTATCAAGCACCAAGTGCTACAGGCAGGAAGTTCAACCTGGTTACATCTTCATTTCAGAGAAAGCATAGATGTAACCATTCAGCAGTGGAGCAACTTGACCTAAACTGCTGCCCTGAAGCTGGCAGCTATCAATAGGGCAGCCACGCTTAACGCGTTCACTGGAGGAGGCACAGTGCTTCTGAAGGAGCTCCTGGGCTGCGCCACAGACCCAGGTCCCTACAGCCTATGCTGCTGCGCACGGCTCTGCAGCCACCTGGGGAAGGCTGAGCAAAGCCGGAGAGAATTCATGAGTGCTTTCTCCTGACGGCAGCAGACAGCTTGCATACGGATACCGACAGAATCACGGCATACAAAGCCACACACCTTTTTCATGTGACAGCATTTCAGCGGGGACGCTCCGAACTTCCGACAGCTGAGGCTGAGCCAAAGTTGTCGCAGCGAGCGCAGCCCCACGGGAACGGCTGTGCGGCCCCACCGCCCCTCTCCCGGAGTGTCCGTCTACCCCCTCCGGCCCTCTCCGCGGGAGGAGGACGGCCCGGCAGGGCCCCGCCAGCACCGCGGCTGTTGGCGGTTTCCGGTAGCACCGCAGCGCGTTCGGCAGCCGCCCCCCGGCCCCCCCGACCCCGCACTCA
>WBMW01002129.1:193820-237443 GCA_013396635.1 Penelope pileata | reverse complement strand
GCATGCTGGGTAGCGCGGCGGCGGGCCCGGGCGCGAGGGGCAGCGCGCGGACAACGGGCGAGGAGCGGAGAGCGGGCGGGGGGCGCCGCCACAGCAGCCTGCGGTGCCCAGGGGCCGCCCGGCCCTCACCCGGCCCGCCGCTTCCCGTCGCTCACCAGGAGTGCGGGCTCGGGGCTCCTCCTCTGGCTGACGGGAGTCCCCAGGCTGAGCTGTCCCTGAGGGGCTCTTTCTGAGGGCAGTTTGAAGTGCTTCCCCCGAGCATCAGTTACCTGAGGCCTCAGTGACTCATCTGCAGCGCTGCTCGAGGTTCTCCTAAATTTTCCTGAATCGCGTTGTTGGCATCACTCACGGTGCAGTCACCGAAATGATATATGGAGTGGGGAAGGCATTGTATTTTAAAGTGTACTTGACAGTAGTTTGGTACAGAAAGCATTGGCTGTGGAGCTAGGATTGTTTTTTGTCTATCGTCGTCTTAGGGGAAAAAAAAAAAAGTAAAATCAGGCTCTGCCTCCAAGGTTTTGGCAGTTTGTGCAAACAAATTTTAAAAAATAAGTGGGCTTTTAAATGTCGCACTGAAATGAATCAGCATCATCTCTTCTTCAGATGAAGTCCTTAAAGACTTCAAGAAGGAGCGGTGCCTTGAGCTGGAATCTCAAGATCAGTGTTTGCGGTCAGAAGAAAGGCTCAGACTTATAAACCAGCTGGGAAGGAAAGCGGTTGATCTGCAAAAAAAGAAGTTGGGCAAAAAACCAGGAAGGGAAAGGTGGCGAGAGCCAGGTCGCTGGTTCCAGCCTCACATCCCAAGAGCGTGGTAAGAAGGGTATCACCTCTCCACCTTCCCCAGTGTCAGCCTTTTGCTTCCCTTGGACTGTGTGCAGCAAAGCTACCACAGCTACAATGTTACAACGTTCCTGCAAGTGTAGGAAATAGGCAAAACAGTGGAAATACCTCCTTCCTTTCCCTGCTAAAATCTCTCAGTGGGAGCTCAGACACAAACCACAGCAGATTCCACAGAGAAGAGAGCCCTCTTAAACACCTCAGCCATGGGAAACGTTTCAGTCAGAGCCTGCACCCTTCTAGCAGGCCAGAAGTTGTTTGTGTTAATACACAAATAGAGGCATTCCCAGCGGCTCTCGCTGCGGTGCTCACCGCAATCCTTCATTGTGTATCACTCAGACCACTGTCATTAGGGCTATGCCTTGAGGAGCAAAGCCGAAGACTCAGTTTTGTGGGGAGGCGTTGCAGCTACGGGTGACCCTTCCCTCAGCTCCTGCACTGAGGAAAGGGAAGGTCTGGAAGTGAGTTATTTCTCTCCCTTTCTCCTGCTCATCCATGCCTTGGGAAGATGCCAGAGCAGGGGAGAATTCTCAGATGGGAGAGGCTTTGGGGATATGTGGATTCATGGAAGGGAATGGGAGTTGGAAGGTACGGTGCTGAGGTAACGCCAGGTGCGGGAGACGAGAGCAACCCAGCTGCACCTGCTGAAGTCCTGTAATCAGCAGCCTGCTTATCAGCCCTTTACCCAGGGGTGATGTCCCCCCGAAATAAAGCCCCTTCCCTCCAGAAGGGTCAGACTGAGTGGACAGGTTATACACGCATGCAAGGAGGCTGGAAGGGGTAGCAGAAAGATAAAGGGAGAAGAAAAATCTCAGCTTTCGCCCAGAGGTTTCCCAAGCCCTGTGGATCTTTTATCCAGAGCTTTAGTACTGTGGATTTAGTGGTATCAAGTTATCTTACAAGAGATTTCATGATACACATAGGGAAATACCTTTTCTGGGTGAACTGGTTGAACGCGAAATAAATTCTTCCAAGCAAATACTTAACTTGTGTAGCCACTCCCATTGCTGAAGTGTATTCTAACCTGCATTTTCAACCTTGTGAATCTGCTTTTCCCACAGCTTTTTTGCTGATCCGTGCATTTGTCAACTACTGCATATACACTGAGGTTAGGAACAAGGACACACATGGGCTTGTGTATACACGACACGTTATTTCTGCCTCTATGCTGTAGATCAGGTTGGAAACATCCACCCTGGATGCAGAAAGAGTTGAGACAGGGCACTGGGCAGTGGCTCATGACCCTGCCAGCTGGGGTGCACAGATAGCAATGAGGTATGTAGTATGGTGCCGTGACGGTTTGGGTTCTCCTCCACCCATGCTGGTGGAAGTGAACATCAAATTCCCACTGAACATCAAGTCAATTTGGAAGCATCCTTTGTCTTTTCTTGGCCAGCAGAGCCAATAATGGAAAGAGGCTGAAGGTGGCATGAGCCTCTTTTTGTGACTCTGACAAGCTCTCACCTCTCCCGTCTCTTCGTGTCTGTTAAGGACTTGGTCTGCAGACTGACCTGCAGCCAGTGAGCGTCCACATGGCTTGCCGACTCTTTCTCATTAACTGTAACCATGTGTCCCCACCCAGAGTTTTACCTCCACTGACCAACCAAAACTGCAGGGAGTCCCATCAGCCATCTCTGAACTTGCTCCACTGCCTTGTGCAGTCCACTGGGCATTCCTGCTGTGTAGTGCTTAGTGATGTTACCATTCTTCTCACAAAACTAAGTCCCCTGTTTATTGAAGCTGACTCCTCTATGGAGAACACTGCAGCTCCTCTCTTGGACACATACCCAAATTTACTTTGCACAAGATTCAGGGAGAGAGACAAAGGAAAAACAGATAAATGCCCCTGGGTCTTGTCCCAGTTTGTAGTCAAGTCGTAGCTGTGGTGTGCTTTTTGACCCAGAAATGGGGAAATACTCCCGTGTGCATGCATACAGGCACAGCCAAGTGACAGAGCTTTTAGTGAGAGAGAACAAAACATTATGAGATTAAAAATAGGTGTGTGGGGGGCAGGGGGGATAAAAAAGGAAATCCTTGGGAAGGAAAGCCCTGCCAAGAGTTCTTTTTCCCAGCCAAATCAGGTTGCATGTGCCAAATAGCTCTCCCCTAACATTAGAAGCAGCGTTGAGAAAGCTGTGCCTGCTATTGAGAGTGACAATTTCTCTTTGTGCTGACCCAAAATGAACATGTTTAGTAAATCATGTGGAAACATCCTGAAGTGCAGGCTGGCGTTAGATAGTGCAAATGAATAGCAATATTTTATGAGGGATAGAGTTATAGTAGCTATGACTTTTATGTAAGGCGTAGGCAAGATGAGTTTTGTAGGTAGGAATCTTGTTAAACCTACCAAGTAGTCAGAAAAAGTAATCCCTGAGCACTGTTTTTTTATTCAGCAGTACCAGTAGGTCTATTAGGAGATATTATCTCTGCTTAAAAAACTGCCCTTCCTTAATGTTACTGAAACAGATCAAAGGGAATATTTTTTAAAAAAATGTTTTTGCATAATTTTACTCTAACCTTTCAGGTCTGTCATAGTGTATCANGAGTTAGCAAGATTTACAAAAACATAAGCATGATCAGAGCCCACAGTAATATTAGAAAGGAATTTAGCATTTGTTAATTTATTTTTTTGAAGGAAGAGTAGTAAAGCCTGATAGCTCAGGACATAAACCAAGGGAAATTGCTACTCTTGAGAGGATTATTCCACAAAATGATTTTTTTTTTAATCTTCCTTTGAAGTGTTTGCAACTGACTAATAGGGCAGTCAGGATGCTGGGCTGAATGGACCAGCCTGCTGTGGCAGTCCGATGGGTCCCTGACAGGCAGTTGTCCTTACCAACAGTGCATGGAACAAACTAATGTTGCCCCCGACCAGATTCCCGTTCACATGCAAAAATAAATTTATTCCAGCTCAGGAAAGTTTTGAATTCAAATCAAATAGCAAGACAGGAGCTGACCTTGAAGTGCTCCTTCTAACACCTATGTTAATAATGTATGCTAACAGCTATGTCGGTAATCTATGGGGGGAGATCTAGCCTTAGGCTAGAGATCATATTAGTACAAGCAATAAAACATTAGCCTAGTGCTGGTAATCCAGCCGTATGGTTTAGCTAGGGAGTTTCCTGCCATGTGGCAACTCCCACTGGAGCTGGCTTTATCTGACTATTGCACTGACGGACAGCCATAATGTGGCACAGCGTGGATAAAGTCCTTGGTGACAGCAGTCACTGTACCACAGGGGAGGGGAGGAGAAGAAACTTGCTGACTAAGAGAAATGCTTAATGGTCATTCACACCTGTGTGACATTTTTTGAACCTTCCCTGCCTCCAGTCCAACATACTTAGAAATAAATAAATATGCTGGATTTTATATATTTATTTTGTCTGCGTCCTACAGATATGAACTGTCCTGGCCTGGCTACTGTCACCTTTTGTAGAAGCTTTTGAACTGAAAACAACACACATATATGAGACTCCTGACACCAGATCAGCTGCACCACTGGCAACAGGTTCTGATACTTAACGCAGGTTCTGATGCTTTCTGATTAAGAAGGCCAGCGTCAGCTTGTACTTGTCTAAACCACAAAGAGGCAAAATATCTTCATTGAAATCCCAGTAGTTTCCAGTGAACGTATCAAGTGGAAGAGAAAACAAAGCTCTCTACTCACTTGCAAATTTTGAAATAAAGAACAGACATCCACTATTTTGGCATACATGGAGGTGTTCAGATTGGCCACTGCCTTGTCACCCACCTGACCACAAGCAGTAAGTGACTTCTGGTGGTTTGGGGAGCACAGACTGTCTGCAACCTGGTTTCTCAGGACAAAACATGTATGTAGAAGTGGTATTGAAAGGGATGTAAAGAACACACAGAGAAGACGTGGACCGGTCCTGTTACAAAGCAGAGCAGAGTGGCTCCAGCTGGTGGGCTGGTTGGCTCCTCTGCATGCCAACAAACAGAAAGCAACAAGAAGGCAGATGCTGAAGCTCTGCGTGCTGAGAGGGGGACAGTGGGGACCAGCAGCTGCTCCCAGCTGTGTCCCCAGAGGCCTGTGTCTGTGGATGACCCAGAGGCCTTTATTTTTATCCCTTCAACAAATCATCTGTGAAACAGCCTCAGAGCAACTGAAGCTCAGTTTGAGCCTTCCTGCAGACAGCGCTAGTTCCCCGTTCTCTTCAGGGTATGCATAGACCCAGGCTACCACCACACTCCACCTCCAGGCACGGTCCCCGAGCTGGGCAGCTGCTTCCCCTGCCTGGCAGAGGCCCGCAGCACACCTGCTGCTGCCAGCGCAGAGCTCTCACTCACCACTGGAAATATCCCTCAGCCCAAAAGAGGCCCCTCAGCTCCCTGACACGCAACCGTTTCCTTCAGGCGCAGGTCTGGGGCCCTGGATTTTGAAGAAGTGGTTTCGCTGCGGGCAGTGACGTGCACCCTCAAGACACCACCTGCCCCACCGGGTTCCACGCACTGGGTGTGAGGACGGCAGGGCATCGCCAGCGATGGCAGCGCGCCCGCTTTGCCTAACGGGTAAGGTCTCCTCAACCCACCCCTCGGACTCTTTCCTCCCCATGTCCCATCCTCTCACTGCATCCCTTCATATCTTGCCTTTCTTTCTCCCCTGGCTTCCTATCCATTCATTTTCTTCTGCATCTTTTATTTTTCATCCTGCCTTTCTCCTCTCTTCTGGGTGTCCTCTTCTCTGTCCCACCACCCTAGCCTCCCAGCCTTGCTCTTGCTCTGGTGCACCTGATGCATTTCATGCTCAAGGCAAAAAGTATCTAAATATTCTGGTCTTCCAATTCCTGACATAAATGTACTCATGCTAACTTGACATGGTCACTCTGTACAATATATCTACAATTTCCTAGGTAAATAATCTGTGAGTGAGATGTGTTCACAGAGTGAAATTTAGCAGTTCCCCTGTATCTCCCCAGGTTTTGCTGTTGTTGTTGTTGGACAACCTCTATAGAAGAAGGTGTGATATTAATATCTAGCAAGTGCCTCTGTTTTGTTGGAGGGAAATCATGCCAACATTTTAACTGTTAAGAGAAAAGAAAATAGCATTTTCTGTTATCTCAAATGCCTGCAACTATTTCTCCCTGGCTCTAAAATAAATTACTTGCTCCTATCAAACATGATCTTGCTGATTCAAAATCCAGGACAGAAAAAAAAATAGAGGGTTGGGTTTTTTGTTTTTGTTTTTGTTTTTTTTCTGATCAAGTAATTTCTGATCCATTCCTGGGAAAGTTATTCAACAACCTGAGGTCCATTTTCAGCTCCATATACAGTGATAATAATATTTACTTCAAAGAGCAATTGTTAGATATTATTCATTCATGACTGAAAGTCTGCATGAGATATTTGATGAGAAGGTGGAGTAAAATGAAAATGTGTATTTTATGATCTCCTGCTTTGCATGATTGCTGATACTACCACTAAGCAGTAGCAGTCAAAGATGGATTTCTGTGTTCTCTTCTTGACTGAGCTGTGCTAGTCTTGCAGGCTGCAAAACAGAGTAAACAAAAATGATTAGCATCTGGGATGTGGTAGTGCCCAAAAGCCCATGTGAAGAATAAACCTCAGCATGGCTGAGACAGCTCTGAGGAGAGAGCAAGAGCTGAAGAGCACTGAGGAGGACTGTTGCATTGTGTTGAGATATGACTTAGTCAAGGCAGAGTGTATAGGGAGGCAGTAGTACTTGTTATAATGTCAGCAGATACCGGGGGGAAAAAAAGCAAATGCTTTGGGACATGCAAGCCGGATAGGATTTGGATGTTCAGAGATGTAGCTGACAGCAGAAATCCTGAGAATTGCCAGCTCCATCTCTCCAATCTCTCTCTAGCAGATGATTTCTTAAAAGCACTTTTGATGGAAAAGTTAAGCACTAAGTTAAACAGCATTTAATTCACTAAATGCTGTTAACCATTCACTGAATTATATGTGATTTCTTAAAAATGGATGTGTTCCTTGTAAGAATCCATGTATTGTCTACAGGTAAGTCCTAGCAAGAAATTGGGCAGATGCATAGCCTGTATCTGTATGATGAATTGGAATCATCAGAAATTGCATCACTTAGCCAGCAATAGGAAAACCAAACCGCGGTAACTTCTGGAGGAGAATCTCCCCACTATGTGCAGAATTAGGACATCAGGTCTGTGTTTGAATTATAGGCTCAGAATTGCAAAAGTTACAAGAAAGAAAAAGCAGCTTGCCTATGTTATTTGCTGGAATAAATAATACCCAGCAGCAAGGAATGTAATCCCAAGAACTTTAGAAAACAATATATACACTACAATATATGTGAAAATACAGATATGTGCATTAAAAGCACTGTTTCACTTCCTCATCTTCTTAATGTTTTCTGATCATCCTAAGCAAGAGCTTGTGGTTAATGATAATATTATCTAGTGTACAGCTAGCCTGACGTTAGTGGATGAAGTGGGAGGATGGATGGGAACTGAGACAGTAATGTAGTTTCGTGTTTCACAAGAGGAATTCTGTGACAAACAAAGGATTACGGTGACCTTTCTCATCAGAGGAAGCTTTGCTTTAACAACTGTTCTTGCTCCCTTTATTCATGTTGCACCTGCTGCTGCCGAGAGCTGTTCATGGAGTTACTTGCCATTTCAGGGCACCTGAGAGAAATGGAGCTCTGAGCTGCTGACTAAGATCTCAGCGTGGCTGACAAATGGGAGGAAATTTTATATGAGCAAGAACTGCAAACTCAGGCCCTAACAAGCTCTGGATTAGATTATGCTGTGTCTGATTGCACAAAAACCCCGCAACAATAATGTTGAAAAAACCTTTGCAGAACACACAGGTGTCTGTTCCATCCCTATGGTGGAGAACCCAGAAAATATGAGATGGGCCAGCACATTCCTCCTTTTTAAGGAGAACCCTCAAAATGGCTGGGACCCAACAGGATGCATCCATGTCCCAGCAATAGGACTCAGCAGCCAGCAAGATGTGTCCATGTCCCAGTAGTACACCTTTTGCTCTCTGGCACCCATCTTATGAGCATTCCAGAGCATGTTTGGGCTCCGAGCCCCACCTCCAGCAAAGAAGCGAAATCTGTGAGCACCTCAGGGGGAATCCAGTTTGATCCTGGCTGTGTTCTCTTTCCTGAAGTGTGCAAAAACTTTGGTGCAAGATTTCTCCAGCTGTGAATGCTGGATAAGGCTGGTACATGCTCTGCTCACTCAGGGAAACAGTTTTGCCCAGCAGAACATATTTTCATGGCCATCAATCACTGTGTATTTCATGGATCAGAGAATAAAGCATCGCTTCTGAAGTGATGATTCTTGAAAGCAAAAGGATTGTTCAGGGAGAGGGTTATTTTCTGATACAAGTAAATGTAACTTAAAGCTATTGGTGTTTTGTTTCTTTTGAGATTTGGTCTGTTTTGTTTTGTTTTGTTTTTCCCTATCTTCTCCAAAAACTTCATCAGGTTCCCCAAATTTCCAGCTATGTAGTAGCCAGTCTCTGCCTGGCAGTGTCAGTATGTGCTGCTGTGACTGTGCTCGGTGGAGCAAAGCTGTGGGCTTCTTCTCCTTCTGCAGCATCCCCTTCTACAGCCCTTCCTGTTAAGACCCCAAAATAATATAGAACAGAGCTGAATCCCAGCTCTCCCTTCTTCTCTTGTTCTGAAAATGCAGCTCTCAAAAGATCTGAAACTTCATGGGATAAACTCAGTCACGTGTAAGATTCTGTGCTGTTAACTGAGATCTACTTTGGGTCATTACATCATATCAGTTTTTCTGAAAATCTTCATAGAGCTGTTCATTGCAGAAGGAAGGGATGAAAAAATACAGCAAACATAGTGGAAATTAAATTGTAGAGTAAAACATTTACAGAGCAAAAACTGTGGAAGAGCAGGAGTGGATAACCAACGAACACAGAAAGCAATCTCAGCTTTTGGCACTGGGAAAGGACATGGACTGTTTAATCCCAATGATCTCACGCTTTTAAAAGAAAGTAGGGACCAAAAAATCAGTTAGAGCCAAGAAGAAGCAGCATTGCTCAAATAGGCAGGAAGACCTCATTGCTCATATGATGAAACCTATTGTTAGCAAGAGAAATACATTTAAGAAGATGCTATAGGATTGTAAACAGAAATATGATGCCAAACACTTCCTAAAGGACTCTGTAATCCTTCAGAGAGACAATACCCTAGAAACTGATGGTGTGTTTGAAGGCTAGACTCTTCTATCTTCCTTGAGAAATACGGGGCTAACAAAAGTAGACCGATATCTGGATAAATGTTGTTTGCCTATTTCCCCTTCAGAGAAAGAAACAGCTCTCTAATTTTTCGAAGACATTTCCTTAAAAACTACAGAAAAGCTGAGTGGTGTGAACAAACAGAAAAAACAGTTACGGCCTGGATTACTGTTGTAAAAGTAAAGAGTAGTTACTCCCTTTTCTGTAGTCTGGGCTTAATTGTGTGTTAATTAATGTTTCTAATGAGTGAGATGTGAGAACTGGTTTGAAATTGACTCCATTGTTACAATGTGCTCTTTAAGGACTCTGTGAGATTTTACATCTGTACAACCACTGGTGCAATTGTCTTTTAACCCTAACCTCATAATGATACAAATAACAACAACTGGCATTTGTTCTTTTGTTCACTTTTTCCAGATTTGATATCAAAGACCAATGACCATTTGTCTCAAACTCCTTTGCTTCATTTTTGTCTTTTTATGTTTTGTGGCAAAACCATTCTTCCGAGCTCTCCCTCCTTCTGTCCATCCTTCCCTCATCCACCCATCAGGCTGTCCCTGTTCCCTCCCTCACCCACTGTCCAGGAAGGGAAGGACAGTGTACTGTAGTCAGTTGTGGAAACCTGTTTTCATTTAAAAGGGAAGTTTTACAACAGTAAGATGACAAGTAGGATCATTTCACTATCTCTAGTCTTCTGTTTTCATTTCTCTTTTGGGCATTGTTGATGAGGTGCTGGAAATGTCATACCTTTACCTTTTGGTACTTAACTGAAGTAGCTCTTGCTTGCAGGAAGTCAGTAATTCCACTAATGCCAGTAGAAGTGCTGGAGTGTGTCGGGTAATGAGACTGGAGTACTCAGAGACAGAGTAGTTTAATAAAAGGAGTTAAACAAAGCAAACTTACTTATGTCATTAGATGAGACACGTCTGTTTGCTTTGCTTCAGCGTTGTCTATCCAGCTTGTTAATGGCACAAACGTGCCATCCCTGTGAGCAAACATCCTGTAGAGGACTTTCAAGAACAAGGACAGCCCAGTGCCACTTTATTATTACTGGAGTAATTCTTTGGCAGCATTGCTCCAGTGCTGCTTTATGCAAAGAATTACCACTTTGTTCACAGAATCACAGTGTGGCTGAGATGAGAAGAGCCCTCTGGAGGTCCCCTGGCCCAGCCCTGCTCCAGCAGGGACACCAGAGCAGGGTGCCCAGGCCCACATTCAGGCAGCTTTGGAAGATCCCCAAGGAGGAGACTGCACAGCCTCTGGGCAGCCTGTGCCAGTGCTCCGTCACCCGCACAGCACAGCAGTGCTCCTGGTGTTCAGAGGGAATCTCCTGTGTGCCACTGTGTGCCCATGGCCTCTGGTCCTGGTGCTGGGCACCACTGATCAGAGCCTGGCTTCATCCTCTTGGCACTCTCCCTTCAGGAATGTAGGGACATTGAGGAGATCCCCCTGAGCCTCCTCTTCCCCAGGCTGAGCAGTCGCAGCTCTCTCAGCCTCTCCTCACAGGAGATGTGCTCGAAGCCCTTCAGCATCTTAGTGGCCCTACACTGAACTCTTTCCAGTACATCCATGTCCCTCTTGTACTGGGGGCCCAGAGCTGGACCCAGCACCAGAACCACAGGTGTGGCCTCACCACTGCTGAGTAGAGGGGAAAGACCTCAACCTGCTGACAATTTTCCTCCTAATGCAGCCCTGAATACCAGTGTTCGTCATACCTAGTGGGGTAGGAAAGATCTTGGTGATGTGGGATCCAAGGAGAAGCTCCCTTGAGAGGTGGGAGGATGTGGGTGAGAAGCAGAAGAAGAACCAGCCACAATGGAGTTTCTTCCTCAGAAAGTGAGGTTGCCATGGCAGCTGAGGTTCACTGCTTTCTCAGCCACTTTGTGGCCACTTCCCAAAAAGGAGTATCCTCTGGAGTCCCATTTACTCTTTGTAAACTGTATCACAAATGGCTGGAATGGCATAAGCTGTGGGTAGGACAACAGGGATTTCAGTGGGCTCCCTGTGAGCATGAGCTCCCTGCAGATAAGTCACAGTGGGATCAAGGTCCAGGGGACCTGTGGCCATTCTGCAGGGTGGAAGGGCTGTCTTCATTCAGCTAGTCCCATGCAAAGCAGACAGAATGAATAATAGCAAGCAAAACAGTTCAGCTGTTCGAGCAGGGCTTCTATCTGCGGCTCACAGGGCAGGCAGATAGAAAGTTATCTTAGTGAAATGAAAGGCAAATAAGGGTTTGAATACAGCCTTGCAGTCCTTCCTCACCCATGCTGAGGTAACCACAAACCAGAAGAGGCAGGATGGAGAGGCACAGGGGAGCTAGGTGTCGTGCTAGCTTCAGTCTTCAGCATTTGCTTCGTGCTAAGGGGTGACTATTTTCAGATAAAAACCATGAGTTGCTGACACAGACTGAGGACTCAAAAAAGCAATTACAAAGCAAATTAAGGAGCAGTATGATGCTAGGGTCAGTTAGTAATTATAAAAGAAACGTGCAAGAGCTGTAGGGGTTGGGCTGTTCATGAATATGCAGACTCCCACGCTAAAAGCAACTAGCAGCAAGTCTCCTGTACTCAGAGGTCCAGTGAATGATTAGAAAGTCTGAAACCTGATAGAAATATATAAGTCAAACTGGATTGTGATTCATTCTGGCTTAAATGAATGAAGAAATCAAAACATGGATTGCAAAGCATGATTTGGATATCAGTCTGCAATAAACTTAATGGCAGGAGTAGTCAGTAAAGCTGGATGTGCAATAAGGTTGTGAAATACATGCCTGCACTTCACATTACCATTAGCTTATTTTTACTTAATAGGGCACCAAAGCAAACATATCAGTAGGTAATCAGGACAAAAGCCGGAGTAGCTCCGCCAACTCCCGCCTAATTGTTCTGCTGGAAAAGGTTTAACCTGGTTCTCTGACAGCAAGGTGTGACATACATCCCAGTGCTGATCTGAAATCTTTGTCTGTCTCAATTATTGTGTTAATATTTCTGCATAATTTATAAGCTGCCTGCAATGAGCCATAGGCAGAGCAGCTAACTCCTCCTCTAAAAAGAAAGAGATTAGAACCATAGAACCATAGAATCATATTAGCATTAACAAGACATACATTTAATCAAAAGGTGAGGTTTGCTGTACCAAAAATGTGTTACTACATAACCAGACAGAGGAGAAATCTTGGAAACAGTGGCCAAGGAGAGAAGTCATTAGGTATAAAAATGTGAAAGAATGTGGAATCTCTTCCTCACAGCTGTTTTCACCTGAGATCTGAAAAGACAAGGCTGAGGAAAATGTACAAGGTGGAAAATTAATCTGTGAACATAATTGTCTGTGTTGCACGTGGTAAACTGCCAGAGTTGGCTGCTCTTGGTAGCGGCGTGTCTGAGGCAGACCGAGCAGCCTTTCTCCTTCAGATGCTGGGTGGGGGGCTTTAGTTTCGGATAGATACTAAATTTGAAAGGACAGGTGGAGCACAGAGGGAACAAGCCACCAACCAGCAGAACCGGGACCGGCGCTTGCGCTGGGTCAGTGAGAAACGGCCATTCGCTGAGACAAAGCTCTGGCGTAATAACTTTTCGAAAAGAAACACTTTTGCAGGAATTTCTCCTGTGCATGCACGGTTTCGCAGGCAGGAGCCGGGGCTGCCCGCAGCGGCCGTGCCCGCAGCGCTGCGCGGCCGCAGCTCCGGGGGAGCGGGGACGGGGGCGCCCCCTCGCGGCCGCGCCGCCCCCGCTGCGCGCCGCTGCGCGCCCCGGGGGAACCTCGACCCGACTCACGGCAACGGGGGGTTTGTCCGGCTCCGGAGAGAATAAGGTTTCTCCTCCTGCATTTGTTTTTCTAGGACGTACAGAGGATGGGAAAAGCACAGCTCGAGTCCGTGGAGGACGCCCTGGCAGGGTGGTGCCCTGTCACTCCCCGCCTCGCAGCGCTTTGTGCCATGTCCCCGTGTCCCCCCTCAGAGGCACTGGGGCAGCCGGGAGCTGCCGGGGACTGCGCCTGGTATCGAGGCTTCCGAAGGAGCCTCCGTGCCCGTAGAAGCTTTTGTCTTCAGTGAACGTCTTCTCCGGTAGCACGGGGCGTACTTCCAAGGTGTGGTGTATCTGTGCTTTGGGAGGCTCCCTGAATGCCTTTTGCACTCTGTTTTGATACACAAAGGCAGAGTGTGCAAATGCATATGCATATCTATGTATTTCTACTGCCTTCTAATACAAAATTGCAATCTTTCTACAGTTTTGTTATATTTTATTTTCATTAAAACGGTTGTCCCTGACCAGAGAGAGAGATAGATTTGTTTTCTATTTCTGTTTTACAGTTGTTGTTATGACAGCCCTCACTTTCACTTCTGCAATGAATCAAAATACATCTGAGGTTACGTGTG
This sequence comes from Penelope pileata, assembly GCA_013396635.1. Classification (NCBI taxonomy): domain Eukaryota; kingdom Metazoa; phylum Chordata; class Aves; order Galliformes; family Cracidae; genus Penelope; species Penelope pileata. The sequence goes on along the minus strand of WBMW01002129.1, from coordinate 224,011 downwards.
TACTCATCAGCCAGAAGGAGGGAGGTTCAGGAGCAGCTGAGACATCGGTGTCTTCCAAGGTGATCTAATAGAAAGCAAGGCACTTATTAAACACTCCTGACCTTTCCTGAAATAGAATCATAGAATCACAGAATCACTGAGGTTGGAAAAAACCTCTAAGATCACCCAGCCCAACTGTCAGCCCCTCCCCACCGTGCTTACTGACCCATGTCCCTCAGTGCCACATCCCCACAGCTCTGGAGCACTTCTAGGGATGGTGACCCCACCGCCCTCTGGGCAGCTGTGCCAGTGCATTACTGCTCTCTCCAAGAAGAAATGTTTACTAATATCCAACATGAACTTCCCCTGGCACATCTTGAGGCTATTCTCTCTCATCCTAAATATCTTCCCAGAAGCTTGCAGCACCCTCACACTTTAACCCGTGAGGATGTCACAGTCAAAATAAAAGGGGTTGGGCCAAATATGCTGGGAATTAGGAGGCATTATTAATTCATGAAAGCTTTTCCAGAAGAGCATCCTTTAAAAATATTTGAATATGAAAAGACAAATAAAGCTAATTGCTACTAAATACATAAGAATCTGTCCTCTTGCATTGCAGATTTCTAATATTTTGGAAGATCTTGGGTGCTATTTGAATTCTCAGGGAACAGAGAACATCTATGAACCAATTAAAAAAGTGGAAGCCAATGTGTTTGAAGATATTGAAATAAGGGTAATAATGAACACTTCAGAGATCGTTTCATGCCTTTGGTTCTTTAAAGAGAGCCAGGCTTGTAAACCTTCATTGGACTCGGAGAACCGGTAAGTCAAGGGAGGTACTGGATCAGAGAACATGTAAGGGATCATTTATTTGGGAATGCAAACAGAACATTTTCTGTGTGACTTTGCCTGTGTATAGTTTCATGTTATGCATTAACTTTTTAAATCTTCTCATCTTTCTTATATGTTGTCACCAGTCAGCACATTGCTGGTTGTTGCTGAATGCACAGAGCACATACACTTCAGAATCATAAAGCAGTTAGAATCTTATAATTCAATCTTTTAATTTGTATAGCATCATGTCTTAATTTGTATGGTATCAGTATAGTCTCTGGATGTATAGTGTAGTGTATCGACATAGCCCCTGGAGCTCTGCAGGGATTTTCTGACATTGCTCAGTTTGAGGTTTGCAGCACTCTCATGAGGCAATTGTCTTGATTTCATAGTTCAAGCAACTGAGGCACAGGGAGTTCTGTGGCGTGTTAAGGTCACAGTCCAGATCAGGTGCAACATTGGCACCAACATCCTAAATCTTACAGTCAAACTCAAGGCTGGGTTATTGCCTTCAACTGCAGGGCATCTGGGATGGGATTGCAGGTAAAGCATTTCCCTGTGGACCTCCCCAGCTGTCCTAAGGAAGTCCATCCTTCACAATGCTCGGCATTAGGCATGCACTTAGGTACCTGTGATTGTAAGGTCCTATGTGCTGCATGGATAGGAAGATGCATGAAAACCTCCAGGGTGAAGAGTGCTATGTAAATAATGAGTGCTATTATCTCCGAATAGTTTTTCATGCTGTCAAGCACAGAGCTGGCAGAGTGGATATTTTTATTGTGCCTGCTGCATATTACTTTCTAGATAACAAAAATGGCTTTATCTTCTGTTTTATAGATACGTTACTTCTTTGGCTTTTTCCCAAATAAGAGAAACACAAGCTGGAAAATACACTCTCTCAGTCATAAGTGAAAACAGCAATTACACCATCGTTGTTCCTGTTCTCATCCGAAGTAAGTACACCTCAGGCAGCAGGAGTCACTCCATCAGCAGGTCTGAGGGGAGCAGCTTGAGCTCACCCAAAGCAGCCAGGCTCCCACCTTTCTTCACCTCTCTTCTCACCCGTTCAGCCCCACACTGGGTGCCACTTCTTTCATGTGCTGAGTTTCAAGCACCTCCCTAAGTCTGCATAGGACTTGTAGCTGTCTTCAGAGGCTGGAGTCAAAACCACAGACTGCCTTGCTGTATGCAAGTCAGCTTTCGCAAGTTGATAAAACATGCAAATGAGCAAATAAAGAGCAAATAAAGATGTAAATGTGCACCAGCCCTCTTCTCCCCTTTGACAGATTTCCCTCTGTGCCAAAAGGGGCTGGGCTTGTTTTCTTGCATCTTAATTTATTCGTTCTCAGTGGCTGCAGGGTGAGACACAGCAGCCGAGCAGCTGCTTGGCACAGGGCTGCACGAGGAGCTGGTAACTGCTGAGCCCAGCAAGCCAGGGCAGGGCGTGGGCGAGGTGCAGCTTTGCAGATTTGGTTGAATTTCCTCAAGGACCACACAGGGGACATCTCTGAGGCAAGGCAATTGCTGCAACAAAGTTCAGTTTTCTGTTGTTTTTTTTTTTTAAAAAAAAAGACCCAAATTGGTAAGATTTTTTTCTTACAGATGAGAAATAGCATATTGTTTTGTCTGCAAAGGGCCAAATTTAAATATAAAATTCAAAATTGTTGAAGAAGTGTTAAAGAAAAGAAAGCAAAACATCAATCCAAAGAGTTAAAAGTCTGGCAAAGTTTTTAGGACCAAGACCCTCTACAGACAAGTTTAACAGGCATTATTACTTGCCTTGTTTTCAATAAACTGTGATTAATCAGCATTTAATCAACACTTTTATCCCTTTTTTTTTTTTTTTGGAAGTATTTCTTCCAATTGATCTTTTTCCTCTCTCAGGTGTTGATTGTTTCTCCTTGTTTCTCCTTATTTTACTCAAAGATCTATTGCATGTCTCAACTATAATTTTAAGAGCTTCATTGAGGAGACAGGGTATTAAACGTCGATTAAAATTTACCTTCACTACCACATCAATTAGGCTTTAGTGGTACAAAATATGATTACATGTGCGAGCGAGAGCAGTTTGAGACAGTCTCGATAAAGATCCTTTCCACATCAATTGCTTGGATTGCATTCTCTGCTCCTGTGAATCTAATGTCATAATTACATCCCATAAAATCCTTCAGGCTGGATGCCAACCCTTCAACTGAGATGTGAATCTCTATAGGTGAAAAAAGCCTTCTGGGCCCAGCTTGTAAGAGAGAAATGAACAAAGAAATTAAAAAGCCAGCAGTATTAGTTTCACCCTAACATGTCACTTCACCGGATATGAAAGCATGGCTCTAAAGGCACTGTCAATCTTTTGGGTGGAAGTTGTGATTTCATTGTAAGATGCCCTAAAATCAGCCTCAACACTTTTCGTTTTAATTCAGATCTTTAACAATTTTAATGCATTACATTTTTATGCTCAGATCAAGTGTGAGGCTCAGGGGACCGGGGGCTGCCTGGGAAGCCTCTTGCTCTGGGTGGCAGAGCAGAAGCCTGCTGGTAATCAGAAGTCATTGTCCCCTGGTGTTCCTCCATTGTGTCTGACCAGACTGAGTAAGACGCGACAATCCTGTCTGGAGCTGAGACTCTGTAGTCTCCACAGCTGCTCCACCAAAGGCCAGGGGCTTGGGCTGTGGTTTGGAAAGGTGTCTGTGCTCCTTCCGTGAGGTGAATAGCAGCCACAGCAAGTTAACACCAGTGTGTTCACACCAGCTAACAGCAAAGTGCCGGCCCCAGGACCATTATCTGGTGCACAGAGGCAGGTGTCTGATAGTGGGGAGGCTGTGCATTTAGCAATCAGGGCTGAAGAGCTCGTGAGGCCAACCCTCGACATCCCCAGGGCAGAATCATTTTATTTTCCCTCAGCATTGAAATCTCATGAAGTAAATGACAACCCCGTGACTTCATGTACTGCAAAATCAGCGACACACTGTCTCTTTAAAAATAATTTCAGTGTTTTTAAACACTTGCATGATTTTTAACAGATAAACCAGGCAAACCCTATTTCAGGAAAAGTGAAAAACTGGATGCTATCGAGTGCGTGTCAGAGAGCTACCCCCAGCCGTCTGTGCAGTGGACATTTTGCAAAACACCTGAGGAGAGGTATGGCGTATGTTTTTGTGCATATTGAACCTCTAGATATTGAAATCTAGGGTTTAGGAAATCTGGATAATGATATTTTAATGGGTAACCTTGGTGGTAGATGGACAGTTGGATTAGATGATCTTAGAGGTCTTTTCCAACCTTGATGATTCTATGATTCTATGAAACTTTACCTTCTTCTGATGAGGAAGGGAGAGGCTTTGTACTGCTCAGCCTGCCTGGTGGGTTGGCTGTACAGCTGGAGAGGAGCTTTGGGGTCAGCACGTTTGCAGGTGAAGGCAGTGGGCTGTGCTGGATTGCACACCCATGTGTCTGCATGACTCACTCTTAGAACATGGAAGCACATTTTTCTTGGAAATGCTGGTTGTTGAGCACTTTTGGAAACATCTGACTCTTGGCTTGGAAATGTTGTTCCAGATTTTGGTATTTTAATGTCACCAAAACAAATCACAAGTATCTCCTTTCCCTCTATTTTTTTTTTCCTTTTTTTTGGAAAAATGTTTGCATTAAAGCTGGGGAGATATTATAAAGAATCATATTTTTCCTATCTAAATGATTTTTTTCCCATTCTCCTAACATATATGACTGATTCTATTAACTATAGGAATGTGCTCAAGTAAGCAGTGAATAAGCTCAAAGAAAACAGATCTCAGTGTGTGTTGTACGCTGGCCGTAGGCAATGCCTTCCTCTGCTGTGAGGCAGTTTGGGATCTGGGATTTCATAAAGGCTGATGCATTTGCAGCAGTTCCCACCATCAGGAATTCAGAGATGTGGTGCGAAAGCCCAGCCTCTATGATTTCAATATTGCCCAGATTTTAGTCATAGAATTACCTGTTATGCACCATTTTGGGTATATTTGGGTCAACTCAGCTCATTCTTCTGCCTAGGCTGTGACATTTTTATTTTCTTATCTCCTCCTTTCTTAGTTCCTTTTTATTCTGCTGTGTAAGATCCAATTTTCCCACTGTTGTTTGCTTATTCTCATGGCTTGGAGATTTATCAGATCGATTTGCTTGAGGTTAACCAAATGAGTCAATGAATAATTGTGCTTGTAATTGCAGTTGCCTTAATAAAATGCATGGAGAAATAGATGGCGTACAGAAGGTACAATACGAATTACCTCAGGGTGGATTGTTTCAAACTTGCATATGGTGCTGTGCAGCTAACGACCTGGGCAGAGAATGCACCAGCCTGTTCACTATAGGTAACTTCCCTCCAGGGTTTACGCACGTGTGAGCTGGGTCCTGCCATTGGAGTCAGTTGTGCTGCTCTCCTGAGTACACTCTCTGGGCTAAGCTATGTTTGTAACCACCGGAATAAATCTAACGGTGAATGTGGTTGCTCTGTCTTGTGTTCAATCCTAAGTTCTAACAGCTATGTGTGGTCCCTGTGGAAAATGTCTTGCCCTTCTACATTTTCTAAACAGCTATCGTCCATTTCTGCATGCCTTTAGGACACTGTTGCAGTGAAATGTACTTTGAAATGTTCTTATAATCTATAAATTTTGATTTGTTTGCCTGTGGTTGTTTTTTTTAAATAAACTTGACTTGAGTTAAACTGTGCCATACAGGTAGGTTGTAAATATGACAAACATTTGGTTTGAGACATCTAAATCCATTGGGTTTACTGATTTCATGGTTAATGACTAATTTTCTCAAGTTCTAATTATCATTACAATATAATAATGAATGTCCATACAGCATTAGAAGAACAAACATTGATTTAAACGAGCACTTTTCCAGGCAGAGTGACAGCTGTTGTTTCAGTGGCTGTGTTTCATTTTGTAGATTTAAATGAAAGACAAGCAGCACCTTTACCTGAATTACTTCTCAAAGTTGGGGAGCCACTGCTGATCAGATGCAGAGCCGTTTATCGTAACTACAAATTCAGAATAAATTTATCTTTTGAAAACAAAGAAGTACAGCAGGTAAGAACACTGGACGTTTTAAAATGGACAATACTAGGCACTATCAGCTGATTAAATGGAAATCTGTCGACACCTAGGATTGCCGATTCGAGGGGTTGGAGTACCAAACAGACCACTCGGCCATTCGGATCCTATACGTGTTTGTGTCAGCGGCAGGAAGAGGCGACAGTGGACGTTATACCTGTTCTTCTACAGCTCATCCAAACCAAACTGCTTTGGTTACAGTTTTAGGTAATTCAAGCCCTGGTGTTAATTTTATCCCTTGGCTGACTGCCTTGCTTTGTTTTCAAGATAGTAGTTCTTTGCTTGCAGGTGTGCAGCATGTGCTCATAGTGATTTCTAAGGAAAAATCCTGTTTGCACTTACTGACAGTCTAGGAAAGCCAAGAGATCAATCTGAACTGAGTCATCAAGTTTCCTGAGGATAACGAAACTTTTCTTTCCAAATTGCTTTCCAAATAATTCTCATTACAATACAGTGCTTTTAGAGGCGAAATGAACTGCACTGTTTGGCGATTTCAGTTACTTCTTGAAGCACAGGCTGAGACTGAGCTTATGGTATTGTAGGAGACTCCCAGCCAGTGTGGCACAAAGCCAGATCAGCTTTTTGTGGGGACCCTAAGCTACTGGGAGCTATGCCCTTGGGCTTCTGGACAGAGGAACCTCTATGCCACCAACTCAGATGCAGGCAGCTGCAGAGCAGATACAAACAACTAGGAGAAAAGCCCTTCAGAAAACACCATTTCTGGAGCTGGCCGAGAATATTAAATGCATGACCTGCCCCAGTGTTCAGCTATTACTGCTCTGTGTATCAGTTTGGCCAGAGCCTAAAGACCACCAGCTGGTCTCCACTACTGTGGTATAGAACCTATGACTCCAGCATGGGTTTTGGAAAGTTGTAGCTGTGACCTTCGTCTCCTCCTCACCACGTCTTACAACTGCATCCAGCTGCCATGCAGGAAATCTCCACCCCACCTAAAAGAATGGTCCTTTCAGATCTCATCACTGTAATACAGAAAAAAAGTAGGTGGAAGATTTGTATCAGGCCTGACCTGGGTCCACTGGGAAGCAACCGAGCAGTTGCTAAGCTCTTGGAGGTGGCTTTCTCACCCAAAATGCAAAGTGAAAGAGAAAGGACCATTTCCTTTTATGTCAAGGGAGTGACTGGTGAGTGGCCATCTGAGTTTGCCAAATTAGTTACGAAAAAGAAAATCCTGGGAAGAATTGTTGCTCAGCAGCCTGTGGAACTAGTAGTGGAATGAAAGCTTTTGCATGAAGTGTGAACAGAGCACAGAGGGACGATGAGCAGCTCATGACAACAGCTGGCAAATTGCCTTACAAGAGTGCTGCTGCAGCTGTGATGAATAGGAAGGAAAACCTGAAGCTCCAGAGACAACTGCTGCAGTGTTACTGGCTGGTCTATGTGTCCCCTACTTCCCAGGCACTGAAGGGAACCAAGCTACACAAGGCCTGAAAATTCAAAAAATATCTCGAACATACCAAAGGAAACTTCATTCTACTTAGGCAGTATGTTAATATAAAAGCCAACAGCCTTGAAGTTAGCCCAGAACAGCCTCAGCAGCAAACCTTGCTTCTCAGGTGGAAATAATAAGCTAACTAGGCATAGATCTGGAAATAAGGCGTAAAAAGGAAAGCTGTAGCATGGGCTGTGCTGTTGAAGTCAGTATTGGGAGCCATTTTGTGACAGCTGTGAATGAAGTCGGGACGTCTGGCCCCAAGAACCAGGCTCTCTGAAGCATCCGCTGCAGCTCTGATCTCAGATGTAGCTACTCTCAGAGTGTACAACGCTTAAGCTAGGGATGGTAGGAAATGAGAATACTTCCTCTGGTCTCTTCAGAAATGACTTTCCCAGTGTGATATCCCCTTTTCAACTTCTGCCTGTTTCTGAGCAGGAAGTTCTGTAATGATTCACAATAGCTGAGCATGGTACGTGGGCATTTTGTTATACACAGCTTCTTAGTAAACAGGAAAGTAGGGATGAGGGGTAGTGTAGAGGTAGGGCAAGATCTCTCCTTTCTTAGTACTAGCGCTCATTTCAGAAATACTGACTTGTTGGATTCCTAAACTCTCAGGTCTAAGTATCACATTGACGGGGGATATTTCATTCAGTAGAAGGTTGTGCTTTGGAGTGATGCCATTTGTAGCTGAAATTTTGTTTTCATAGCATTTTTGACTGGAGCGTGCCAAACTATGGGAGTTGTATCTTCCTTAATACCCCTTGATGCCAGTGAAACCTGCCACTAGGTCTTCTAGTCTCTAACAACATCTTGTAGCCAGACAGCTCTTGTTTGCTTCTTGATACTTCAGCAGCTTATCTCATCCTGCTTAGTTGGTCAGATCAGGCAGGGTGGTTGGACACTTAAAGCACAACAGATTTTGTGCCAACAACTGCAGCTGCAAGACTCCGTATTTCTGCAGGTCTTATGTTCAATTTCAGCCAGTGTTGAATAAAGAACTTTTAGCAGTATGCAATCTGGATTCAGGAATATGAAAGCTATTTTGCAACACATATTAGATTAAAAGTAATAAATAAACAAACATAATACAGAGACATGAAAACTTTGATTTCAGTCTCAAGATTTTCAGCTCACCTCTACCATTACTAAATAATCGTGTGCGCTGTTTCTCTGGCAGAAATACACTTAAACATGCCAAAAAATGGATAGCCAAGGAAAAAATAAAAGTGTTGTTTTCTTTCTGCTTCAAGAAAGAAACTACTTTTTCTGAGTTTTTTTTTTCCTGCTCCAAGGTCCCTGTGTGCATCCTGGAAAAAGCCTTTACTCTTGGCTGGCTGTGTTGTTAGTGACCTTATACCTGGAAAGATGAGTTCCAAAAGAGCAATCAAAAGATGAAGGTCCAATTTATAAAACTAATAAATGTTTAATATAAAAAAGGGAGGAGAACAGTCTTGAAAGGAATTGCTTCTTGTTTTAAAATACTGAAATTTTTGTGGTTTGTATGGGAGTTTCCAGATAGTATTTTTTAAACCAGTCGGTTAGACAGAGATAAAACATGCCAAATGCAGCATAGGGTTACAATTAAAAGAAAAACACTCTAAAGAGAAATCCCAGTCCAGTAATATTTCTACAGTGCACTTTTTTCACCATGTGTCTGATTTATCACTGGCACAAGTTTCCCAGAATTCCAAACTCAACTGGACACAGCTCTAAGCAACCTCATCTTGTTGGACCTGCTCTGAGCATCTCCAGAGGTCACTTCTTCTAACATAGATGATTCTGTGGTTTTTACAGAGCTGACCCTAGCCCTGCTGATGCTGTTAGGACTGTTGCCTTCCAGACATGTCTGCTGTTCAGTCTTTTTGGGTGGGATTCCTTCCAGCTCAAGAGCCCCAGCAATGACTTAGGTTCTTCCAGTAGTCAGTGGCATGAGACAAGTATTTCCAGAAAGCATTTCAGTATATCTTTGTTATCTCCTATTTTAGGATGGGATATATCTGGACATGCCTGTCCCATTCCACTGAGTGTATCAGAGATCCAAACAAGCAGCTTGGATGGGTCCCTGAACTTCAGACAACTCAATTATATGGAAACAATCTCACTCTAGCAGAGAAAGTACCAGCAGTGCATGTTTAATACACACCTTCAGAATGCTTTCTCATGTTCCTGTTGCCTTTCATCAAATGATTCTAATTTAGGTGGAGAAATAAATGTACAGCTATAAGACGTATTTGCAAAATCTTCAGCTCCTTTCAGGGAAACAGTGACTATAAACATCTGATTATGTTGGTGGTGCCACATGGTTTTGTTCCCCGTTTGATGCAGCTGTGAACACCTGGAACACACACATAAAACAAAGAGACAAAAAATAGCAGAGTTGTTGGACCTGAGGTTCTGTAGGGTGGATGAAGCAGAAATGTCAGAGCGTTTTGGAAGGGCTCTAGTCTGACCAAATGCCTGTCAGCTATCTGCAACTCCAGCAGATATCACACAGGCTCAGAGCTGAACGTGGTGACATCACTGCAGTACCACTTTTGAAGCATTGTCTTCTTTTGATTAACAGGATGCCTTTTGTGGTGTAACATGGTGCTTATTTTTGCTTGCAATGACCAAAACTCATTCATTGAGCAGTCCAGCCTATTTAACATACTATCAATATTCTCTCTTTTTCAGAAAAGGGATTTATAAATATAACTGGTTCTAGAGAATATTTTGAAATTGGTGAAGAAGAATTCTGCTTCGAAGTTAACTTCACAGCATATCCACCAGTTAGATGCATGTGGCTATTTTCCCAGAAAACATTTCCATGTAAGCAAAGTTACAGTGCGGATGGACACAGGTACTGGAATATTTTGATATAATTCCAAATGGTTCCTCTTTACGTCCTATTTGAACTGATTATTGTCTGTATCTTGTACCCTTTTTGTATTTTTTAATATATGGATGGGCCAAGTGATAAAACCATGTTAACAAAAAGTACTCAAATGCTAGTTTGGCTTTCAACAGCAATTTGTTTAAATAACACGCAGGATCTGTTTATTCTCCAAGTTATAATAAACCCATTTGTAACTCACACATCTAGCAGCCCTTTAGGTTGTATATATTTTTGCTATTCTCTTTCTCTCTAACATAATTTCTCAGTTACAGCTGTTTTGCAGTTTTCACCCTGGATCTCAAGTTCTACGTGTTCTCCTTTTGTCATCCTCTTCTTGCTGATGTTCCCAGTATCTTTGCTATGGCTCCAACCAAACCCAGGGCCCTGTAGCTTCCCAGGCCCTCTTTAGATCTGTCCAGCTCTGCCTGTGCCACAGAAACATACCGTTCTGCTAATTACCCAGGTCATGTATTCTTCCGCTGTTGCAAAACATGTTTTGAATAAACCTGTTAGTTATCTATCTTTTCTGCTATTTCCTAAAACGAAGTTCTGGCACAAATCCTACTTAAGGTTAATGTTTTCTCCATTCCCCAGGCTTTCTAATTTCTTGATAACATTATCTAATTTCCTTCAGAGTTTCTTTCAGAGTAGTCCCATGGCTTTCAAGGTAGAAGCTCTTATTCACCTTAGTGAAAATAAAGCCAAGCTGCTCTTGTAAAGTTTAAGCTTTAAAAGAAAGCAAGAGGTAGGCAGAATTTAATCCATCTCCACTGATTTCTTCAGATATTCTTAGAATCTCTCTTATCATCTGCTTAAAACTGTGTCACAGCCTTGATTGCACTTTTTTTGCTTTCTTTCCATAGCATTTTGGTACATGTTATTTTATCCACTAGCTATTTGAGTCATCTTTGCAACAGACTGGCCTTTCCATCTGCATCAGAAGGGATGCTGGAGTCAGACCTCTGCATGCTTCAGAGACAGCTCAGTGGAGATCAGTAAATTGTCATCTCCTGGCAGTGGCCGCAGGAACTCTGTCCCCGCTGATAAAGTGAGGGCTGTCATCAAACCTTGATAGTGCTGGTGACTAATCTGCGTGCCTGACATGGGCTCAGCAGGACTGCTCTTTGTGGTCAAGACTGATTTTGGAAATGAGCTCTCTCAGGACAGCCGTGAGAATTTGCTCATCCTTGCCCTAAAGCGCCAAATTTATTTGCATTGTGGCTCTCATGGACATGGTAAGAGTAGGAGTCAGTTTTTCTTGGATGCTTGGCAGCTGGTGTAAATTCAATCCAGATAAGAAGAAGGTGCTGTGTTCTGGGCCAACAATAACAATGTTGAGAGATTTGACATGGCTTAGGTAACCCCATTAATCAGTCAGGTGCAGCTGCTGGTGGCCCCCATGCATGTGTCACCCCAGACCGCCTCTGTGGCCCAAAGGGTCGAGGGGAGTGATCCCACTCATGGCCCCACATTGCTGGAGTTCATCCAGGAAGAGGTAGGGGTTTTGCTCACCTTGGTGTCTCCAGAAGCGGCAAGGGGGAACGAGGTGAGGGGATTCTGCCTACGAGTTGTATCACTGTAGGTCTGGATGTAATTTTAAAGAAGAAAGTTTCTCAAAACAGCACAAAAATGACAACACACAACATATTCTGAGTTTAGCTTTGCACATTTTAGTTGACTTCTGTGTAGTCCCATCTCCTAACACTTCTACTTTATTCCTTTCATATCCTTTTTCATTTCCTGTTTTTCCCTTTTTTGATTTCAGTCATTTCCTTATCAAACTGTTCTTTCTGATTATAGATCATAGTAAATTTTATTAATTAACTCTGCCCCTCTCTTTAGCTTTTGATTTCAAGTCTTAACAGTTCATCTCTCCTGTCAGTGCCCTTATCTGTTTTCAGAGATTGCTTCAAACTTTCCATTTTCTATCTCCTTTTGTTGTTTCTGTATGAAAATCATACTGCTGATTTTCACTTCTCTCCTAAAAGCAAATGAGTTTTCATACACAAAATGACTTCTAGTAGATTTTTATTATTTATCTCACATCCTCGTAGATTTTCAGGTATCTAAGGCATTCTTTTTTAATGACTTTCTCATTATTTCATTAGGATTTGATCCTTCAGACCTAGGATTTCAAAAGCAGCAAATGGTCTGTGGTTTACCTTGCCTTTTACATCTATTTTGAGGCAGCTTAAAAGGGATCTGACTTTAAAAAATCCCTGAGATTCAGGGTCATCTTTAAGGACATTTCAAATGAAGATATTCAGAAGTCAGTAACTCAATACAGAGATGTTGCCTTGGTCAGAAGGCAAAATTCCCAGTGGCTTCTATGTGAGTTTTCTTGCATTAGAATTGCATGGTGATACTTGATATCTTAGTTCATTTATAAATATCTTGCTTAATGAGAAACACCCTGTTTTTAATTCTCTAGATTTCTTGTTCCAAGCTCATTATTGCTTTCTCTTGCTTTTTCTGTTTCTGATATGGACTTTTTGCAGTCTTTTTTCAATTCCTTAGAATAATAGAATCATAGAATATCCCAAGTTGGAAGGGACCCACAAGGATCACTGAGTCCAGCTCCTGACTCCACATATGGCCATCCAAAATCCAAACCCTATGTCTGAGAGCATTGTCCAAACGCTCCTTGAACAGCTTGGGGCCATGACCACTGCCCTGGGCAGCCCGTTCCATGCCCACCGCCCTCTGGTGCAGAACCTTTTCCTAACACCCCCCTACCCTCCCCTGACACGGCTCCGAGCTGTTCCCTCGGGCCCTGTTGCTGTCCCCAGAGAGCAGAGCTCAGCGCTGCCCCTCCGCTCCCCTCGTGAGGAAGCTGTAGGCCGCCATGAGGCCTCCCCTCAGCCTCCTCTGCTCTGGGCTGAGCAAACCCAGGGACCTCAGCCGCTCCTCATGCATCTTGCCCTCTAGATCCTTCACTATCTTCATAGGCCTGCTACAACTTCTTGCATTTCATGACAAAATTGAGTGGAAATCTGCTACCCAGTTTCATTAGCGGTCAACCAAAACGTCTGCACTCAAAATGTCAACAATTAAACCTAAGAATTTTTCTTAAGTGCTTTTCTAGCACTGATGAACTGCAAAAGCTGTCATTTAAATCTGACAATCATTCTGAAAAAATAACCTAGCCAAAAGAACAGAAATAGGGTGCCAACACTATAAGGGGATATATTCCCTTCTCCCTGACTCTTCCTCGCTCAACAGGTCAGTCATGCATCAGTCTTTAAGTCTCTGCAGTTCTTTGTTGATAGCTTCTGTCCAGGGACTTGATAAAGCCCTCCCTCACCATTTCCATTGTCACAAGCATCTTCTGCAGGTTTGTGTCTTGGTTTGTTACCATCCGTTGGGCCACAGGCCATGAGTTTAGCAGAAGGCTTCTCTTCATCTTACAGAAATATGTTGGTGCTTTCTCTCACGGTCATTGAGCTTCTGATGATGGTCTCATTTTGGAGTTTCCATGAGATCTTCTGACCTGGAGAGGTTTACCTTGCATGATCTTATCTGTCTCATTATTTCCACACACTTTTTGTTGCATCAGCTAGAAACTCGCATAGAAATCCTTCAGAGAGTAGAGAGTTTGATCCTTTGCTGGTCTTAGCATCTGCACCGGGATATGTTATATACCTTGTCTTCCAATGGACTGGTCACAAAATCATAACCCTAAAGCACAGCTGCATTCCAGAAACTATGAGGAAAATTGCAAGATGAAATCAGTACTGCAGGGAAAAAAAAATCTTCTAACTACAATAGTTACATTCTGTCTGGATTAATGTTTAGTGACATAATTTAGTCTGGATTCATCATGGAAGATGTTGAATTGTTTCAAACATATATATGAGTCTTAACTACATGTAAAAGCTTTTTTCAAGACTGTCTTTTGTCCTTTTCCCTCCTTTTCTTTGCTCCACAGCATTTCATCAAAGTTCTGCAACCACCAGCACCGGTCTGGGATATATGTATTTTATGCCGAAAATGATGATACAGTTGTGACCAAAAAATTCACTTTGTACGTGAGAAGTAAGTGAGATAACAACCTCTATAAAGATGTGGCCAAGTCTGGGAGGGAGAATCTTGATCTCTCAATTAGGGTTTTACCACTGATGTAAACAGAGCTTACATGTTGTTTTTTCCTTTTGCTATGTCATACGACAGAGGAAATATAATTAAATGTTCATTTTCTCCATCCATTTTGGGCTCAGATGACTTAAATTCCAGAGTGATCTCTGATTAGATATTGAATTAAACAGTCTTTTGTTTTTCAAAAAAAACCAATGTACTTGAGTACTTGACCATGCATTTGAGTGTCTTATTTCAAGAACTGCAAGGCTGGTGAGCATCTCTTATTTAGACACTTTGATTTAGATGCTTCAGCCTTTAATAATCAAGTCTCATCTTCTCTATAACTACCTCCTGTACATGGCAACAATTAAACCTATAGCCTGAGTCCTAATTAAATGGGTACGACTGGATGGTACAACTGGACCACTGAGAATGCCCCTACAATTAACATAGCAAGAGGTGACTCCCAGCAACAAAGGCTGGGGTCTAGGTGCCACACAGGGCTGGCAAGAGGACATCCAGCATGGGGCTAGCTCAGTCTCAGCTTTGGTCCAAGAGGAATACTGTGTTGGGTTAAATATCCACACATTAGGGATGGACAAGTTCTCCATTACATATTCTCTTAGCCGTGAGTGCTGCGCTGGAGTCGTGCAGGTTCACAGGGAAGGATTGTCATATGTCTCAGACCAACACAAACAACTCAGCCCATAAGCACTTTAAGCACTTTTAAGCCCATAAGCATCATTATCCAGACCCAGTGCCTGGATTTCAGTAGTACAGTAATGTGAAAAGAATCGCATTTTTACCTTGTGTCCTTGCATTTTTAGCAATAAAGCTATGGAAATGAAATGGGGAATGCCAAGGAATATTCCACTGACCAAATCAAAGGAGGAAGTTCTTTTTTTTTTTTTTTGTCTCCCCTCCTTAGTTTACCATCAACAGAGAGGACAGAATAAGAGAAATTAGTCATATACTGAGAAAATTAACACTTCTAAAGAAAACCACAAAGCCTAGGAGCCCTTTGAAATACAGTGGCTTTATTCTAACCCTACAGAGCCAGAATGTACATGACAACTGTAGAGATACAAGGTGACAGGAAACACGCCCATTAGGTGGTAGCTTTCTGTGGTCAGTTTATGTTATTTTTTTTTCCTGAAGACATTCATGAATTAGCACAGTAAGTCTGGGGACCATCTGGTGCGTAGCACATCTGTGAGGGCTGCACTGTCTCATGCACCCCTGCCCACAGCTCATGTGCATGCACAGTCTTGGCTGGTGCTCTTGGTTGTCTCCACTCTGAATCGTGGTTGTAGCTTCACCTGTTGCTCCAGGTTGGGGAGCTGCAGAGCAGCCACGCTCCGTGCACATTTTGTGTGAACTAGACAACCAGAAACAGGCTGTCAAAGAAATGCTGGGGCCAAATCCTTGCTCTCAGTCAGAAAAGCAGAAGTCAAGACTTTCAATTTTGGCTCCAACGCTGTTTTTGTCTGGCTGTGCCCATACAGAGAAGTGGCTATTCCCCTTGACTTGCCCACAGCACTGAGGCATGGGGACTGGAAGAAGCGGAAGGACTGAGGGCTGCAGCCTGCTCTCACAGTGACATGCCATTGGGTTGTTGTGCACCCACAGAAGCAGATCAGGGTCTTGGCACATAGAGCATTATCACATAAACTTAAAAGCTTTGGACACCAGAACGTTGGCAGAAGTTGTCTTGTGTCATCTTGTTGCAGGAAAACCTGAAGTAACAATGCAGTTACTGTTCAAGCAGATCTCCTGCGTCGCTGACAGCTACCCGGCCTCCTCCTGGGTTTGGAGGAGCTGTCCTGATCTGAACTCATCCAAGTAAATAGTTTTCTCTCTTTTTGACTCCTTTCAAAGACTGTATCTGAGCTATCCTTGATTAAATGAAGACTGGTCTGCAACAAACTATGTGTAAAATGCAGCCTTGACCATTTGGAAAATGGAATATTTTGTCCCACTCCAGGTGAACCAGAATCACCAAAACCAGGGAAGTGTTCAGTATTTTTGTTGGCATTGAGTTAAATCTGTAAAGATGTGCATCTCAGGCTCTTTACACTGAAATACCTCCCCACACCTCCCCGGGTTTATATCTGCGAAGCTGTGGAGCATTCAGGGAATGTATTGGTTAATATGGGTTTGATTAATTGGTTCAGCTTTGATTAACACAGCTGCTACAGTGACCCATAGCTGCTAAAGTCAGCGAAAGTGTTTCCAGTAAAGTCAGTGAGAGTGTTTCCATTTCCTCTATTTATTTAGGGCAATGAGTCAGGCCCTAAAATTTCATGAGAAGCTGAGACAGCTCTGAGCTGTTTTACGGATTCTGCACTGATACACCAAACAACGGATAATCTCACAGTTGTAGAAGAGCACCAGGTGAAAATATCTCTTGGAAGGCTATGGATAAAGCTCTGAGCATTTCAATTAGATATGAAAAAAAAATTATGTAGACAATTTTCTCGGAAAATACCTCTGAAAATGCTTCCTAACACCAACCAGTTTGTGTAGAAATTAAAAAGGAGAGAAAACATCCAGCTAGAGGGTTTCGAGCTCTCCTTAGAACAGCTTTCTGAAAAAGAAAATGCTGTGATTGTTTCTTTTCTTGGGAGCTTCCACAAGTAGAAATTAAGCCTATGTGCAGAGCTTTATTAATTAACTCAACTACTGGTTTTTTATGTGGGCTGTAAGTTAAGCAGTAAGTTGATGAATGATAGAAGAGCAAAAAGTGAAAATTATCTCTGTGTGGGCTTTCTTTCTGTCAGGTATAACATTCTGTATTTCTATATATCACATCTTAAGTAAAATGTAGGGTCGATGTTCTCCATTTTAGGCCTTGAGTGAGAGAAAGAAACTTTGTGGCTGAAATCACATCCCTTCATTGGAAGGAATCAGAACTTTTGCTCTGAGTTCATGCTGTATTTATTGTTGTAGTAGCGGCTCGTTTGGAGCTGCTCAGTGGCTGGAGTGGCAAGGTAAAGGTGAAAGCAGTAGGAACAGGAGGAGAGTGAGAGTAAAGCCAGTGTGGGAGGCAGAGAGCCCATTTCATCCCCTGCCTACCCTGCCACGTCCATCACAAATACATGGCACTGGCAACTACTCTGAAACCTCTCTCCAGCAGTGACAAGCGAAGAAACAACCCATCTCTCCTTCTCTTCCTCCCTTCCAGCACAGAGTTAAGACTTGTTTTGAAACATCCCACCTTCTCCCCTGGGAAATGTGAGTGAGAGCCAAAATCAGAACGGTCTCCTTTGTTTTCCAGCTGCACGGAAGAAATCACTGAGGGGATCCAGAACTCCTTGCCAGAGAGAAGATCCCTGGGGTCGTGGATTTCAAGCAGTGTTTTAGATATAAAGGAGACAGCAACAACGTTCTCTGTTGAGTGCTGTGCAAGCAATTCAGTCGGCTCAGACTGCGAAAAGAGCTTCATTAACCTGTCAGGTACTATAACCCAGTGTTTTAGAACAGGTTTTCTCAACTGAATTAAATCTGTCCTGGTACAACCTGCAGTGTTTTTTATCAGGCTCAATGGCTGGCCATGGAATGGCACCACGGGTAACACTGTGCTGTGTGCATGCAGTGTGGGGAGTGGTGGGTGAATGGGGGACACGAGTCTGTTCTTCAGTCCCAAAGCAGGAGCCTTCTTCATTAGAATGAGCAGAAATGGCACAAGAATATGAAAGTGCAGAGTGGAACCATGGCAATGCTGGGGTCTGCTTTTTTAATTCCTCTCAGTAATCCCTGCCTGGCACCTGGAGGCATCAACTTTGGGAAGAGCCGAAGCCATTCTGGCAGCTGATGCTCCTCTCCTGGAGGTGACACACAAGGGACAGATTCCTGTTTCAGGAGCTGCTGTACGGTCTCTCTTCCTGTAGGGCCCATGAGAGAGTGCTTCCCTGTTGAGCAAGAAAGTCAACATGATTACTTGCCCATCTGATTTACACCCGTTACTCCATATACATCCCGTAGGGCAAAATATTTAAGTTCCAGGAAGCGTGCTGTGGCACCTGGGACATGTTTTGGAGCACCCCGGTGCTTGCAGCACAAAGAATTCCTTTGTCATGGACAAACAAGCTGCTTGCTGCTTTTGGTCACACATGGCAGAAGCTGTGGCCAGTGATAGAATTAGAGCATTTATGTTTAAATTGCAGTAGAAAGCAAGCCTAATACTTACACTCTGAAAAGCTACCAGAATATGAAGACAGACCTCATGTAGTGCTTCCTCACCCACCAGTGCCTTGTTGTACGACCTTGGCTGGGTAAGACAGTTCCTCGCTGAGCAGCAGAACAATTCTCAAAGCAGGTTTTGTGCAGTCCATCCACTGATGCTGGTGCTTTGGTATCTGACTACATTGCTTGGGGGAAGATGCAGGGAGAGAGGAGGAAAGATGAGAAGAGTAATTGTTTACTTCTGCTTGTGCTCCCAGAGTCCAGTCAATGGAAGACACCAGCACCTCAATGTCCTGAGATTTATCAACTCATGTAATGTATTTTTAAAATTAAAACAGATGTCAGAATGACCCAGTGCTGAGCCTCCCCTTGCCCAGCTCCTTGTGCTTCATGTGGCTCCATGGTGCTCCCAGCACAGAGGAGGCTCAGACACGTAACGGCTGCAAGCTGCAGCCAACATGCTGCAGTTCTCCTTGCACCCTCGGCTTTGGGCACTAGCCCTGGCTCAGTGGGTAGTAACATGTCTCTTTTAAAGTTGCAGGAACTGTTTCTTCCCTGCCAGACAATGCTGCACTCTATGTCTTTGCTGGATTTTTCCTCCTATTGATCGTTTTTTTGTGTGGGCTCATTTGTCATAAATACAAAAAGGTAAAAGCAAACATCAATACCTACCTCTTCTTCTTTTGATCTTACCAGGCTGTTTCTTCTTCTCTAAGACTTCTTCCACATTTTTTGCCTTCCAAAGCAATTTAGATATGAAAGCCAGCTGCAAATGATACAATTAATTGGACCATTGGATAACGAGTACATCTACATTGACTTCCATGAATTCGAATATGATCTCAAATGGGAATTTCCCAGGGAAAATCTGGAATTTGGTGAGCAGTCCATAAAGCAAACCAAACTGTTGGGGTAGCAGCCCGTGCTGTGCCAGCTACAAATAATCCTGGTATATTGTGTCTTGTAGGACAGGTCCTTGGCTCTGGGGCTTTTGGGAAAGTGGTGAATGCAACAGCTTATGGAATTAACAAGGCGGGAGACTCGGTCCAGGTTGCAGTCAAAATGCTAAAAGGTACAATAAGCTCTGGGAGACTTTTGCAGGCAGTGATATATCCCAGTGACTCCAAAGCAGAAGCAGGCAGTGAGGAAACCATTTAAATACAGCAGTTAAATAAATAAAGCAGTTAGGCCTCATGAATGGTTGGTTCCAAAACCCTTTCATAATGCTTTCAAAAGCATTATGGATTTGAAAGGTGTTGCTGAAGTGCCTTCTTCCTGTAGCATGCTGCATTTTCTCCTACACAGCAGAGAAGATCTGCAGTGTGTGGGAAAGGATGGACCTGCTCTGCTCCAAGGAGGCTGATTCACAGTGCATATTAGACTGCCAGTTACATTGGTGGTTCTGGGGATTTGGGTGTGAGGCCCCTTTTTCTTGTAGCACTGCTGAGCTGTTGCGCACTCTTTGCCTCGTGTGTCTGAGCAAGCTTGTTTGCAGAACTTCCAGCAAATCCTCCTGTAACCTGTTATTGATGGCACAAAACCACTCATTTCCACGCTTCTTTGTGGGTCAGACTCTTGAGACCCCTAGTCCTCCTTGCTGCTTTGCTCTGGCTGTCCTCACCTCCCATAAAGCAGTGTCCAGAAGCAAGCCTCCCTAGCAGCCAGCACTGCCTCCCAGCCCTTCATGCCCTATTCACACACATGCACCAGCTTTGTGCTTCCTTGGTCCGCTGCTTGGCTGTTGTCTTTATGGAAGTCCATCTTGATCATTTTGGTTCATGTCTCCAATTTGCTGAGACCACAGAGGCTGAATACTTGCTGAAAAGCAAGCCCAAAAGTATTACTGAAACACAGGATGGCCTGCTTAGCTATGCCATACGACACTTTTTTAGGATGTCCCCAAATGTACCATCAATTCAACTCATTTGAAATGAAGATTTGAATGTGACAAAGCATCACAACCATCTACATTTTGAATTCTTCGCTAGAGGTTTCCAAATCTGTGTAATTACTCTTTCAGAAAAGTCTGACAATTCAGAAAAAGATGCTCTCATGTCTGAGCTGAAAATGATGACTCACATTGGAAGCCATGAAAATATTGTGAACCTGCTGGGAGCTTGTACTGTGTCAGGTAACTTGCGCTTGTGGAAAGGTACCAACTAAAACCGTTAGAATAATGAAGACTCCTGAACAGAAAAGAAGTATTAAAAATTGATCATTGGCAGCCGTACGACATCATCCAAGTCACGTTTAATGACCTAGTCTTCAGGCTGCTCTTCCCTTATTCAATCCTGAGAAGAAGTCCCTCTCTGGCCAGTCCAGCAGTGAACAGAATTGGGTGGAGAAGGGTGGAGGACAGATCAACGCTGGGGAAAGTGCAGGATTCTACCCAGTGTTTGCTCATATCAGAAATGTCCATAAATTCATATTCAGTCTTTTTGAGCCACAAGTGGTGATGCCAGCATAAGACTTCAGGGGAGATGTGAGGCCACTCTGAGCATCCCTGGGCTGTTCATTCTGCTCCTGCAGTGTTGCAAAGGCTTTCCTCGGGCCCACCTGGGCTAGGGGTTGAAGGTATTTTTCCTTCATCTGCAGATACGTAAAAGGCCCTAAGTCAAATGATACTCATTCATGCTATCAAGACAATTAGCAGGGGTCAATTTTTGCTGCTGAGACAATATGTTGCATCTTCATTGCTTGCGCTCCCCTCCCCAGTGCTGTTGGTATGGGAAAAGGTCTTCATGCCTTGGCAGGGATTTGCAGTCCACCTTGAGAGATGGGCCACAGAGGAAATTCAGCTACATACATTTGCCAAAGAGGCTTTCCACCAGTCTATCTACAGATGAAGTTTATTTACCTGGGAAGGAGAGAAGCTCAGGATACTCCATACAGATTAATGTTGGGAGAAGATGGGGCATCCTTAAGCTTTTAATGGGGAGACAGCTATGGATAGCAGGAGGCGTTTACATTTCAAATATTTCAGGACCAATCTACCTGATATTTGAATACTGTTGCTATGGTGACCTTCTGAACTACTTAAGGAGCAAGAGAGAAAAATTTCACTGGACGCTGACAGATATCTTCAAACAGCACAACTTCAGTTTTTACCACAATATACATATGGACCAAAATTCCAGGTAAGACATTCAGTGACAGTTTAGTACTTTGCAAAGCTCTTTTTAGCTGTATTCTCAGTTGTGCTGCAAACAGGTGTAAATATTGAATTCTTGAGAACCTGTATCCTTTACTTTAATGAGCAAGGCCTTGGAAGGAACTGAGATTTGATTCTCCTTATGATGTTCTTATCACTGGACTGTAAAAAATCTCATTTCTGTTCCAAGTTTTGAGAAAACTATGTCTATGCTCAGATTTTTAATACCAATATCTGGTTGTGCTTTTTCTCTGCAAAACAGTTTACATTTAGCAGATTGTGTTATCTGTTGTGTGTAACCTCTGAAAATGTGTCACCCCCACCAGGAAGGGAACCCACCTGAAGTATGCTGTGAACACCGGTCTGTGCAGAGAGGACGAATTTGAAGTCACCCAAACTAGCCAAAACATAAATATGGCACCTGGATCAAGTGGGATCATACTGTGTTCTGAGGAAGGTAAAAGATTACCTGGTGTTATCTCAGTAATTCTTATTATTGCGTTTATTGTATTATTGATCCAGCTAGACTAAACTCAGTGACACAGGAAGCTCCTTTCTGCTGTGTCTCTTTCATGCTGTCATAAATTTTGTTTGCTGAAGAATGATTGAACATTCAAGCCCTCAGACTTAAGTTTCTTGTCATACTATACATGGCATTTGAGTATGAAAATACCTTTTCCTTTATTTTGTGACTGAGCAAAGGATGCAAAAGATGAATGCCCTTCGTGATGTTGCTCTTGGTGAAACACCAAGAGCTCCACCTCTTGGAGAGGCGAAAATCCTTGTAACAGTCAATAGGGAGTAAGGAGGCCTACGGAAAATTTGTACTTCTGATGATTTTTTACAGGTGAAGTTAAGCGCATAAGCAGGCAGATGGATGAAGAAGAGGATTTTAATGTGCTCACTTTTGAAGACCTTCTTTGCTTCTCTTATCAAGTTGCCAAAGGAATGGAATTTCTTGAGTCCAAATCGGTATGGTGAAGGGTAGCAAATTGTTCAGATAGAAAAGACAGCAAAAAGAGGCCAGCCTATTGAAAGGCAAATTGAGGAAGGGAGCCACCCAGTGGCAGGCTTGAGTTATACCTCCTTCCCCAGCTTTGTAGCAAAGACCAGCTTGCACTTTTAGGCAGGGCCCTGAGCAAGAAGCAGTGGCTGCACCGCACTTTTCTGCCTGCTCTGGCCCCGGCCCTGGCCAGGAGCAATCAGGGACTGCCCAGCTTGCTCACTCTGCAAAGAGTTTGAGAGGAAGGAGGCAGCAATTCACAGAGCCCTGTGTGAAACCACGAGCCAAGGGAATTATTTCCTTCTGCTACCAAATGCTGCAGAGCGTTAACCCATCCTGTCCCTCTAAGTGCATCCACAGAGACCTTGCTGCCCGGAATGTACTGGTGACCCACGGCAAAGTAGTGAAAATAGGTGACTTTGGCCTTGCCAGAGATGTCGTGAATGACTCCAACTACATCGTCCGGGGAAATGTAAGTTCATGAGCGCTGTGTGTTTTTCATAATATCATAATAAAGAACTGAGAAAGGGAAGCTTTACATTTTCAAATTCCCTTTAGCATTACAGACAACTGTATACACAGTGCAGAAATCCCACTTCCTCTGCCCTTGGGAAACGCAGATTCTTTGTTTATAATTAGCCAAATCAAGCTAGTGATAGTATTGTAAACGAAATGGTACCCATGTCCTTTGAAAAGCATGCTGAAACCTGTCAATGGGGAGTGTGGGGAATCGTTCATCGTTACAGACAGTAACAGAATAGAGACAACAGCATACGTGTGGGCGCAGCAGGTCCTCTGGGTATGTGAAGAAGCACAGAGTGAACATCTTCATCTGAGCTACTGACTCTGGGAGTCAGAGAAAGGAAAAAGGCTCTCCCGGGGCAGAGCTCAGCACCTCCTTCAATGGTCATCAAACACGGGAGAGATGTAGTGGCTGCTTAGAAGTACCTATTTATTTCTATAAAGGAAATTTCAAGTGATTACTGAGAGAGGTCAAGCTTTTAACTTAACAGGCATGAATTGATTCTAGCTGAGCAGCGAGAGCTACAGCGAGTCACCTGGTAAGGCTGTGTCACGGCATGACCTGCCCTCCTCTCCCCATCTGCGCAGGCTCGCTTACCAGTTAAATGGATGGCTCCTGAAAGCTTGTTCGAGGGGACGTACACAATGAAGAGTGATGTCTGGTCTTATGGAATATTGCTATGGGAAATATTCTCTTTGGGTATGTTCTATAATGCGTCAAAAAAGCACTGCTTCTCTTCGGCAGCTTCGCAGTCAACATACGTTCTCCAATATTTCCCCAGGTGTAAATCCCTACCCTGGTATTCAGGTTGATGCAAACTTCTACAAATTAATTCAAAGTGGATTTAAAATGGATCGGCCTTATTATGCTACAAAAGATGTGTAAGTGTTTTTTTTCTGAGTGTTACACAGAGTGGGGATTTATATTTCCTAAATCACTGTACTTGTTCTCAGGTCAGAGACTTTCTTTTCTGTTTCTTTTTTTCTTTTTGCAAAAGCAATATTATACCACATTCGTTTTTGATATTAGCTAAATCTTTGGTAATTTTTTTTTAATTGAATGTTAGAATATTCGATTCAGTCCCAGGAAGCTGGGGATTCTCTTAGAGAGAAGTCTTGCTAGGGCAGAGCAGGTGGGAGCTGCTGTTCTTGTGCCCTCAGCTTATGTTTTTTAACGGTGCCTCCATGCCCAGTAGGACTCTGGCTTTCTGGCTTGCACAGGGGACAAAGTGGCAGTGAGCTATGATACCCAGAGCATGGCAGAATGGGAAGGAATTTGGGTTGTCTGAACTCCTCAGGTAGATGTTTGCATAGCCTGCCTAGGGCCTCAGTGCCTCGCTGTGCCCATTCTCACCCTCTCCTTGTAGAGACCAAGGTGACATTGAAGGTATCGGTGGGTCTTACAGATTCACCCATTAAAGGTTATTGAGGGGATGGTAACACCAGGAAACCTGTTGCCCTGCTGAGTTTGAAAGGGACTTTAGCAGATAGGCAATGTGCCATTGAAAATGTAAAATCTCTAAGATGGTCTTTAAACTCCAGAAAGATTTTTGTGATGTGAATGTTCATAAAAAGACTCACCGGGAAAGGTGCACTCAGGACTACAGAGTATACAGATCCAGCCCGAGTCTGGCAGGGATTGCCCTCCTACCATTTTCTGTGTGGAAGCTGCAAGATGAGGTTAACACACCAGCCTCTGCCAGCCAGGGTGAAATAACCCATATGATCCTATGAGGAGGATCATAGTCCTCCTCAGTCCTATAATGAGGACTCCAGTGAAGCTATGCACTTCAATTTGCCCTTTTTCCTTTCTGTATGTTTTCCTCTGATGCAACACGCTCAAATCTGTCCTCTTCTTGGAAAGTCATCCTGCTGCCCTGTGATTCCCATCGAATATCTGCATTTCCACGCAGGCACTTAGTAGACACTCCAACATCTCATATGTTTTCTGTCCCTCCTTGCTCCTGCAGCTATGGTGTGATGCAGTCCTGCTGGGCTCTGGACTCCAAAAGAAGACCCTCTTTTTCCTGGCTGGTTTCCTCTCTTGCCTGTCAGCTGGCTGAAGCAGAGGGAGCAGTAAGTAAGCACAGAAAGAAGAAAAATGCTTTTTCTGTTCTTTTTTTTTCTTTTTTCTTTTTCTTTTTTTTTTTTTTCTTTTTTTTTTTTTTTTTTTTTGAGACCCACAGATCAAAGTCTTCTGGTTTCTATTCTTGTGTGCCAGGCATACAGGTCCCTTTTCCTTCTCTTGCTCATGACAGACACGCAGGGCACATTCAGTGGCTGCATGCATGCCCACCTTCTCTGCCCACTGCCAACGCCTGGTAACACTGAGCCCTCTGTTTGCCTGCAGACTGATCATTTTCTTCTTCCCAATCTCTAGGTTTACCAGAATATGAAGAGAAATGTTTCTGCACCCAAATCCAACAACAGAACTAAGCCACGTGTAAGCAAGGATGAGGAATCTCTTTTGCCCCCGGCTCTGCTCCAGCACGAAGACTCTCAGGCTGCAAAATAAGCTGGGTTCTGAATTTGATCTCAGTATTTTCCTGAACTCCATGTAGCATAAATGCTTTACATCGCCACTAAGAAAAGAAGGTGTTACCACCTGCTGCTCTGTTCATATTGATGGGCCAGTCCACATTAATGTTCCTTTGAGGAGAAGACACAGCAATTCATTTCCCTGAACTCAGCAGACATGTCTGTCACAAGACAGGAGCAGCGGTCGTTTAGCCGTCCCTCTACAGCTGGGTATCTCTTTGCTGGTGGTATGTAAACAGTATCTGATCAACGCATTGGGACTGGGACTGTTCTCAACGTACTGCAAGCAAACACAAGACAACGCATGGTGGTTTTAGTCAGTGTTTACAAGCACAGACTGTGCATCTAAAGAGAAATGGTGTGGTTTCCAGAAGTGCCATGCACGTCTTCATCTCCGGATGTCAGTGAGTGCTGGAAAAAAGGCCACTTGAAGTTGCCAACTTTATAAGCCTGAATTTTTAAATATCAGCTTCAGTTTACGAGGAGCTGTAAATCTGAGTGTGTGTGACTGTCCTATCCTACCCTGACTGCCTCCATTGCTGTAATTCCCAGTAGATTCCCCTTTCAGGTGAGTTCATTTCATTGAGCTTTAGGTACTCAGGTGGGCTCCAGCCATCCAGCTCTCTGCTTGGCAATGAGAGCCAGGCACCTACAGCAAGTGATTTCTTCTGCCTGAAATAAGCATCTAAAGCAGGCAGGGGAGGGCAGGAGATGGCCTGCCTGCTCCCTGGTCTAGAAAGTCCTCATGACAGGCTCTAAGTGGAATTCTCCTGCACTGAGAGATGACTGAGCCACAAGTAATCCTGCTCTTTGAGCTTTGTGTATTTTAATATCAAAAAATAAAAAAGATTAATTTTAAATCAGTTACCCTCTGTAGCAATTTAGGACTGCAATATCATCACACCCAACTCCCAGTAGCCAGCCTGGCTGTATAAACTGTGCTGCAGTGAAGTGAGAGTGCATCTCTTCAGCTTTCTCTCAGACTCCCAGGACAGTAACCAGAGACTCAATATTTTTTTAATATAGCTAAAAAGCCATTATTTTCATGATTGTGTTTTGGGATCTGTAAATATGCCGTTCCTAATGACTAACAGGGTGCATCTGTCTATGCCCCAGTGAATCAGATGAGGTTATATTGGTTGATATTGTCTTCTCTTCAATGTTCTACAAAATGCCAACTGCAATTAGGGTTTCCAGTGTTAGAAATTAATAACTGTTTGGGTGGGATACGCTGTCGTGTAAACTGAGCTGCTCTTTGCTAACATTGCCTGAAACTAAGTCATGTTTTAATACAATTGTGAATTGTACATTTTGGTTAACATTGCTGTATTAGCAAAGACTCGTTGATTACTTTAATCAGATTCAGTCTGCTGAAGAATAATTGAGAAATACAAAGACAGAATAAAACTTTACCATTGCATCTCCTGTAACATATATAGGACTTTTAGCACACCCATGTAACACAGTCCAAAGCATTCAGCGCAGAGCGGACGGAGGTCATCCAGCCTCATCATCGCTGCTGAGCGGAGGGTCGGGACGGTCAGGGCACATGGAGAACCACAGAGCTCGCGCCCACTGCTCACAGTGCGCGTGGGACAAAGCAGCTCGGACAGCACCATGCCCGTGAGGAAGCACGGTGAGGAGAGGAACCCTCCTGTAGGGTTGGAACAACGCTACAGGAGGTGTTCAGTGGCAAATACTGTCACTTTTCCTTCCCAGGATGCTTCCAACAGGGCTTCTCAAAGTGCCAGTGCCTTCAGGTGAGAGCACAGCTGCAGCCAGTGCTGCTTAAGGAGCAGTTTCATGATTCCTGCAGGGGAACAGCCCCATTCTCCTGTTAGGACACGGATCCCTAATGTGCACCCCAGGAGTGGGTTCTCTGGAGAAAGTGCCAAATGCTCCTGGAGCAAATGGTCAGAGTGGGGCTGTCTACGTCCTCCAGCTGCAATGTCATTGGCCCAAGCCAGCTGCAGTACATCAGGCAGAGGCTGGCAAAGGGTCAGCAACTCTTGAGTAGGGAAGGAGAGGGGCAGAAGGGGCCGGGGCACAGTGAATTGGTTGGATCTAAGNGGCGGGGCGGGGCGGGGCCGGGGCGTCTTCCCCGAAATGTGTCCCCGTGTCACCGGCAGCAGCCACCGCCATGCAGGGAGCCCTGCTGGTTGTGGGGGTGCAGAAGCCAACAGGGCTTGGGAGAGCGAGGGGTGGCTCTGTGGGAGAATCTAGGGCTTAAAGAATGTGCTGAGTCAGGGTGCCCTCTTCCCCCCGGTGGCTAATTAATTACAAACAGCTTTATATGAAGGCACGGAGAGATGCACCCAGAGCCGTGCTTACGGAGCCCATAGGCAGCTGCAGGGAGAGCTGGGAACGGAGCTCAGCTCCTGCTCACCCCGCAGAGCACCCCTGGCTCCTGCTTCCTGCAGCCAGGTCAGCGTTGCTGCCATGCTACAGGGCCCTCTCACGCTACAATTTAGGGGGAAGAGATGGCAAATTGGTATTTAGGTAGAGGAACAACGCTGCCAGCAGAACTGTGGGTGCCTTGGGGTGCTGGGTATAGACCTCCATTGAGGAGGGACGGTGAAGACCTGGAGGGAGGCACTCACCTTGGGAATGGTGCTGCCTCTGTGGCCACTCCCAGACAGCCACAGGTGGGGGGGGGGATTTGTCCAGACCGCGCCTCACTAGGATGTGAGCCCACACTGGGGCTCATGGCAGCTGCCCCCATGCGCTACCAGCAGCCCCTGCAACCAGGCGGTTGCCCTGGGGTGTGTCCCATGTGTGCCCCCACCCAGCTGTGCTTGGGGGCAGGAAGCCCAGAGAGTGCCTCCGAGCACAGCCGTGCTCACTGTGGCACCCTCAGGAGTGGGTCCAGACCCCAACAAGAGGGGATGCCCCTCTCTGGCTCCCACCACTCTCCTCCTGGAGGAGCAAGGACCTGTGTGAGGCGATGGGGTGTCCCTCAGAACAGCCCCTAGAGCACCGCAGGGGCCAAGGCTGCTCCCAGCAACTCCCAGGCTGCAGCCGAGGAGGGCAATTGGGCCTGGGTAGGCCGTGACCCTGCTGCAGCCTCTCCTGGGGCTCCCGAGAGGAAAACGGGGTGAGGCCCCGCTCCCCGCCCAGCACTGGGGTGAGCAGGGGAGCAGCCAGCTAGCAGCAGCTCCTCGGAGCCAGAGGACCGGGGCTTTTGTTTGCTTTGGAGGGAATGGGTTTGTCCCTGGTGGAAGAGTCGTCTCCTCCCTTCTTTACAGCGCTGTTTCCAGAAGGGGAGGAGGCACAGAAATCTCTGGCCCTGCAGAGGGCATTTGGGGCAGCGGTGTGGGTGGAACCCTGCGAGTCTCCCCCCAGCTCCCTGTGAGCCCCTGCCCCTCAGGGCAGTGTGCTGCCCACAGCCTCGTGTTCTGGCATGGGATAGCGCCCACAGAACCCCAGGGCCTGCACGGAGGTGCGCGGTTAACGCCTCTGAAACCTTCGACCTTGCAAACAACGAAGCGTCCTCGCAGCGCCTTCGCTGAGTGTGTGGGGTGGCAGGGCCAGGCCACTGTGGGGCAGGGGCAGGGCCGTGGGGGGGGAGAGATAGGGCAGCACATGTGGGGACACGGCCACGGGCTGCCCTGTGAAGGGCAGTTTTGAAGCCAGGAGATGAAGTGCTTGTGAGAACAGTGAGGCCATCAGCCTTTGTATTGCCCCGGATGTGGGGACAGCCCGAGGCCTTGCTGCTGGTGGCCGTGTGCGGGCAGGCTGCAGCTGGAGTCCGGCATTTTCTGTGGGGCTTAACACGAATGTCAGCAGCACTGGCCGTGCTCTGAGCAGTGTCTGTGCTGGGCTGGGTGTCCTCGGGGGCTGAGGGTGACAGCAGTCCAGCCCTCAGCTCCATTCTCAGCAGTGGGCCCACTGCCATCCCGTCACCAGGCCAAGCCCTGGCCTCCCCAGGCAGAACACCCAAAAAAACCCTGATGCACCACCTGGGGCTATTTCCCCTCTTTTCTCCCCACACTTCCTTTACATTCCCTTTTCCTGGAGGGGAGCTGGAGCCATCCAAGCTCAGGCCCAACGGCACCTGTCCTAGGGGGCACAGCTGGCTGCTGCCATGTCGTGCCATGTTGTGCCGTATCATGCCAAGCCATGCCGTGTCAAGCCATGTCGTGCCGATCTGAGCCCCCTCCCCCGCCGCTGCTCCCATTCCCTTCCCAGCACTGTGGATCGGCTCAGGACAAGCGCTCAGCACCTACCCCGCTCCTGGAGGCATGCGCTTAAACAAGGCGAGTATCAACCCCATGATAAAAGTATTGGGTTATTCTGCAACGCAATCTACATCAAAGCCTCGGGGGCTGCCGGCTTGAAAAGATCCAAGATGTTTTCTAAGTCCTTATCATGTCTGTGCTCAGGGGGAGCCATAAATTCCACAGCTCGGACGAACCAACACACGATCCCTCCTTCCCTTCTCTCTCCTCGGCCACCAAAGGGCTTTCAAGCGGCGCTTTTTTTTTTTT